>CAUYUJ010016086.1:0-122726 GCA_963575745.1 Prorocentrum cordatum | reverse complement strand
AAGAGGAGCAAGAGGAAGAGGCGGATGAGGAGGAGGAGGAGGAGGAGGGGGAGGTGGGTGGACCTCCCCTTTTCCGACTCCTCCTCCCATCCTCCCAGTCTTTGTCTTCACGTGTCATCTTTTGTCCACCCCCGTTGCGGTGTCTCCCTCCGTTCTCTTTCGTGTTTCTTCCTTCATTATCATACATATTTATGTCGTTCAGCGTTCTCCTCCTTCTTGCCCGTTTCGGTGATCACTCCCATCTTCTTATCTTGCACCTCATCCAATCCGTCTCTCTTTACCCCCCTCCTGTCTCCGTTCCCCCTTTCGTTCTGTTATATGTATATATATATATATATATATATATATATATATAGGTGTTTCTCTTCTTCCGATCCCAGTTCCTCCTCATGCCTTTGTCCCTCCCGCCCCCTCCTCTTATCATGCTTGGGCGCAGAAGGGGGACAGAGAAAGGGAGGAGGCATATACTATCAGATAGTATAAGTGAGAGAGAGAGAGGGAGAGAGAGAGAGAGAGAGAGAGAGAGGGAGAGAGAGAGAGAGAGAGAAATAAAGAAATTGAGCAGGCAGCAGCGAGGAGAGAAAGAGCGGGATCTGGAGAGAGAGAGAGAGAGAGAGAGAGGAACCTGAACATGTTTACGAACAGACGCTGGACCAGGAGGAACAGAAAGGGGATGACGGGAGGATGATGAGGGGGACGAGGAGGAGGGGAGGCACGTGTGAAGATGACGAACTAAGATGGAGGAGCAGCCGTGGCTTTGGCTTTCCTTGGTCGCCAGAAGGCGGACGCAGGGCAGACGCCACGGAGGCGCCTTGCTAATGCTGGCATATGATACTAGTGGGAGCCGCTGGTCAGGGCAGCTAAGAAACCACAGGGATGGTGAGTCCCAGCCTCCTCATCAGCATCCCCTCCTCTTTCCCCTCATGTTGATCCCCCCACCTCTCACTCCCCCCCCATCTCTTTTTCCTCCTCCCGGTTCCCCTTCCCCCCTTATCTCCTTTCCTCCGACCTCTCCTGTTCATCCGCCTTCCCTTCACATTCGCTCCCCCCCTCCTCCCCATGTCTACTCCCTATCCCATTCTCCAATCCTCTGCCTCCGAACCGCCCTCAGTCCATCGTCCAGTCCTGCCGGTGGTCTCGGGGAAGGGAGTAGGAGGATAGTTGGTTTTGTCCGCCCCCCCCCCTTCAAACCCCCAGCTCCATCCCCCACACTTCTCTTACTCGTCCTCCTTCCTGATCCTCGCCATTCAATGTTTTATTCATCTTCATCCCCGTCAATCCCCTCCCTCACAGTTTGATCAATTGCTTCCGTTTGCGCGCTCACTCCCTTTCACCTCCCCCTCACCCACACTCCCCCCCTTTCCTCCCACTTACTTTCTCCAGGATGGGGGGGAGATAGCTTCGCAATCCTTGTGGTTTCGGCTGCCCCGAGTAGGCTCACGTCCATGCCGCCTGCATCAAATGACTGTAGCTATCCAGCGAATGAGGGGCACAATGCTACGGGCATGACATTGTGCGCATCCTCCTCATCGTGCTTCCCCTCTCGTCTCTTATCCCCCCTCATGCTGTTGCAGCTTCTCTCGATCCTCCGCGTCTTGCGTGTGTTCATCATCGGTATCTTCATTGAGTTGTCCCGTCACTCTCCTAATGGTGGAGGTGTTGTTCCGGTGTTCCTGCTCGTTCTCCGCAAGCATGTTGCTTCTCCGTGCCGCCCTGTTCTGTCTATTCTCACGTTGCGTATCACCCGTCCATTCGTGGTCATTATTCTGGTTGTCCTCCCACTCCCTCCACCGAGCTGTTGTACTACTACTCTGCTGCCTCGCTCCCTCTCATGCCGGTAATTTCCTCCCGCTTCCCTCTGTGTTGCTTCTTAGTTGCCGTCTGAGTCGATGTTGCGGCCGCCGCTTGTCTCGGAGCAGAGTGGCGGTCTCGTGGCGCAGCAGCCACTGAGCAAAACCGACTCGATGCAATGCCAGCCCAGGATTCTTTTCGTTGTGGCCGATTCCTCCCCTCCCATTATCGTGGAGCGAGATGAAGGGGTATGAGGGAGAACATGGAGGGCGACATCAGTCGAGGGGGAGGAGGCCGAGGACGAGGAAGGAGCTCGTGACACGGCTGCTAGCGTCAGCGTCAGGAGGAGGCAGGAGGAGTAGGAGGAGGAAAAGGAGGAAGAGTGGGGGGGAGTAGGAGGAGGAGAGGAGGAGGAGGAGGAGGAGTAGGAGGAGGACGAGGAAGATGAGCAGGGGGAGGGGAGGAGGGGGAGGAGGATGAAGGAAGGAAGGGGACCTGTATGACCACACAAGGGGGAGGGAAGGGAACGTGGGAGGGAGCGGGGCAGCAGGAGGGAAGCCTCTCCATGCCAGGGTGCAGGCCGAGGGGGGGGATGGGGGAGGGAGGGGTCCTGCACTGTCCCTCCCGACTCCCGCCTTCCTCCTCTCGACGACGACGACGTCGTCGACGACGACGGCGACGATGACGACTGCGACGACAGTCTCTGCCGTCTTCAGCTTGTCCTTCCCCCCCTCGTCTCCTCTCTCCGGCTTCCCGCCACCCCATGTTCTTTCCCTCCTTTCCAGGGGGGAGGGAGGAGAAGGGAGGGAGAAGGAGGGAAGAGGGGGGAAATGGGAGGGAGGAGGGAGGGAGAAGGAGGTCAGAGAAAAGGATATGGGTGTACATATACGCACTTCCTGCCGCCTTCCCTCTTCCGTCCCCCTCCCAGGGGGGGGGGGCACAGGAGGGACCCCTTCCTTCCTTCCTTTCCAGGGGGAGGGAGGAGGAGGGAGGGAGGGAGGGGGGGAGGGAGGAGGAGGGAGGGAGGAGGGAGGGAGGGGGGAGGGAGGAGGAGGGAGGAAGAGAAAAGGAGATGAGTGCATCATGCACCCCTCCTGCCGCCTCCCCTCCTCCGTCCCCCTCCCAGGGGGGGGGGGGGGCACGGGAGGGAGAGGGACAGGAGCGGGTCTTTCGGGGGGGTAGTGTGGTGGACGGGCGCACAGGAAGAGGGGGTAAAGCGGGGTGCAGGCAGGCGAGGGTTGGAAAGAGTCAGAGATGCGGACAGAGGACGAGAAAGATAGAGAGATGAGGAGGAGGTGGGAGATGGAGAAGGAGAGAGCCATAGAGAGAAAGAGGTGGGGGAGAGAGAGAGCGAGAGAGAGAGAGAAAGAGAGAGAGAGAGAGAGCGAGAGATGGGGAGGGAGGCAGGGAGGGAGAACAGTGGAGCTGGAGGCGTCGCATCGTGGATATAACTATTCGTGGCCCCAGGCGCCGAAGCACGCACTCGAAGCGCAGGCGCGCGCGCGAGCTCCTGCGGCAGCCCCGAGGGCGAGCCCTTGGCGCTCGGACGACCTCCGATGTTCTTGCGCCGGGCGCTCTCGACAATGAGCCGTTGTCACGTCGCCCTCCTCCCTCCCATTCGCTCCCTCCAATCCTCTCGCCTCTGTCCACTCCCTTCTCCTGTCTCCCTTCATCTCTCTCTCTCTCTCTCTCCCCCCTTTCCTCTCTTTCCACCGATTCCCCTCGCCTCTCCCTCTCCTTGTTATCCCCCGCTGCATCCTCGCCGCACTTACCCCCCCCACCCACCCTCCTTTTTCCCGACCCTCTTTTTTGCCACCCTTCTGTCCTCCCTCCCTCCCGTCCCCCCCCCCCAGTTTCATCACCTGCGTCCGTCCAGCGCTGCTGTTTCTGCTGCTGCCTCCTCCCACTCCTGCTGCATCCTCCTCCCGCTTGCCCTTTGCCATCCCTGTTCCTCTCCCTCCTCATTCCTATCACCCTCCTCCACCTCCGAAGTTTTCTGTTCTCCGCTCCTCTTCATAAGTCTTCTCCTCCTCCTCATTATTTCCCCCTCATTGCTCTTCTCATACTCCCCGTCCTCCTTCATTTCTTCCTTCGTTGCTTCCCCCGATCGGGCTTCTCCACCAGTCCTCATCCTCACCTCCTCTCGCTCATCCTCAGGCTCATCCTCGTCCCGCTCGTCCAGTTGAGCCCTAGAGCTGTGCCATAAGAAGAGGAGCGTGCACACGATCGGACTCCAACTACATGCATCTGGCAGTATTGCGTAAATCTGGAAAAGCAGACTTGCAACAGAATTACCGTAGGGGTTCCTCCATCGGCCTGTTGTGAAGGCCTTACGGCTGGTGCCGCCGACCCTGAAGACGAGGACGAAGAGGGGGAGGAGGAGCAGGAGGAGGAGGCGGAGGACGCGGTGCAACAGCAGGAGTGGGAGGAAGAGGAGGATGCGGAGGAGGAGGAGGAGGAGGAGGAGGAGGAGGAGGAGGAGGAGGAAAAAGAGGAGGAGGAGGAGGAGGAGCAAGGCCAGGTGGAGGACGGGGGAGGAAGGACCATTACGAGGTCGAGGATCATGGGAGTCGGGGAACATGAGAAGAAGGAGGACGCGGAGGAGGGGGCGGAGGAGGAGGAGGCGGTGGAGGAGGGGCAGGAAAAAGAGGAGGGCCGGAAGACGGGCACACGAAGGGGTGGGGGGGGTAGCATGAGGAGGATGATCAGCAGGATGAGGATGATGCGGAGGAGGATGCGAAGGAGGAGAATGAGGAGGAGGGAAAAGGGTGAGGATCAGGAGGAAGAGCATGAGGAACAGGAGGAGGACGCTGTGGAGCAGGAGGTTGAGGATGAGGAAGAGCACGCGGAGGAGGATGAGGAGGGGGCGTTGGAGCAGAAGGAGGGCGAGAAGGACAAAGAGCAGGTGGAGGACGAGGGAGACGAGGCGGAGGAACAAGAGGAGGAGGAGGAGGAGGAGGAGGAGGAGGAGGAGGAGGAGGAGGAGGGAGAGGAGCAGGCGATCGCAAACATGGATCAAGGGGGCGTGGATTAGGGACGGGTCCCGTTTCCGGATCCCGTTTCAATGGGAAATCGCTGATTTTCGCCGCCGAACGAGGCGGCACCGGCCGCACTTTAGGACCGCCGGATTTCCGCCGCCGAACCAGGGGCACCTCCCCCGATCTATGGAGTTGGCGACCGCGCGCCAAGTCCATGGATTGCTAATCCATGCTTGCGCGCCCCCGAGAGGAGCAGGGGGAGGAGGGGATGCTTGTCGGGGTCTCTTCGGAGCGCTTTCAGGTCCTCTGGTGGGCAGTTTTGGGGCGTTTCGGGAGACTCTTCGGAGCTTCCTGGGGGCTTCTTGGGGGCGTCTTCGAGGCTTCTTGGGGCCTTCCGAAAACTTCTCGGGGGCGAGGGCTCTGGAGGTCCGTTCGGGTTCCCCGTCTGGGCACCCTCTTGGAGCCGTTCTGGGTGCCTCTTGGCCTGTCTTGCAGGCGTCTCGGCCCGTCTTGGAGCGTTCGTGGGCCAATTTGGCAACCTTTTGGAGGACTTTGGGCCGTCTTGGGGCGATCTTGGGGGTCTTTGGGCCGTCTTGTGGCGTCGGGAAGCGGAAGATGCGAGAACGCCAAAATCTATTAAAAACCGATGGGGGATTCATGAATCTTGCCATTATGAATTTTCTTGGGCGTGCTCCTAGAGGCCTCTTGGGGGGGTTTTGCAGGCCTCATGGGCCTTCAGGAGGCCGTGAAGGCATTTAGTACAATTTGTTTGGCGAGATGCGGGGCCCTCTTGGACCGTCTTCAGGGCCTCTTCGGGCACTCTTGGTCCGTCCTGGGGTTTTTGTGGGACCCGGGAATCCTTGGGAGGGATGCGTATCTGCAGGGTGGCGACCCCCTTCAGGACTCAGGCGTATCTCCCCGGGGACCCCTTTTGGGACCGCCCCGTCCCCTGCCCGACGGGAGAGGGATAAACAGGAGAGGGATCAAATGGCTTTGTGGGGACCCAGGACTTCGGGAAAGGGAACTCTAGAGGAGGCTGGGGCAAAGGCGAGAGATAGCGAGCGTTTGCCCGCGGCCGTTTGTGCTCAAGCGGCCGGCCGCCAATATGACTGCGTTTCACTTCGAGAACTTCCGGAAGTTTGCGCTCTCGTCGACAGCTGCCGCTAAGGACGCGAACGGGCAGGCGATGGCTATGCTAGCTGGCTCATCCTCTGCATCAATACAAGTGAAGCTTTGCAATCTAGGGCCATACTGGCCGACAGTTGTGGTAACAGCATCCCTCGCGGCCCGCATGGAGTTCCGATCTATGACGTCTGGGAGCCCATGGTCCCTCACGTCCACCAGAATTGCAGCCAAAGCAGAAGCTTTACAGTGAGGCTTGGCACGACGGAACTCGTGCAGCCTGCGCAGTTTAGCAGCCCGCGTTGGCTCCATCCGAAACGACGCCAGACGCTGCAAGGCCCGACTGCTGTGCGGAATTTGCTACGGACGGGGGCGCCAGCACTTGTTTCATAACAAGGATGCACAACTGACAACGCGACGACCAGACATGCCTTTCGTGAGACATACCTCGCAGCTCGCATTCCGTTCGAGAGCCAGGTGCTAATTTGAGCATCGCACCGTGCTTGTATGTTCGGCGAAAAACCTGGTTATATGATCGTTGAACCAGGCGCGTCTCGTTCAACCTTAGCGTCGTCGATCGCCTTCGCTGCTGCGGCCCGCGCCTCAGTGGTCGGCTTAGGCCCGCCCCATGCTTTAGATCTCTCGGAGTAGTAGTCCGATCAGCCCGCGCGGCTTTGGGCGCGTTCTGAGAGCCGCTCTGGTTACCCATGCCATCCTTCCCACCCGCCCATGGCCATCATTGCCGAGCGGCGACCCGATCCCAAGACGAGCGAGGGGGCGATGTGGAACGCGCCACCAGGGTTGGAGGGTAGGAGGGGGGGGGGATTGGGAGTTCGGCGCGGGGGCGGTGCAAACATCATCCTTCAACTGTCGGCTGCTATGTCCGAGTGGCGTTCGGAGTCTTCTATCGCGCGGAGGGGGGCGGGTGATATAGAGGAAGGCGCGGGGGGAGGTGGGAGGGGGGCTGCTTCGCGGGTGGCCCGGGAGTTTTACGCCGCGGTCCTCGGGCCACGCGATTACACAGCCAACGTGCCAAACAAGCCCCGGGAGGTCACGCTGAGGAGCTACGAGACGCTGCCGTACCCCCCTAGCGGACCCCAAAACAAGCCAACAAATACGTCGCAACATGGCTGGGCGGACGCGCGCGTGACTCGACGCGCCCAAGGCACCAAGCGCATCGTCGTTGTAGTCGCTGGCGAAATCAAGTTCTTCAGGAGGGTCATCGGCGCACCAGCGCCCCCAAACAATCCCGGCAAAGCAGCGCCCTGGCTCGCGGTGGTTCGCGAAGCGCCATGAATCGCCGCGCTTTCTGAGGGCGCGGAAGCGCTAGACCTTGGCGCTCGTGTAGATGATGCCTTGCTTGAAGACCACTGGCGGGGGATCCGAACCGCCCTGTGGCAACGACGGCATTGCGTTAATTATCTTGGACGTCGGGGTCGGCTTCAAGTCGGCATCCTCGGGCTTGCCCCTCGCCCTTTCGCAGCCTCGGCAGGCTCGACCTTCGCAGCCTTTTTCAGGCTTGGCGGTAGCAGCGGATTCTGCCGGGCGTGTCCGCGGCGGCGCCGCGGCCTTGGCCGCGCGCGCCGCGCCTGTCTGTGCTTTAGCAGCCTCCATTCCTTCTGTTCAGCCTTGCGCTTCTAGAGGGAACTGATCGCAGCAAGGGCGCACGGGCCCGGGCCCCCATCGCGCGTTCCGTCGCCAGCATCGGCGAGGCCGTGCTCAGCTCCAGCGTCAGAGGCGCGCTCAGCCTTAATAGCGTATCGCCATCATGTTTAGCTTCTGGCTCGCGCTTGACAGGTGGCTCAGGTTTGCTGTCTGCGAGTACCCTCAGCGTCCCATCAGCGGCGCGGTGGATAGCCGAGCTGCTTCGCGGCTCGGCTGTCGCGCGAGGCTCTGCAGGGCCGTGCGCGGCCGCCTGGTTTTTCCCTTTCGCGGTGCTCGAGCAGTTTCTGCTGGCACTCGCGAAACAATCCCATCTCGAACGGGTCGTTCGGTGATGCGACGAGCGTCCCTGCTGGTGATGCGTCGCGCGCATCGGCTGCGGGCGCTGCGACGTCGCGGCCGCGGGCGCAGCCGAGCCCCCCCTTTGCTTCTTGAGATGTTAGTTTAGCATCCGGGTCAGGAGATGCTTTCAAAAGGCCCCATGTTGGAGCGTAACGAGATCTTGTCCGCGATTGCGTTTATGCCCTTGAGCTCAAGCGTGGTCGGCCGGTCATCGCCAGGGCAGGCGGCCTGGAAGATGTCGGGCGGGGGCCTGGATGGCGAAGCTGGGCATTCCATGATGCGAGCAAAGCCGACATCTTTTTTCCGTTTCGAACGAAAAATGGAAGTCCCCCCAACATGTTGCGCATTTTCTTTGGCTCGGGTGGGGCGTCGTAGTGCGTGACAAGCACGATGCTAAGGCCCCTGTGCGCGTCTGCCCACTCGGCTAAGCGCATCCAGCGGCCACACCGCGTTCGACCAATGTCGCCATCTTGCGGGTAAGCGAAAACTTGGGGTCATTGATCATCCCCCAGTCCGACGACGTTAAGTACGACCACCACTCCTTAAGCAATTGCCTGTTCGCGGAGCCTTCGGGCCTGACGGGGCCGCAGCCCTTGGCGACCTTGCTGTCGACGATCGACATGATCCGCTCGGTCTGCTCTTCGCCGTGCGGCTCACCCCTCAAAGCGTCGACGAGCTGCGCGGCCTCGGCTGGCCCAAAGCATTTAATGTTGTTCCGCATGCTGATCAGAGTGTCGGCGATGCTCTTCTGGAGCGCGGGGTTGGCGCCGCTGTTTATATCGTTGCGAGCCCCGAAAAAAAAGGCTTTCGCGCCAGTTATCTCCTTCGAGCGAGCTGCAGCTGCAGTTTGCCATGCGGCTGGCGCATGCAAGCCAACGAGCTGCGAGCGGGGTCAGCCCTCAGGCTCGTGAGCGGGGCCAGCCTTAAAGCTCGTGGGCCACGCGGCTATGGCTGAGATGGTAGGCTGGAGTGCACCATGCGCAGCCGTACGTGGTTCTCGAATTATGTTGTGTCTTGCTTTGATGCGTGCGACATGCGCATAGACGACGCGGCACGGAGGGGGGGCGGGGTGGGGGGCACCCCATGAGATGAGCGAGAGAGGCCACGGAGCCAGGAGAAGGAGGAGGGAAAGGGGGTGAGCAGAACGACGACATATACGAAATGAGAGGACACCGGAAAGCACCGTCGCCATGCCATCGGGCGTCAGGGTGTACCCATATCCACGGCCAGTGGCATGCCATCATGATGGGCATGTTTGCGTTGTGTTGGCTTGATTTATGTTGTGACCTGCTTTGCTCTATTTTCTGAATCGCGACAGAGACGACGTCACATGGGGGGGGGGGGGGGGGGGGTGAGATGAGCGAGAGAGGCCGCGGAGCCAGCCAGGAGAAGGAGGAGGGGGGGGCGAGGAGAACGACGACATCGACGAAGTGAAACTGTTTGACGTTTGAGGCCATTCGGAGATTGGGGGGCGGTGGCGGTGGTGGTGGTGGTGGTGGGTGGGGGGGGGGGGGGGCTGGGCCTATTCTATGTGTTCAGAGTGGGCCGGCGCATTCCCTGGCATTGCATTGCGTCGGGACACGCGCATAGCATAGCTATCTGAGTCAGAGGTTTGGGCCGCGCGCGTGGCATGGCATGGCGCAACGTTGGCGCCATCGCAAAACCCCTCCTCCTCCTCCTCCCGATCCGTGGCTCAGATGCGTAGCCGAGGCCATTGTGGGACTCCTCGAGATGTCATTGCTTGCTTGATTGACCCGCCTCATCTCTCGTTCCCCCCCTCGCCCTCCGCAACTGGATCAATATCGCAGCGCGGTACAGCGACGGAACGCAGCATAGGCAGATGAGTGGCAAGCGAGAGAGGACGCGGAGGAGGAGGTCGAGGAGGGGGGTCAAGACATCGGGGAGGGGGAGGAGGGGGGGGGGGGGAGGGGGCCCCAACCCCATCTAATTAACTTGCAACGGGGAGGGGTGAGCAGACAGGATGGCCCTGTCTGCTCATCCCACCCCTCGTGCCGAATGAGGCGTTCGGCCTTCATCCACCCCCTCCCTAACCACGCTTCATCGTCGGGCAAGCTGGGCCACCCCAGGGCCCGGCATCGACCAGGGCCGAGGCGCGGGGGGGCGGGGGCGGGGGGCGGGGGCGAACGGTTCACTCGGCAAGGGCGCGCAGGCGGTGGTGGTGAAGGATGCAGGCGGCGGGCGGAGGAGGAGGTCGGGTTGCTTGGCGGCGCGGCCAGAGTAGTGCGCGCCGACGCCGCGCGCGTCAACGACCGCGGTCAACGGCGCCCGACTGCGTCGCCACCTGCAGGCGCCAAGGCGGCGCCTCGCGCCTGAAGACGGCGCCTCGCGACGGCGCCAGGCGCCTGAAGAGGGCACCTCGCGCCTGAGACGGCGTCGACACCTCGGGGCGTCGCTGGGCGCCTGAAGACGGCGCCTCGCGCCTGGAGACGGCGCCGACGCCCCGGGGCTGCGCCGGGCGGCCCTGCGCCCGCGCCTCAAGACGGCGCCGGCGCAGAGCAAGTCGCTCTTCGAAAATGCCGCGCCGAGCCACGACAACAATCGGAAACAGACCGAAGATCCCCCGCCCCCCCCCAAAAAAAAACAAAAACAAAAAAAAATTGCCTTCCAACCGCACTTTCACATTAAATCGCCCCCGGACCGAACTCGCCAACCAGCGCGACGCCCTGCGGCTCGGTGCTTAACAGCAGCGCGCGGATCACCGCGAATCACACCTGCTCTATGGAGGGTGCCTCCAGAGACCGTCTGGGCGGGTGGGGGGGCCGATTGGGGGGGCCCGATTGGGCCGACAGAGGGGCATGTCAATTTTCATGTCCACCCCCCTCCTCCTCATTCGCACCCCCCCCCTCATCATTTCCCCCCCCCCCCCCCCCCCCCCCCCCTTTGGGCGGGGGCTTCCCGGGAGGCCGATTGGCGCGCGAGCGGATGTTGGGCCAGGGCTCGAACGCCACCCCCTTTCGGACGAGCTTCGATAGCTGCACGATGGGTCTCTGAAGGCACGCCAGGTAACCCGACGGGCCCGCGACGGCGCAACGGAGCTCGGGCAGCATTGACGCCGAACGCGCTTGACTCCCAAGTCTTAGGAGTCAAACGCAGCGGCCCTACGTTTGACTACCAAGTCTCGGTAGTCACCACGGAGGCGGCCCTGCGTTTGACTGCCCAGATTTGGTAGCCAAACGGATGCGGCCCTGCGTTCGACTACCGAGACTTGGTAGTCGAACGGCGACGGCCCTACGCATGACTGCCAAGTCTCGGCGGTCAAACGCTAGACGCCTCGATTTGACGACCGAGTCTCTGTAGTCAAACGTTGAACCGCCATATCATCTTACTGCGCACCTAGGAGCTGGCGCAGCGTGGCGCTGCTTGCCTTGTACTTGGCGGCGTGCGACTCGAAGGCGTGGTAGTCGGCGCTCTCTTAGCGCGAAATCAGCATCGCGCAGCGCGGCGCCCAGCTGCCGCGGCCGCCCTTGCCGCGCGGAGCGTCCTTGCCGCCGCCGCCTTCGCCGCCCTCGCCGCTGCTGCTGTCGGCGCCCTCGGCGGAGCTGGCGTCGCCGTTGGCGGAGCTCGCGTCGGCGGTCTTGCGCGTGAGCGCTTGCTCGAACGCGCGCTGGCCACTCGCCGCGACCGCGAGGCCCGCCTCGCTGGCCGACCACCGCGGGAAGCGCAGTGGCTGCATCGTCGCGCCCTCGAAGGCACCGCCGCTCGCCGCCGACCAGCGCAGGATGACCGCGACGCTCTCCCTCTGGGCGGACTGCCCATGCCGCTTCGCGGCCCGCAGCCCCACAGCGCGGCGGCCGCGCGCCAGCCGTCGTCCGCCCTGAAGATGTAGACGCGCTGCTGCTCACCGCCGACGTCGACCTTCTCGACCGTCTTCCAGAACCAGCCGCCCGACACCTCGAGCCCCGCGTTGAATTGCAGCCCCGCCGCCTGCTGCGCAGCGCGCAGCGTGTCCTCCTCGGTCTTCTGGAGGAACGCGCTGTTCTCGTTGGCGCCCAACTGCGCGGCGAGCGTCGACTGGCGAAAAACGGGTTGCGCACCGCCTTGTCAGCTTTTTCCGCGATCGCGGCCAAGGCGGCAATGTCGGGGTCGGCGGCGCCCGACGGCGTAGACCGCGGCCGCGTCGGCGGAGGCTCTTCAGGCCGCGCTGGCCCACGCGCGGCCTTGCGCTCCGCGACCGGGCCCCTGCCGCGGAAGAGGCCCATCTGGAGGGCGGCGGCGATGGGGGGGCCGCGCGCCCTGGGAGGCCCGCGCGCGCTGGAAGCGGGGCGCGGCTTCGCGCCTCCAGCCAAAGCGGCTGGCGCGGAGGCGGAGTTGGGGGATGTGCGGGGGGGGGGGGGGGGGGGGGGCTCATTTCTGGATTGGCGAACCTCGGGGCCAATGAGGGCCTGTCTTCGGCGTGGCGGTTCTGACCTCCGAGGCCCCTTCTGACGCGCCCACCCCCGACTAGGTCACGTGAAACTATAGGGCCACACTGGGTGCGCTCGGGGTTCTAGCGGGCGTCGGGGCATGCCCATATCCACGGCTTGTGGCATGCCATCATGCTTGACATGCTTGCGTTGTATTGGCTTGATTTATGCTGTGACCTGCTTTGTTATTTTTCTGAATCGCGACGTAGACGACATCATGTGGAGGGGGGGCGAGGTGGGGAGGCACCCCGCGTGATGAGCGAGAGAGGCCGTGGAGCCAGGAGGAGGAGGAGGGATGGGGGGCGAAGAGAATGACGACACCGACGAAGTGACACTGTTTGATGGTTGATGCCATTCTGAGATCGAGGGGCGGCGGCGGTGCGTGTGCGCGTGTGTGCTTGTGCGTGTGTGTGTGCGTGTGTGCGCGTGGTGATTGCGCGTGTGCGTGTGTGTGTGTGCGTGTGTGTGTGTGTGTGTGGGGGGGGGGGGGGGGGGTTCTGGATTTATTTTATTTGTTTAGAGTAGGCCGGCTCATTGCGTGGCATAGCATTGCGCCGGGCCGCGCGCGCAGCATAGCTATCTGAGTCAGAGGTGGCCACGCGCATGGCATAGCATAGCATAACGTCGGGGGCATCGCAAAACTCACCCCCCCCTCCCGACCCCCCCCCCCCCCCCCCCCTTCTCCCACACCGCAACTGGATCAAGATCGCAACATGGGACAACGAAGAAAGGCAACCTTTTCAAATCACGAGCTCATCGATCACAATACGTATATATTACCATTCACGCGCGCAGAACATGCGAATGACACCCACATTGAAGCAATTTTGAGCTAGTGGTGCTCATGTGAGCTCATTGACCTCGCGTGAGCTATTGAAGCTAGTGAACTGCGGGCCGTGATCGCCATTGCCGGGCATCTTCACGGGCCGCTGTTGGCATCTTCTTCATGGGCGGCACCCGCGCTTGAAGATGCCCGCCGCGGCGATCACGGCCCACAGCGGCGATCGCAGTCCAACGCTGCGATCCCAGCCCGCTGCCAGCTGCTCATTACAAGGGCGCTGGCGACGCCCGCGGGTCCGGATCTGGCGATGGGCCCTACGACGGCCCCGCAGAACTCGAGGATGTGGTCGTCGCCTCGTCGTCGTCGTCGTCGGTGGCGTCCGCGGCTGGCAGGGCGGCGGGGAGCTTCGAAAAGGCGTTGAAGCCCCCCCAGCTTAGCGGGCCTGCACTGCACCCCCGTACTCGCGCGGAGGACCCGCAACTTCCGCACATTGGTGAAGATGCGCTTCACGTGCGCGTTGGCCTCACTCTTGCTGGCCATGGCCGTGATGAGCCTCCCCGGCGTTCTTCTCGTTCAGCGCATGTTTGTCTTCTTTCAGGTCCACGATCCTCTACGCCAGGCGCGCGATCTCCGCTGCCTGATTGGCGGCCACCGCCTTCGGCGCCACGAAGTACTGCTCAAGCACTGCTGAAGTGCTGCTGAAGCATTGCGGAAGTACTGCTGAAGTACTGCACTGCGAGCCCAAACCAGCTCTACTTCGATGGCATTCCCCGGCTTCAGCCCCAAACGGAACCGCACAAATGCAGCCAATCGGCTTGGCAAGCAATAGCCGGTTTTTCTCAATCGACAGATCGCGAATCCATCGTGCTGGTGCTGTCAGTCTTTTGGCTTAGCCTGTGCTTGCAACCATTTCAGCCACGGCCTGGCTCTGAGTCTGCAGGAGCGCTGTCGTCGGGAAGCTCGCTCGGGGAAGCATCTTCGCACGTGGTAGCATCGGCGTACTGGGCGGAATGCTCGGTGGATGGGAACTGGACAGCATCCTCGACAGTTCTGCATTTCTTGTAGCCGTTCGAACCATCCTGCTTCTCAAACTTGGCAAGTGAAGCCGTTCCTCTTGTGGCTGCCCTTGGGCAGATCAGGCAATCGGTCTCGCTTCTGCGGCTCATCGAACCCCGGTGTCCTCATGACGTGAACCACCGCAACCAAAGCTTCAGGCTTATACGCTACGAAGAGGTCGTCACATGGATGAATTGGCTTCAGAATGAACAGCCATCTCGTTAACTGCCACGTTCATGCGCATGACATCAGGTTCCCGCCTCAGGTCAGCCGTCTGGGCGTGGGACCTGGCGAGATGTGTTTGCTTCGGTGGCTTTTTTTTTACAAGCTGCACGCATGCTGAGTGCACCCCTGCTTGAGCTCAGCCGACTGCTCATCATTCCGTTGGGCTAGCAACGCTTTCAGCCCCCCTGCTCAGGAGTGCTGCCTGTTGCTCCAGCCCCGATGGGACCCCATCATTCTGATAAGCCACAAGGCTGTTCAATGTATACTGCGCTGGTGAGATTCGGACAAACGTATCGCCAGCTACTGTAGCCACATCATTTGGCTCGAAAATCCGCCAAACTGGTTTTATACCATCCAGCTTGACGGTGCGAGGATGTTCAAGAGTAGCTTTCTGCATGTTGCTAACAGCAAGTCGCGATGCTACACGCTCGCCTGAGCCAAACGGCCGACGTGCGATTGCTTCGTAGAAACGCGACGCTAAGTGGGCGACGTCATAAGGAGGGCGGCGAGGTGGTGGCGGCGGTGGCGGTGGGCGGGGGGGGGGAGGGGCACCCCATAAGACGAGCGAGCTAGGCCGCGGATCCAGGAGAAGGAGGAGGGCGGGGGCGAGGAGAACGACGACATATCCGAAATGAAACGAAATCGCATATACCAATACCAGCACTGACGTTCATCGGCGTTGCAAGTCGCATCGCATCGTCGGATGGGGCAGTTTTTGATCGGCCACGGGCAGGCCCACAAGGGCCACTAGGGCTTGCATAAGCATAGCATGGCGTAGCATAGCGCCGATCGGGATGACCCCATGGACGGCGGAGGGCGAGCCCAAGAGGGCCGCTCGCATGGCCTATAGCATATGCGATGCCCCCCCGTCGCACATGTTATTCTTCTCTGGCGTCCGTGATGTCATTTGCGCCATCGTCGCACTGCCAGTTATCTTCGCATCGCAATATGCCCCAAGATGTCCGCGGCGATCTCATTGAACCGAGCATCCACCCGGTGCTCTCTGTCTTCCGGCCGGTCTCATTCACTCTCTCTCTCTTTCCCCACATTCTAAGTGGGGTTCTGATTTTCTCTACGCCCGCGTCGCACCCGCGTTCACTCACCTCCCCTGCTCTACACCCGCGTCACACCTGCGTCCCCACCTCACCTCCTCCTTCTCGCTCGTACACACACACACACCACGCCACACCACGCCACATCGCACCACACCACACCACGCCACACCACACACCACCACACCACAGAGAGTGCGCAGAGGGTGGTCCCTCAGCGCAGCCTCTATCCGTGACGCGCTCGCAGATCGTGGTAGGAGCTGCACTTTCTCGACGCCAGAGGGGGTGCGCAGAGGGTGGTCCCTCAGCGGGGCCTCTATCCGTGACACGCTCGCAGGGCGTGGCAGGTGCGGCACTTTCTCGACGCCGCTGGGGGGGCGCAGAGGGTGGTCCCTCAGCGGGGCCTCTTATCCGTGACACGCTCGCAGAGCGTGGCAGGCGCGGCACTTTCTCGACGCCGCTGGGGGGGCGCAGAGGGTGGTCCCTCAGCGGGGCCTCTATCCGTGACACGCTCGCAGGGCGTGGCAGGCGCGGCACATTCTCGACGCCACTGGGGGGGCGCAAAGGGTGGTCCCTCAGCGGGGCCTCTATCCGTGACACGCTCGCAGGGCGTGGCAGGCGCGGCACATTCTCGACATCACATGGGGGTGCGCAGAGGGTGGCAGGCTTGCGCGGTACAAGGATGCGCAAGGAGATCTTCTGGTTCTGCAGTGGTCATTCAGTTCGGGCAGAGGCCAAACGAGCTGGAGGGTTGGGAAGCAGCTAACGACAAAACAATATCCCCGGAGACTTTTCGTCAAAGGGAAGCGCCGTGCCATAGACAATTCCGCCCACTGGGTCTTCGAAAAAGGAAGGGCGGAGGAGGGCGAGAAGGATAGGGGGGCGCAGGATTGCGCATAGATGATGATGACACGCGGAAGCACCAGCCCCCCCATGACCGTGCCCAGCAAGGCGCCCACATGATAATGACAAGCAATCACATAAGGTTATATATCAGTATGTGGGGATTCTCGGTAGCGTAATTCTCTCCCTCTCTCTTCTTCTTCCCTCTCTGTCCCCCATCCGTCGCAGCCCAGCCCCCCCCCGGTGCTCCTATAACGCGCGCCCCCGTTCAGTTCCGCGCTAAATTGCCGAGGGGTGGGCGGTGGCGCGCGTGGAGAGACGCGGCCAATCAGAGCTACGGGCAGAGCGCACGGGCATGGGGGAAAGCGGGAGGCGGACGGGGCGGCGGACTATAGGCTGAGCCCTTCGTGCGAAATCTACGAGGCGCGCTCCGCCGCGGCCGAGCGGACGGGACAATGCAATGGCATTGGCCTCCCGCTGCACCCCGCGACATGGGATTGTGGATGGCATAGGGGGGGGGGGGGCGTGGAGTTGATAAAACCGTGTGTGCGTACAACTTCGTTTTGCTGCGTTGCATCGCCGTCACTAGCATCATCATCATCGGCATCAGTTGACAAAGTCGTGTGCGCGTGTACATGCGTGTTTTCATACTATCACAAAGTGCGTTCTCATATCATCGCTGTCGCGACCCAAGCATCCCCAGAGATGTGCGACCTGGTGGCAAACAATCCGTGCGTCGAATCCATCAACATGGCGACTGCGACGACGATCGCGCGATGATGGCGGTACCCGATAGCAGGAAGGTGATTGAGCCTCAAACCAGGCACGGAAGAGAGTACCCGAGTTGAGAACTTAATTTGATATATTCCATATGGAACAACACACATATGATGATGTTGACGAGTATGTGTTTCAAGATGCTGCTGATGACGATGGTGATGACGAGTATGCGTTTCAAGATCCTGCTGATGGCGATGATGATGACGAGTGTGTCTGTCAAGCTGCTGGTGATGACGATGATGATGACGAATATGTGTCTCAAAATGCTGCTGATGAAGATGGTGATGACAAGTACGTGTTTCAATATGTTGCTGATGATGGTGGTGATGACGAGTATGTGTTTCAAGATGCTGCCCTTTCCTGTCGTGCCCCCGCCCTATCCTCGGAGATGGCGGTTTCGACATCACCCTGGGGCCCCCGAGATCATCCCCTGTCAGGGGCAGGTCGCGAGTACCAGAAATGAGAGTTACGAATCCTCTGGTATGCGTTGGGGGCAACCCATTATCCTAATGGGCCTCACAGGGCATCATCGGGAAACACAGTCCACCAGACTATGGGAATAACCCCCTGGGTCTAAGCACCCATAACGGGTTCCATGAGTCCTCCTCTTCCTCCTCCTCCTCCTCCGCCTCCACCTCCGTCTCTTCCTCCTCACCCCTCTTACTTCCAGTGGGTGAGCGCCGAAGCGCGTTCCAGAGGGACATCTTAAGCCTTAAGCCCTCGATTCTCCGGCCTCCGGAGGCCCGAAAAGAACGCGTGCGAATTGCCGTATTAGTTGTTTTGCAGCGGGTAACAACGCAAATCCTTATGTGATAAACTACAAATAGAATCTGCTGGCAGGTTATGACAACGTTGATAACGATTATGCTTCGCAAGGGATTCCGAAGGTCATTGCGACGATAAGCACGCGTTTCAAGATGCTGCTGTTAACGACGGTGGCGACGCGCATTCGTTTGAAGGTGATGGCGATGACGATGGCGGTGACGAGTATGTGTTACAAGACGCTGCTGATGACGATGGTGATGACGAGTATGTGTTTCAAGATGCTGATGATGGCGATGATGGTGGCGCGTATGTGTTTCAAGATGCTGTTGATGACGATGATGATGATGATGCTGACGAGTATGTGTCTCAAGATGCTGCCCATGACGATGGTAACGACGAGCATGTGTTTCAAGATACTGCTGATGACGATGATGATGATGACGAGCATGCGTTTCAATATGCTGCTGACGATGATGATGATGACGAGCATGTGTGTCAAGATATTGCTGATGATGGTGGTGACGAGCATGTGTTTCAATGCGCTGCTCATGACGATGGTGATGACGAGCATGTGTTTCAAGATGTTGCTGATGACGATGGTGTTGGCGAGCATGTGTTTCAAGATGCTGCTGATGACGATGGTGCTGACCAGCATGTGTTTCAATATGCTGCTGGTGACGATGGTGATGACGAGCATGTGTTTCAAGATGCTGCTGATGACGATGATGATGATGACGCGTCTGTGTTTCAAGATGATTCTGATGACGATGATGATGATGATGACGAGTATGTGTCTCAAGATGCTGCCCATGACGATGGTTACGACGAGCATGTGTTTCAAGATGCTGCTGGTGACGATGATGATGATGAGCATGTGTTTCAAGATTCTGCTGATGACGATGGTGATGACGAGCATGCGTTGGGAGCAATGCGTTGTCATAACGAGCTTCACAGAGCACAATCGAGTGGGAAGCACAGCCCACCAGACTACGGGAATAACTCCCTGGGGCTAGGCACCCATAGCAGATTCCATAAGTTATCCTCTCTTCACCCTTCTTCCTCCTCCTCCTCCGCCTCCACCTCCGTCTCTTTCTCCTCGCCCCTCTTACTTCCAGTGGGTGAGCGCCGAAGCGCGTTCCAGAGAGATTAATAAGCCTTAATATCGCCATTCTCCGGCCTCCGGAGGCCCGAAATAAACGTTAGCGGATTGCAAATTGATTTCTTTTGTTGTTGAATTACAAAAGGGAATCCTTTTGTCGTGAACTAGCATTGTTTTACTTTGTGGCAGATTACAAAAGGATTCCTTTTGTGGAGAATTACAAAAGGGCTTCTTTTTTGGAGGATCACTGATGATTCCTTTTTGTGGCGAATTACAAAAGGGAGTCCTTCTGTGGTGAATTGCAAAAGGACCTCTTTTGTGGAGGATTACAAAGGGATTCCCCTCTGTGGAGGAATGCAAAGGGATTCCTTTCGTGGAGAATTACAAATTGATTTCCTTTGAGGGCTCTCCTGGAAGTGAACCAGGGGGCAAAAGAAAATGCATGTTTTCAATGAATTTCCAATGTTTTGAAGCAAAAACATATAAAAACACAGAATTTCCAAGGTTGTGAGGCCGAAGCCATATGAACACGCAGCATTTTTGCATTCGGATTGTGAAAATGCTGTGTTTTTTATATGTTTTTGCTGCAACACATTGGATTTTGTTTTCGAAAAACCTGCAATTGTCCACAATGTTTTTTTTTGTCTTTTGTCCCCTGGTTCACTTCCAGGAAAGCACTCAAAGGAAATCAATGTGTAATCCTCCACAAAAAGGAATCCCTTTGTATTCCTCCCAAAGGGAATTTCTGTGTAATCCTACACAAAAGGGATCCTTTTGTAATCTTCCACAAAAGGAATCCTTTTGTAATCCGCCCCAAAAGGAAACAATTTATAATGCATCATGAACAGAATTCCCTTGTAATTCCTTACAAAAGAACTCAATTTAAAATGTGCTTCAACAGGAATCGTTTTGCATCCCACTACTTTGAGCAATCCCTGTAGAGATGACGAAAAGCATAATCAACAGGAAAGCGAGCACATCAGAAGTAATAGACCAAGAACCGAGGTGGCACACGCACGCACACACGGTTTTATCAACCTTACGGGGGGGGGGGGGGGGCAACGGATTCAAAGTGTTATTATTATTATTTTTCTGGAGGCGCAGTTGCGGCTGCTCGCTGAGACGCCGCGTCAACTGCCGGATAAGCGCACGGCTGATCTGCGTGCCTCTGTGCACGCAGCAAGGCGCCCGACATCAAAGCTTCGCGCTGGCCGACGGGGCGGCAGCTCGGCAACCGCCCTCATCCTCGTCCTATCTCCTCCGTAAGAACTCCCCCCCCCCCTGGCCCCCCCCCCCCCCCCCCGCCATCTACCTCCTCTCTACTGCGCGGCAGCACGTGGATTATAGCCCTGCCTAGTGCTGCGATGATCTGAGCTGTAGAGCTCGAGATAATGACGCGCGCGCGGTGCAAAACACACGCGCGCACCTGACGCATCGCATCCGCGCGTGCTGAATGACGCTCGCGACCTCTTCTGCTTATTGGCGCTCTGTTCGTGGATTGGCACGGCCTTAGCCTTGGGCTTGACGAACATATGGAGCCTTACGTTTGGCCCGATAATGAGAATGTTGGTCAGCACTGGCAACGTGAACCCACCGCGGGACATCCGGCTCGCTGCCATGCTGGTTTGCATTTTATTGTAGGTTGACCCGACCCACCAGTGCGCAGCCATATTCGGCTTCATCGAACTGGGTGGTGCCGTTGTCTTTCGGCTTCCCCACAGGGAACACAGCGAAGTTCTGCGTGGTGTCGCTGTCAACCACGCGATCGCTAAGCGATATGCCCGACCCAGTGTTATTCGAATGTAGGTTAATACGTTTTGCCACTGTGACCAGCGCAAGCTGACCCTGCTTGATCGTGGTCGTGGTCCGAACCCCATCTGACTTCCGCCAGGAGACCAGATTATGCTTGCTCATGCGCTTGGCATCTAGCTCGAGAAGAGCTCGGTACACCGCAGCCTTTCGCTTGTCGATGTACAGCCGCTGTGGGCGCTGCTGATCACCTTCCACCTGCTTTGGCGGCTCAGCCTCCGAGATTGACCACTTCTCAATGAGACCGGCCAATGCAATCTCAGCCATGTATGGCTCTCGGTCCGAGTAGCGGTTGACAGATTCGCGAAGCTTGACAGTCTGGCCGATGCTGAAGACCGCGCACAGCTTCTGGGCTGCAACGTCCTTCTGGACTACGAAGCACCCGACCGGGTACCCAGCCCCCCCCCATGGTCACTGGGCGTCGCGGAGCTGGGCGCAGCAGTCGGCTTCGCTTTGGGAGTTGCTGCGGCGCCGCCCGAGACCTCATACTTCGCCCACTCGTCGAACGTGACGGTCTGACCTTTGAGGCAGCTGAGGCTGTCCAAGAATGATTTGCATATGTCACCCCCGCTTGTGCTCTTCGCCCCCCCGACCCACCTTCCCCTTTTCCCGCAAGCCTCAACGCAACCCTCGCGAATCGCTGCCCAAACAGCTCCAAGGCCGCCTCGACACCGTCGCATGCGAGCCTCATGTTCAGCAATAGCTGCTTCAGCCATCTTAGGTTTGCCTGCGACATTCGCTATGCCAGCGTTCGCCAGCAAGCGCGCCACGCGGTCCTCAACCTTGTCACCCCTGAGGTTCACAATGGCAATCGCCACCCGAATCGAAGGATGCACGTTGGTCTTCGATGTGAAAGTTGCTTGCGCAAGCGCTTCCCAATGCGTTTGCCCGAGCGTAACGTTGCAGCCAAAATGTTGTGCAACAGAGTCCGTGCACGCCGCCAGAGGAGCGCCATCGCCGCCGACGACATGCTCGACGAATCCCAGCAAGGTCTTGCTGCAATTAGCGCTCGGCACGTTGAGCGAAACTGCGCTTTCGATAGCCAACTCTTTCCAGCCCTCGAGCTCGCGCATCCGCGGGCCACTGGCACTCGCCGCCGAGGCCGCGCAGGTCTCGAGCTCCCCGGCCGCAGTGCCGATGTGGTTCTGCATGGTCAGAGCTCTCTGGGCTGCAACTGCGTGGCTTGGGAACTGCTCGCCCATCGCACTTGGGGCCACCCTCCGCGCCCAGCCTTTCCCAATCATGATTTTGAGTTGTGCGTTTTGGAACAACTTCTGCACGCCGATCAAATCTGAGTCATGCCATTGCAATGACTTCTGCGGCGGCTTGCCCTGAACCCGTGCCCGTTTGCAGGAAACCGCGGCGCGCCCGCGCCCGATTGTCGCGCGGCGCCCTGGCCATTCACAGGCGCTCGAAGCCCCTGGGCTCGATCCACCAGCTGCTTATTATTAGCAATGTGCTGTCGTCGCAGGGGGGGGCTCCAGTTCGACGCGCGGAGCATTGGATAGCTGGCGCACGTCCGCTCCGCAAGCGTGGATCCTAGCAGCAGTGCGGCGCGCATAATGCGGGCCCAGCAGAAGCCCCCCATCGATCTACCGCATGAGTGATTGCAGATTTCGGAGGGACGTGGCCCACTGTGCACGCCAACTTGCGATCGCGGAGGCTCTGCATAAGTTTGTCTACTTGCTCGTTCGCCTTCGTTTTTTCCCCAATCCAACATCTTCTGGAACTCCCCGTTGAAAGCGTCGGCGAGCTGGGGCATCGCGCCCGCGGCATGCCGCGCGCGAAAGTGAGAAGCCCGAAACGTACAGCAGTGGTGCTTTGAGCCGTAGCGGCCATGCAAACGACGGAGGGGGAACGCAACCACAAGGTCCAACATTTTCATCGCAAGACAAGCTTTCCAGGCCCATCAATTACCTAATGGCTCGCATGCCCCCACTCTCATCCACGAATTCAAAGCTCATGCGTTCAAAAATTTTGACGCTTGCATGTGCAGTGCAGTTTGCTCTAGAATCCACTGAACGGGCCCTGTGATGCGATGCGCGCGGTCACCCCGAGCCTTTCGCTTAGACGGAGGGCAATGATACTGACCGAAGGATGGATGGTAAAATCTGGTTTGGTCCGAACTCGAATTTCCAAATTTTGTTGTTTGGGGCGTTCGTTGCCCAGTTGGTTCTCCAGTTCGTAATGTATCGGGCGCTACATGTTAAACGCGAAAATGCATATTCTGTTTCGAAGAATATGTTTTGGGGGTTGGTCATAGGTCGAGATCAAACGTTCAGCTAACTTCAAGTTAGCCGACGGTAAGCAGCTATGTTAACATAATATGCATTCGTTGCCACACTTAGAGAGAAAACGCAATGCTAAACTTATGTCGTACTCAGCAACCGCTAAACCTATTGTGCAGTTTATGTTGGTTTTATTCCACGGGCGTGGTGGGGGGCGTGGGGGGCCGACGAGGTTTTTGCAGGGTGGGCGGCCCCTGACAACCCAGGCCCAGGGCGCCATGGGTTCGGCGGGGTCGCCGGCGAGGTTTTTGCAGGGTGGGTGGCCCGTGAGAAGCTAGACCCAGGATGCCAAGGGGGTGGCGGTGTCAGGCGCGGTGGGGGCGTGGTGGGGGGCGTGGTGGGGGGTGCCGACGTGGTTGTTGCAGGGTGTGCGTGTGGCCTTTGAGTACCGAGGCCCAGGACAGGACGCCAGGCGGCTGGCGGTGTCAAGCGCGGTGGGGGCGTGGTGGGGGGCGTGGTGGGGGGGGGTTGGCGAGGTTTTTGCAAGGTGTGTGTGGCCCCTGAGAACCGGGGCCCGGGACAGGACGCCAGGGGGGTGGCGGTGTCAGGCGCGGTGGGGGCGTGGTGGGGGGGTGCTGGCGACGTTTTTCCCAGAAAACCGAGGCCAAGGACGTCAGGGGGCTGGCGGTGTCAGGCGCGGTGGGGGCGTGGTGGGGGGCGTGGTGGGGGGTGCCGGCGAGGTTTTTGCCGGGTGGGTTGCCCTTGAGGACTTAGGCCAAGGACGCCAGGGGGCTGGCGGTGTCAAGCGCGGTGGGGGCGTGGTGGGGGTTTGGCGAGGTTTTTGCAAAGTAGGTGGCTCTTGAGAACCTATGCCCACGACGCCAGGGGGCTCGCGGAGTCAGGCGCGGTGGGGGCGTAGGCGTCACCGCGAGTATTGACAGGGTGGGGAGGCCCGAAAACACCACGCCCAGGAGCCAGGAGGTCGAGGTGGCTGGGGATGTCAGACGCAACTGGGGGGGGCCAGCGCGAGTTTTTGAAGGGTTGGGAGGCCCTCAACACACAACTCCCAGGAGGTCGAGGTGACTGGGGATGTCAGACGCGGTGTGGAATGCCAGCGCGAGTTTTTGCAGGGTGGGGGTGCCTTCGAACACCACGCGCAGGAGGTCGAGGTGGCTGGGGCGCCCAGGAGGTCGAGGTGGCTGGGGTCAGACGTGGTGGGGGCGTGGTGGGGAGTGCCGCCCCTATACCTCACACGCCTCTGGGATCGGCGGATATAGAACACAAAAACAACAAAACCAAACACAACTAAAACAACGAGGCGACAGCCTCGTGGGCACGCCGCCCCCCTCGCGTGCCCTGCCGCACAGGCGCGGCGTGCCCCGCCACTCCGCCCGGCGCGCCCGTCCCCGGCCCGGGCGGGGCGGCAGCGGCGCCGCCAGGCGCTCAGCGGGGCTTCCAGGGCGCTGTCTTCGGCACCTGGCGTCGGGGCTCAAGAGACGGGGGTCACTGCAAACGGGGGTCAGCCAGAGCGCCGGATCTTGCAGGATCCTGCAGGGCCAGGGTCGCATTGACCTGGGCTTGGGTGCAGGATCCTGCAGGATCTTGCAGGATCTTTCGCATTGACTTGGGTTTGCAGGATCTCGCAGGATGCTGCAAGGCCTGATTGACCCAGGTCTGGATTGACCCGGGTCAGAAGATCTTTGACGGGCGTCGTCTTCGGCATTGGCGTCGGCGTTGGCGTCGGCGTCGTGCCCAGTCCTCGGACAGGGGAAAAGGCAACCCTACCGCTACCCTTCAGGGCTCGTTTCGATTCTTCCGATTCGATTCGGTTCGACTTCGATGGCTTCCGATTCCGATCCGATTCGACTTGGGATTCCGATTTGGGCTCTGATTTCCCATTGCAGGCATACTAGCCTGCCGATTTCCTCCGATTCGACTCCTCCCGACCTAGTTCTCGGAAAGGGGAACAGTAGGGGAACGAAGAATGACATCAATATGAAATCTCGGACCTCAAAGTTTTGATGTCTATGCCATTCTTCGTTCACCTAAACAGGTACCCATACCGCTACTCTTCCACCTCGTTCTCCCCCTTTTTCGGCCTCCCGGGATGCCCTCGTCGCCACCGCTGGATTCGCTTCGAAATCGTGGTCAGGACGCACCCAGGGAGAGGTCCGAGGGGTAGTGGGTATTGGGGTTTCACCAAGACGCGGTGTGAAAAAATCAAGGTCGGAGCTTTTTCGCTTTTTTCGGCCTCCGTAACCGAGCCTCGTGACCGGACTCGTATCCAATCCCGGAGAAGGAATCCATACATTTGGGGGTCGACTTTGCGAACAAAATCGCGACGTCGGGGGTTTGGGTTGTCGTCGTCGTCGGCCTCGGCCTCGGCCTCGGCGTCGGCGATGTCCGGCGTCAGCGTCGGCGCTCTCGTCGTCGGCGTCGGCGTCGGCGTGGGCTTTCTCGGCGTCGACGTGCTCGTCGTCGGCGTCGGCGTTCCCGTCGTCGTCGTCGTCGGCGTTCTCGTCGTCGTCGTCGGCGGCGGCGTCGTCGTCGGAAGCGATCTGTCGGTGTCTTGGCCTGCGTGCCTCCGGCTGCTGCGGCGCCGCCTCGCCCAGGGAGTCCCGCAGTGGGTTGCGGGGCCGTCCAGATCTTCGCTCGGCGACAAGTGGGGGCGCGTGTGCGGCACAGACGGCACTCGCACTCGCAGGAGGAGGAGGGAGGCGGGAGGCGGAAGAGGAGGATGACCAGTGCAAGCCAAAGAGCCATCAGCGATGCTGGAATTAATCCTCACCCCAAGCTCCCTTTTCACATTCACCTGCAACGGTTCATTTCCATTGAGGGAATTGCCTCGTTGGAAGACGCCCTTGAAGACCCTGAAGCATGCCAGAACATTGTTCTCGGGATTTCAACGCCACGGATCAACCTGATTGCTGCGTCTTGACGATCCGGAATCTTGCCAGAACGCCATTCTCTGGGTTTCAGCACTGCGAGTCAACATAATTGCTGCGCCCGCATAATCCTGAATCCTTCCAAAACATTATTTCTGGTACGTTGATCATGGGAATCCGTGAAACTCTTCCAAAAGTTAAGAACGACTTTGCGCTGCGCTAAGACGAGAGCCACGTCTCGAAAAGGAACCGTCCTCAATCCGTGAAGCTCCTTCGAACATTTCAAACGAATGCGTGCGGCGCTAAGGCGAGACCCACATTCTGAAAAGGAACCGCCCTCAATCCGTGAAACACTTGCAACTCTTTAAAGTGAATGTGCGCTACGATGAGGCGAGAGCCACATTTTGAAAACCACCCGCCCTCAACCCGTGAAACCCCTGTAACGTTTTGAAACGCATGTGCGCGGCGCTAAGGCGAAAATCACATGTTGAAAACCACCCGCCCTCAATCCGTGAAGGTCTTGCAAATATTGCGAAGGCCTTACGGCCGGTGCCGCCGACCCTGGAGGGCGACCCATGCGTTCTCGTATGTGGCGGGGGGGGCCTCTTGGGGCTTCCTGGGGGCCTCTTGGGGGTCTCGTGGTGGCCTCTTGGGGGCCTCTTGGGCGCGGCTCGGGCGCGGTCCGAGCGCGGCTCGGGCGCGGCTCGGGCGCGGCTCGGCGGCGGCTCGGGCGGCTCGGGCGCGGCCCCGAAACAATAAAGAATCCCTACGTGCAGTACTTGCGGGGGGGGCGTCGTATCTGAGTGGCGCCCCCCCCCCGGGACCCCCCCCGGGACCCCCCCGCTACCCCCTCCCGGCGGGGGAGGGATCAAAGGGAAGGGGCTTCCCTTCGACTCAAATACGACGTTGCTGAAGTTCATTTGGGCTGGCGCGCTTGAGCAGGGGCCCCTGCTGGGAAAGAGGACGGGAGTGGCGACGGGCCCACGGAAAGGGAGGCGCAAGGAAGGGGGACGACAGAGACGACGACCAACGAACAACGGGGATGACGTCTCGAACGGAAAAGCCCCTCACACACGCCGACAGGGTCGGCGGATTTAACACGGATTCGCGCGACGCTAAGGCGAGAGCCACCGCTTGAAAACCATCTGCCCTCCATATGTGAAACCGTTGCCATTTCAAGCTTTAGAATCACAAATGGTGTCTGGGGCGAAGCGCCCAGCCCGCCCTAAAAATTGGCTTCGGGGTGCGACAGGGAGAAGTTATCTGTAAGGAGAAGTGAGGGAGGAGGGAGCAGGGAGGTGGGAGGAGGGAGGAGGGAGGAGGAGGAGTGGGAAGGGAGGAGGGAGGAGGGAGGAGGGAGGAGAGAGGAGGGAGGAGGGAGGAGGGATGAGGGTGGAGGGAGGAGGAGGAGGTTGAGGAAGCGGAGGAGGAGGAGGCGGAGGCGGAGGAGGAGGAGGAGGCGGAGGAGGAGGAGGAGGAGGGGATGAGGAGGAGGAGGAGGAGGAGGAGGGAAGGAGGAGGAGGAGGTGGAGGAGGAGGAGGAGGAGGAGGAGGAGGAGGAGGAGGAGGAGAAGGGAAGGAGGAGGAGGAGAAGAAGGAGGAGGAGGAGGCGGAGGTGGGTGTGGTTAGCCGAGCTGACCACGCTTTTCAGGAACTAGAGGAACTAGAGGAGGAGAAGGCGGATGCGGAGGCGGAGGCGGGGGCGGGGGCGGAGGCTGAGGCGGAGGCGGAGGAGGAGGAGGGGGAGGAGGAGGAGGAGGAGGAGGAGGAGGAGGAGGAAGGATAAACTGCACTGGAAGACGAACACAACTGCATTGACAGAAACGTTCGGCGCTCCGCGCGGATTTCTTGGATCTGCGCTGGGCCCCCGCGCCAGGGAGCAGGGTCCAGCGCAGATCCAAGAAATCCGCGCGGAGCGCCCATAGTTAATGTTTCTGCAGTTTTTTTTATAGGCACGGAGGGCTACTTGTCGTTGTCGTCGTCGCTGTCGCCATTTTCCGGGCTGGAGGTGACGCCACCGCCAGCGTCGGCGTCGTCAGCTGCTGACCTGAAATCCTCACTCACAACTAGATGCATTCAACTCACAATACTGTGGAGATCGATCTATACGGTCATTTCACAGTGTTTCCGATGTTCCGAATCGTGCAGCCCAAGGAATTGTGTGCTCCATGTTGGGTGAGCGGGTGGGTGGTTTTATCAATTCGTCGGCGGCCTCGGCATTTGCCTTGTCCTGCTGCTGTTAGATCCGGAGGGCGAAGAGGTCGTCGTCGAACGGTGAAGTCAGGAGGATCAGCCAGGGACATCCCTGTCGTTCTTCATCCTCCCTCTTCGTCACCCCTTCCATTCCGCTCCCTCATCTCTGCCCAATTCCCTCTTTTCGTCCGGCTCGGCAGAGGCAGCGGGAACAAAAGAGGTTTGAAGGATGGTGGCAAGGAGGCGTGGAGCAAGCAGGAGGAGGGACAAATTGTCGCCCTCTCGCGGCCATGGCGAGAAATAACAGCAGTGGCAACATGCGGCAGCAGGACACGGATCAGCAAAAGGATGAGCAGGAGGGGGAGGATGTGTGCGAAGCCCGTTCATATCTCCATTGCATCATCGCATTCCTCAACTGTATCGGCTCAGGTATTGGCATTAACATACACAGTGCGTTGCTCTCCGCGCAGCGCCCATGAAAAAGAGTAGCTAACCTCTTCCTTCTATGCCTCCGCCATGGCACGAAGGCGATCAACAACCAGCTGTTGAATTACAGGACGGAAAATGTGCACATATCTTTGTGGAAGCCGATTAATGGAGAGGATGCATGCTGCCAACAAATATTCGAGATATGTTAAACATGTTTTGATTGTATAACAACGTATTTGACACATGTCTTACACACGGCAATCATTTTATTCCAATGATAGGATTTGGGTGTCCATTGTCGTGACATCCGCAAACATATCTTCGGGCTACGCGACCTACCCACCTTGGCAACTTGACCGATACCTAGCGGCAACGATGGCGAGACCACACACGCATAGTTGAACGCGGGCGCGAGCAGACGCGGCACAACAACGGCGTGGGTGCAACGTCCGACATGGGATACAACCCCAGCGTGGCGACATCATTATCATTGCGACAGCCGCCCTCGCGACGGCGTCCGGGCACGAGCTGCGCAGCAGGCGACCCAAGTACGAGAACGAGCTGCGCAACAGGCAACCCGAGCACGATAGTGAGGTGCGCAACATGCAGCCCGAGGGCGAGAACCACTATCACTACGGCACCACAGGCGCCACCAATATTGACATCGAGAACGACGCGCCCGAGCAGCCCGAAGGAGTTACGAAGTACCGTGTTGCGGAGACACCACTGGGCAGCGGCCACGCCGTCCACGACGAGCACGACTGCGACGCCCGTGGTTGGCGCGGCGAGTCACATTCATACGACGGAGGCAACGCATCTGGCATCTCCATCCTGCCCCCCAACATAGCCTCTACAAGCAGATTTACGAGCTCCAGTAGCAGAGCTTCCAACGCAACATGCTACGCGAGGTCGGCCACTAGCGGGGCCATGAGCTCAAAAACCAGACCCCCCAGTTCCACCACCTATGATGCGAAGGCAAACGTCAGCGTTTCGAAGACCGCCAACTGCGTTCCGTGGGCTACCAGCAGAGCTTCGGGCACCACCAGCCGAGTGCCCAGGGCCACCAGATGTGGCAACAGGGCCTCCGACCGAGCTACCTGCGCTTGACTGTGGACTGCGACATCCGGAAGGAGGTGCAGGTGGACGCCCTCTTCGATTATTTTTTTGTGCCAGGGTTAAGCGCGCGAGGAGGGCATCGGAGCCCCGCGGCAATAACCTGGTGGAGCTCCGACGACCAGCTGCACTACGAAAACCTCCACAAAAACTTCGAGGCCAACCAGCCGAACTACGCGCAACGAGAATGTCACGAATGACGGCCCGCAGATATTGTAAAACAGTAGCCACACAGCTTCGAGTGCCGCAGGCAAAACTACGATACCCACCAGCTGAGCTACGAGAGCCTGACGCAGGGCCACGAGGGCAACGATAAATATTCCTCCCGCCAGCAGAGCTAGCAGGACCACCAGCTGACTTTCGAGCATCACAACACAAGCTGGGTATCGATGACCACGGGCGCAGGTGCGAGAGCCACCTCCAGCGCTACGAGGACCACGAGCTCAACTACGAGGGCCGCAGTTAGGGCTACGAGGGCCACCGGCTGAGCCACGAGGGCCGTTAGACCAGCTACAAGGACCGCAGGCAGGGTAACGAGGACCAGCAGGGCCACCAACCGAGCCACGAGAGCTTCAAGCAGAGCTGACCCACGAGAACTTCCACATCAGCTACGAGGGCTACCAGCTGGACGCCGACGACCACAAGCCAGGTTGCAAGGGGCGGGCGCAGGTCTACGAGGACCACCCGCTGAGGCACGAGAGCGCGCAGCAGAGCCGCGAGCGCCACCCGCTGATTCGCAGGAGTCCCAAGCAGAGCTTCGAGAGCTTCCAGAACCATTACGTCGACCACCTGGTGAGCTACGCGGGCTGCAAGTTCAGCTGGGAGGGCCGCAATCGCAGCCCCGAGAGCCACTGGCTGAGCTGCGAGAGCTGCCAGCGCAGCTACGAGGGCCACTGGCTGAGCTGCTAGAGCCACCCGCTGAGCTGCGAGAGCCACCAGTGGAGCTACCAGGGCCACAGGTCGACCTGGGAGAATGCTTGGCAGAGTTTCTGGGGCCACCAGCTGAACGACGAGGACCACGAGCTGGGCGGCCAGGGCCAGACTTCCGAGGACCACGCTGAACTACGAGGGCCACTGGCAGAGTTACGAGACCCGCGAGAAGAGCCACGAGGACCGCGATCTGAGCTACGAGGGCCAGAAGTAGGGCTACGAGGATCACCGGCAGAGCCAAGAGGTCTATGCGAGGACAGCCGCGTACGATTCGTGGGTTGACGGCGCGGCTGGCCCTGGCCGGCCAAGTGGGGCCCCCTGGACCTTTTGACGCACTTGCCGAGCGATGAGTATACCGAAGTGGACAACGCAGGTTCGCATCGCGGCATGCATCGCGGAGATCTGCATGACGCGTTCTGAGCAGGGGCTCGGCAATGTGCGCGGAGATCGGGCCAAACTTTCAGGTCTTACAACTTGCTGCATAACGATTGCGTGCTCGACCAGTTGTGCGACGTCGCATCCGCGGAAAGCCAGCGCGGGGCCACCTTGCTTTTCCTCGGCAACCTACAGTGCGAAACGCTGTGCGATGCGATGTTGGATCAGTCGGCGGAGGGCGTGAAACGCGCGCGACCGCGACGGCGCAACTGGCCTGCCTGAAGCTGGGCACAGGCGCGGCGCGGACGGCAGTGCCGCGTCAACAGCGCATGCACCAGGTACTCCGTGCACAACGCGACTGGCAAGGTGCGCAGTCGACGGTGCATGCGCAGCTTGCCTGACTGAGTGGCCCCGCTGCTCGTCCAACCTCTCCTTCCTTCCGATGGCCTCAGGAGGTGTCAGATCTGAGCGCGGGCGGCCCCGTCTCTCTTCCCCCCTGGCATGGGCCCCAGCGCCCGGGATATGAGTCGGGATTTTCGGACCAACGTAGTCGCCCCTGCGCCTGGGTGTTTCCTTTTTTGCTTCCTCAGCCCGCGGGGGGGCCCACCTCGTTCCTTCGCGGGTCCCCCAGTCCTGGCCTTGCCGCGGGCCAAGGAACCTCCGGGGGTGAAATGAACAACAATGCTAATACTGACGGGCCCTTCCAGGCCCCGACCGCGGCCGCCCGCGGCGGGCGCGGGGCGCGGCTCCGACGGGGGCGCGCGTTCGCGATGCGAGAGGACAAGCATCGCGAGGAGGCCCGGAATGGGAACGGAAGGAAAGAGACAAGCAGGAGCAGCAGCAGCAGCCGCAAAAAAGGAGGAGCGGGAGGAATGAGGAGCAGGCGCCAGGGGCGCCGGCGCTCGCGGAGCAGCGCGCCACAGGAAGGAGCAGCGACGGAAGCAGGCCGCAGCGGCGCCCGACCGGCATGCGGCAGCACCTCGCAAGGCACGCGGCGGCGGTGCCTGGCGGGGGGTCGGCCGGCGGGTTGCTCGCGGCTGTCTTCCTCTTCCCTCTCTTCCTTTTTCTCCTTCTCCTTCTCCCACTCCCCCTCCTCCTCGGCCGTTCTGGCCCAGTGAATTGGGTTTGCAACGGCGTTCTTCAGAACGGCAGTCGCTGTTGCGAGTCTTCTTGGCTCTCGACTTTTGCGAGCTCCTGCTGGAGAAGACAACGGGCCCCGCGGAGCACTGCTCATGGCCAATGGCGGAGTCGAGGTTCTCCCTGGGCCGCGGGCGCCGACGCGGGCTTGTCCACGCGGCGAGAATGGGGGCGGGGCAGCGCGCTTCGATCGCAAGCGCGGCAAAGCAGCCCCTCCCGAAGTGCGTCGTGCAGCATAACAAATACCAAAGGCCTCCAACGCAGTCAGCCTCGTGGAGCTGGTGGTGGCGGCGGCAATCGCCGCGATGACAAGCTTGCACAACGTTCGGACGAGTTGCAGCGTAAATATGTTAAGTTTGTATCTGGCGGCCCCATTCCCACAAGCGCGCAGCGGCAACGGCGCCAAAGAGAAGGGCCCCAAAGAAAAGAAAGCGAATGAACTGCGTGGCGCTATCAAGCAGCTGGAAGGAGCTATCACTCTCCGTGGCAAGCTTGGCGAGTCGGGCAAGAGTGCGAAGAGTGAGCTCGACATCCAATTTGAGGCGGCGCGAAAGGAGCTCGCGCCCCTCAAGCCCCAGCTCACACAACGCACCAATGTCAGACACCGTCTGGCAAGCGCCAGCGCGAAGAAACTCGAGCTGGAGCAGCATATTCTCGAGCAGACGAACGCTACTGTGGCTGCTCAAGAGAAGATCGATGGCACGCGGGCGCAGTTGGTGGCTACCGGTCGTGAGATCGAGGGTCTCAACTTGGAGTTGGTCCGTGCCCCCCTCGCTGCTCCCGTCTTCGATCTGGAGCTGGATCCGAAGGTGCTAGGCGAGTCCGAGGACAAGGGTCAGGTCAGGGCGATGTTCCAGCCCGACGTTTCCGAGAAGTTCCAGAGCCCGCTGGCAGCCTCGAGCCAAGCGAAGCTCCCCAAGGCACCGACAGTGGCGACGTCACTCCTTGAGGGCGGTGGCACTGGCTTCCTTGCTGCACCTGCTGGACCAGCTGAATCACTTGACAGTCCTCCACCCGAGGACGATGCACACATCGAACAGCCAGTCCCCGAGCACATGGAGCTCGATGAAGAGATGGTCGACGAGCTCATGCAGGCCGCCCTTCGCGTCGACAAGCGCGCCTTCCTTGAGCGGTTCGTTAGCGAGGTACGCAAGAAGCCGCGAGTGGGGTAGCAACAGGTCCCCCCGCTGCTGCGGGCTTCGCATGTCTAAATTCGGAGTTCCTGTTCCACCTCCGCCCCCACCCCGATTCCTTCTCCCCCTCGCCTCGGCCTTTTGGCCTGGGCGACTGCTTCGAGTCCTACAACGGTAACAGGTCGCCGACGCTGAGAGAGAGACTCTGTGCGACGTCGGCTCTCGTCCTGCTGGCGCAGGTCATCGGTGCTTTGGAGGGCCGCGAGGGTGAAAGGGCTGCCTCGGCGGCTGGGCTCGGGTGGAAAATGCCGCGCTCTCCCCCCACCCCCTGGTGAGGCTGGTGGGGCCGAAGCGGGGGTGGCCGTGTTTGCTCGTGCGCATGTTGGCCATCGTTGGCCGTCGAATCCCCCGGGTGCGGTTGCACCAGGGCGCGTCGTTCGCGCAATTGTTGATCTTCCAGGCTGGCCCCTCCCCCTCCATGTGATTTCGCATTGCCTGAAATATGGAACGGGGCTTTGTCCTCTCAACCTCGCTCTCTTGAGAAGGATCGGGGGGCGGCTCGCTGGTAAAAGCATGTTTGTTGCGGGCGGAGATTGGAACCTCGCCCCCAGTCTGGTGGATTGTACGGGTTAGGCGCGCAGGGTCGACGGAGCCCTCTCTGTGCCGACCCAGAAGACTTGTCTTCCCCCTGGACGCTTGAGTGCGATTGATTTCTTATTGGCTAGCACGGCCAATGCTCTCGCCTGTGATAAGGTTGACGCGGACACGTCCTGGGCCCGCCGCCCCCACCGACCCGTTCAGATTGCCCTGCGCCCCGGTGCTGTGCGGTGCCGTCAGCTGACGCATCGGTCGCATCAGAAGCCCCCGACGGAGGTCCCGTTTGGCCCCACCCCCAAATCTCAGGATTGGACGCTCTGTAGGATTATTGCTGAGGGCGCTGCCGCCTACGCCTTGTCGCGCCCCGTTGGCGAAGCCTGGGAAATGCTCGCGGCTGCTAAGAAATGTTTCGCCAGTCAGCTCGAGCTCGAGTTCAAGTCGTTCACTGGGGCGGAGGTCAGGAGGAAGGGGCGCAATGGGGATTTGCTCAAGCAGAAGTGGGCCCTTACTCTTGCTAAACCCAATGCTTTCAGTGCGCGCGAACAGCACTGCGGATGGATCTGGTTGGCCGAGCACCTGACAGAAACGGTCGGGGCCTCTGCGAGGCTCCGTTAGGCTTCCCAGGGCCCCGATGTTCTGGATCACAGCAAGATTCAGCAGCTCACCGACGATGCCAACCACCAGATCCAGCACTTGCTAGTTCCACCTTGCCCCGGTGACGGGCTGAGCGTTCGCCTCGACGCCGCCCGCGATCAGGCGCGTCGGCTTGCACGATCTTTCGTGGCTGGCGCAGGCCTCCACGAGCGGATCGAGCAGCGCCGGGAGTTTCTGTCATCGCGCGAAGATGACCTGAGCGAGGCGCGCAAGGGTTTTCGCTCACATCCAGCAGGACAGGTGGGACCAATGGCAGGAAAAAACTTTCTCGGGGGGTGGGGGGGCGGGGGGGCGGGCAGGGCCGTGCGTCGGCTCGCGAAGTTGGGGCAGAAGTGGACCCCCACGGTCGTTCAAAATCTTTCTGTCGTTGTCTCCAACTCGCCCCAATAACTTTTCAAAGCCAAAGGCGAGTGCTTGGCCGAGTTCCGGCATGCGTCGCACGCCCCCCCCCCCCCGAAGTTTGCGTTCCCGATCGATGTCGCCTGCCGCGTCCGACGGCGGACGAGACCAGGGGCGCTTAGCGCAGTTTCTCGCCTCTCATGTCGCAGTTGCTCGACGGGCTGCGCCCTGGACAGCTCTCGATTGTTTCTGACGAGGCTCTCGACACGTTCGGGGCAATGATCCAAGCGATTGGGTCCCTGGGTTTTTGTTCCGAAACAGCTTCTCTGGCTCCTCTTCCCGCTTCTCGAGAAAAACGCGAAAGGGGGATTACGTCCGATCCTCCTTTGCGCTGGGCCCGTTCGAGTTTGGGAGCGTTCGAGGAGACCAGTCATTGTTGATTTTGACACGAACTACCCTCGTAAGTATTGGGCCTTTGGTCTTGGGCGCAGTGCTGAACGCGCGGCGCGGCACCAGGCTGCGTGGGGCGAAGTTGCCCAGCAACATGACACGGACGCCCGAGGAGTTATTCGGGATGGGACCAAATACTACGAGTCGATTGATCTCCTTTTGTTGGAAGACAGAGCTTGGAGACACGGTATCAATGCGGCCATTGTCAAGACTACGTTCAACCGCTGGAGGGGCCCCCGCTTGCTTCGCCTTGGGGCCCACTATGGGGCCCTTCCCTACTTCGCTAAGACTGGGCTTCCTGCGGGGGGGATTTACAACGACATCATGGTTCGGGTTTATGGCATTGAAGCGTTTGATCGGTTTGTCGCTGATAGCCCGCAGGTCGTCCTTTCCTTCTACGTTGACGATGCTCGCGTCACCACGCCGGGCACATAACAAGAGGTTCTGGCCACCATCACTCAGGCTGCTGCTTCTCTGTGCATCCTGTTCAAGGATGAGCTGCACGTCGGTATTCAGCCCGACAAGGTCAGCACCTTCGCCAGCAGCTTGGCCTTTGCCAAGAAGATTTCTGACCTCCTAGGCGATCTCGCGGGGCATGCGACCAACGGCGCGGTCTCTCTGGGCACCGTTTTTGCCCCGATTCAGGTACGTTGTGCCAAGCGGGGGCGTTGGACAATGAAACAACGTTTTTCTCATGTAGAAACGGCATAAGGCTTTGATCCGTTACCGCCCCAGGCTCCCCAGGAAGAAGGCCTGGATGGGAGAACTCTATGTTGCTGGGTTTTTGCCAGCGGCCAGTCTTGGCTCTGCGGTGGTTGGGATGTCCGATTGCGAGCTCCAGGAGGCTCGCAGGGTTTTGCTCTCCAGCCATCCGCCGCGGCACCGTGGCTGCTCGCACCGGGCTCGCCTCGCGGTTTTGGGGGGCCCCGTCTGGCGACCCTCTGTTGCTCCAGCCTTTCAATGGGCTGGGATCGTTTGGATTTCCCTCGCCCCCCCCCCCCCCTCGATTTCCCAGTATATCATTATGGAAATCTTTCATATGTGGCGAGCTGTTAGTTATGTTGACACGGTCACCTGGCGCTTTTCTCGGGGACCTTTGCAGAGAATGCACCTGTCTTCAGCTCGAGTCGGGAGGCAGTCGCCCCCCCCCCCCCCTCACTTTTAATTGTGATTATGATCGCGAGGTGCATCTCGGAAACACTTCGCCTTCTACGATTGCGCACATGTTGCAAGTGGCTGCGCAGCGAAAGCATGAGCGAGTCCTGTGTCAAGACACCCCTGCGGCCAATGTTGTTCGGTTTTGTGTGGATCCCCTTGAAGAGGATCCCGGGTCCTAAGAGTCGCCACCTGACGCCCCATCAAACGGATATGTCGGCGAGTGTTTCTGCAAGGGTATCTGGACTCGTTCGCGTGCGCAGGGCGCTGGATATCCGTGCAACGGCCTGTGCCCTCTTTGCGAACTTCCTGATGGCGTGCGGCACCGCGTCTTGCAGTGTTTACACCCGGAAGCTGTCGCGGCCAGGAAGTTGGCCACTGACGACGTATCTGCTGAATGGCTTGCGGAGGCCCTGGACAGCAATGATAGGTTGTTTGTCGACGAGTTGGAACAGGAACACCCTGAGGATAACTACCCTCCCCTGTCCTCTGCTACCCACCCCGTCCTCTACACCCCTGAAGGTGATATAGCTGATTGGGGGTCGATCGACCTTTCGGGATGTGAGGTGGTTATGGATGGTCCGGCTCGTCGCCGCATGATTCGGGGGCTCTTTAGGGCTGCGTACTCTTGGGTGTTCCTGGGCCCTGGGGATTCGGTTATCGCGCATGCGAACGGAACGGTGTATGATGTTTTGTTCCCCGGACCTCTCAAGCTGCTGAACACCGTGGTACGGCGCTCCTCCCGCTGTGCCAGCCGAGAGGTGGAGATCGGCACTCCGACTGCATGAATGTCGCGCGGTTGTGGCAGGCCTCCAAGAAGTTTCATTGTTTCCGCTCGCATTTTTATGCGGGCCTTCGTCGCGGAGCGTGCTGCACGAAGTGGAGTCTATCCCGACTGCTCATTATACCCCAGCCCACCGCAGTCTCGCTGTCCTCGGCGCCCTATCCGATCCCGAGAGACGTCTCGGCGCAGGTAACTGGAATGCGGACGTCTGGGCCAAGCAGGCTCTCCTCCTGCATCCCAACCCAGTGTACAGGAACTTGAAGGAGGTGAGCAGGAAGTGTGATTTGTTGATTTTTGCGGCGGAAGTCGCTGGGACCGTCTTGGCCGCTTTTCCCCCCGAGAAGTGTGATCGCGCCCCGTCGGGTCCGAAAGTTACGTTTTTAAAATCAGGTGGTTGGCGCGTTGGGCAGGAGTTAGACCTTGGGCGTGCGCGTTGCTTGCATTGCTGCCAGCTCTCTTCGGATGTCTCGGCGCGACCCCTGTCAGGATGTAAGGGCCCGAGTAAGTCCTGGATGGGGTGTTTGGGACCGCTCCCTGGGACACTCTCTGGCCCACTGTATCGTTGATAAGGGAGAGCAGCTGCTGCCTCTCTTTTTCTGCACCACGTGTGGAGCGTACTCCTCCACGGGGTGCCATATGCTCGGCAAGGAGTGCCCACAGCGACATCTGTCGTTTCCACGATTTTGCGCAGAATGTATTCTGGCTCGTATCCTCACTACCGTGATCCCAGCTTCACGGCGAGCGAGAGTTCGAGGCGAGGGGTAAGTTTTTGTTTTTCTTTCTGTTCTGCTGCTCAGCAGCCCCCGCCCCGTGACGTTAGCCTGCCCGCACCAGCCTCTGGCTTGATACCGACTCCAGGAATTCTGGCGCTCCAGGCGCGCATTTTGGCCCGAGAGACAGCGGCGGCAGCAAGGCCTGCACCCTAGTCTCAGGCGAGCCATCCAGTCCGGCCCAGTTGCAGTTAAAATCGTTCAGGCTTGCGGGATCGCTGATGGAGAATCCTCCTTCTCCTCCTCCTGCGCCTCCTCCTCCTCCTTTTCCTCCTCCTCCTCCTCCTCCTACTCCTCCTCCTCCCCCTCCTCCTCCTCCTCCTCCTCCTCCTCCTCCTCCTCCTCCTTTCCCTCCTCCTCCTCCACCTCCTCCTTTTCCTTTCCCTCCTCCTCCTCCTCCTCCTCCTCCTCCGCGGCGCAGCGCCCGAGGTCCGGCGGCGGGGGCGCCTCGGCCAGCAGCGCACGGGCCGCCGCCGTGGGCGGCGGGGAGGCGCCCGCGCCCACGACTCCGGGATGGGCGGGTGCGGCCGTCGCCCCCTTTTCTGCGGCTGCCCCCTCGAGAGGAGGAGAGAGGAGGAGGAGGAGGAGGAGGAGGAGGAGGAGGAGGGGAGGAGGAGGAGGAGGAGGAGGAGGAGGAGGAGGAGGAGGAGGAGGAGGAGGAGGAGGAGGAGGAGGAGGAGGAGGAGGAGGAGGAGGAGGAGGAGGAGGAGGAGGAGGGGAGGAGGAGGAGGAGGAGGAGGAGGAGGAGGAGGAGGAGGAGGAGGAGGAGGAGGAGGAGGAGGAGGAGGAGGAGGAGTTGGGGTCACCGCCCCAACTGTACAGGACAGGCGACGTCTCTGCCGCCGCCCTTGCCCTCTCTGTCCCAGTCTTTGCCTCGAGCAGTGGCGAAACGTCCTGGCCTGCGTATTGTTTTTGAGGGCGGAGGACGGTATAGCACAGTTGTTTCCGTCGCTGGGGGCGCTGCCCCAAGGCGGCTGGAGCGTTTACACCTTGACGTGCCACCGTAACGGCATACATTTTCCAGCCGCCTTGGGACAGGCGCCCCCGACATCAAAAAGGTTTATGTTATACCATTATTCGCCCGTTTATCTTAGGCCCTTCAAATAATGGTTTAATCATGTTTTGTGGTCTGAGCGAAATGTTCTTAGAACATTTCTGGTCGAGACTTTTCACATCGGGGTCGTTGTTCAAAGACTTTTTTTTTGTTATCATGATTTTTGTGGGGTTCCAAGAACGTGTCGTGGCAGGCCTGCAGGCATGCCGGGACGGTCGGTCCCTGCTCAATTGTTCCACGGGGCCGATGTTGGCACGATCCCCCGCCAGGTGTTCTTCGTCCTTCCTTCCGCTGGAGCCTCTGCGGCCTTGCCAGCCCAGGCATCGCGTGGCCCCATCTTGTAGTCACCCACGACCCGAGTCCAGAACCTCCTTCCCCCCCTCCGCCCCTCCCCCCCTTCCTTCGGATGCATCTCCTTGTAGGTCAGATTCTGACTTTGCCCTATTCCGAAGTCCGGCTTTCTCCGGCTTCATCCCTCTTAATCCGGTTCGGTCCCGCTGAATTTGGTTTGTTGCCGCGTAGTCCGCGGCCCAATCCGGCGCAGCAGCTCTTCAATGGGGTTCAATCTTCCCTGATCTTTCCGACGAAGACCTACTTTACGTTGCATCTTCGGGAAACCTCGCCTGTCCCCTAAATTGGTGTCTTTTCTTGTGCCCGACGCAGGCTCGTTGCGGATTCGACGCGGATGTGGTGGATTCGACGGGATTCGGCGTGGATTCGACGCGGACTTGACGAGTCCGACGTGGATCCGACACGGATTCGACGCCGATGGGGGCGCAAAAAGACAGAGAGGGGCACCCGAAGATGCAGCATCAATTTCCCAGCAGTTGCCTCCTAACCTTCTTGCCCTCCCCGTCCCCCCCGCTCCCGCCTCCCTTTGGCGTCAACCCAACATACTTATACTATATGTGCGTCGCCCCCCCCCAGGGGCGACGCGCGCACCGAGAAATCTTACAGTATATGCGTCGTGGCGGGCGCTTTCTGGCCACACCGCTGGGGAAACAATGCACTACAAGACGGGTATACTACATGTTCGGGTCGGAGGCGCGCCACCGAGGAGAACATGTATACTCCAGATTTCGTAATAAAAGGGAGGGGGTCTGGACCCTCCCAGACGAAAAGTTTTAGACCCCCCCCCGTGGGAGAACCCTCCAAAACACCGTCCCCAGACCCCCCCAGGCCCTCCAAGATGGCCTGGAAGAGACCCCCCCCGAAATGTGACCCCCTCCCTTTTATTACGAAATCTGGAGTATATGTATGGTATTCGTATGTCTCTGTGTGTCCCACCCCTCGTCCAGGCCGAGCAGGCGCCCAGCCGCCCTTCGCTGCCGCCCTGCCCGGGCCTGGCCGGGCTCGTGGACAGCGGGCAGCCGCTGCCGCGTGCCGAGAGGGCTCAGGCCAGGGGCCCCGTGCCGGCTGCCGTCGCTGTTGGCGCTGTTCCCAGACCCCCTCGAGTCATGAAAACATCACGACGGAAGGTTTCTCGCTATTTTCGGCCTCTGGGGACCCTTACCGGCCCTCAGGACCGTCAAAAAACGACTCGGGATGAAAAACCGGTCCCGGGGAATGTGTCCGGACCTCTGGGGGTCGCGTCATGAAAAAATCATGACGTCGGGGGTCTGGGTTTCTCATCCTTCGCTTCTGCCTGCTATCCTCAGACCGGCGGCGCTGCTTATACTATATGTGCGTCGCCCCCCCAGGGGCGACGCGCGCACCGAGACATCTTATAGTATATAGTATATGTCGTGGCGGGCGCTTTCTGACCACACCGCTCGGGAAACGATATACTGCAAGATGGGTATGCTAGAATCTGTTCGGGTCGGACGCGCGCCTCCAAGGAGGACATATAGTATTAGTATGTCTCTGTGCGTCCCATGGTCTTGTGTTTTGATGACCCCCTCTTGTTTCTCTCGATCAAGCAGTTGCGAAGTGTCCCGGCTCGCCTGTTAGGCCCACCAAAGACTGTTTTAAGAACCTTTTGTGGTCTGCACGAAACGTTCTTAGAAGATTTCTGGCTGGGACTGTCTTGCTTTAACACATCGGGCTTATTCTCCAAGAACATTGCTGTTGCTCTTAGAACATTTTTCCCGGAAAGGGCGCGGGCCCAGGGTTCTCTTTTAGTAGGTTAACCCCCCGGCCCCCCTGCGACTTGGGCCGGCGAAATTATTTTGCGATAAATAACGAGGTCGCATAGGGCCGGCGAATTAGATTTTGAGGATGTCTCGAGCGAAACGCTTGTTTTCAGAATTTGTTGAGGATGTCTCGAGCGAAACGCTTGTTCTGTGTTATACATTGTCCTCTCCTGGGGACCTCAATTCTGAGGATCTCTCAAGTGGATTGCTTGTTTTCACGTGCCCAGGTCTTGAGGATGTCTCGAGCGAGACGCTTGGTTTCACGCCTGCAGGTGGCCCAGACAGATGTCTAGCATGAGGATTTGTCGAGGATGTCTCGAACCAGAGGCTTTTCACGTGCCCAGGACGCCCAGGCGGATGTCAAGCATGAGCATTTGTTGAGGATGTCTCGAGCGAGACGCCTGTTTGCACGTGTCCAGGTTGCCCAGGGACGATGTCTAGCATGAGGATGTGTTGACAACGTCTTGAGCGAAACGCGTGTTTTCACGTGTTCGGGTCGCCCAGGCACGGCACAGCCCTCGGCACGGTACATCAATATCGATACTTTTAGCATTGCAGCCTGGCATGTTGCCTGGCACGTTCCGCGGAGCATCCCGTGGCGAGTCCCCCTGGCACGTCGCGCGGTGCACGTCCATTGGCACGTTCCGTAGCGCATCCCCTTGGCACGTCCCGCGGTGCGTGCCCATGGCACGTCCCCTGGCACGTCGCCTGGCGCGTCCCTTGGGACGTTCCGCGGCGCGTCCTCTTGGCATGTTCCCTCTGTCGACTAGTTCTTGGGCAGCTACCATCGGCTCAGGCAGCTCGAGCTCACGATCCAGATCAGTTCGGTGAGGACTCGGATGCCAGGGAGGACTCCATCCACAACGCTATATAGAGCACAATCGCGGCATGGCACATCGCAGTTCAGCACGGCCCAGCACAGCACAGCCGTCGGCACGGTACATCAAGATCGATACACTCAACTATGCACTTTGGCACGTTCCTTGGCGCGTTCCGTGGCGAGTCCACCTGGCACGTCGCGCGGCGCGTCCCCTGGCACGTCCCTCGGCACGTCCATTGGCACGTTCCGTAGCGCGTCCCCTTGGCACGTCCCGCGGTGCGTCCCCATGGCACGTCCCCTGGCACGTCGCCTGGCGCGTCCCTTGGGACGTTCCGCGGCGCGTCCTCCTGGCATGTTCCCTCTGTCGATTAGTTCTGGGGCAGCTACCATCTGCTCAGGCAGCTCGAGCTTACGATCCAGATCAGTTCGGTGAGGACTCGGATGCCAGGGAGGACTCCATCCACAACGCTATATAGAGCACAATCGCGGCATGGCACATCGCAGTTCAGCACGGCGTAGCACAGCACAGCCCTCGTCACAGTACGTCATCCTCGATACATTCAGCATTGCATGTGCCCGTCGCCCAATCAGGTGTCTTTGAAATGTTGCAATGCCTTACATTTCTATATTCCTTTCCGGGTTCGTGGGTCGATCATGTTGGGTTCTAAGAACATTTCGTGGTAGGCCTATAGGAATGCCGGGACGGTCGGTCCCTGCTCAACTCTAGGCCTCTTCGATGGGGTCCGAGTAGATGGGGTCGGAAGATCACGCCGTATCGCCGATGCATCGGTGATGCGGAGCCCGATTTGCATCGCCTCCTCGAGCGTCTTCTCGCTCAGGCCGGGGTGGCGGAGGAGACCGGCGGCAGTGTCCAGCCCCCTCCACGTTCGCTCGAGGTGCGGGGTCACCTTCCGCTCTCGGGAGCGGAGCTTCTCCAAGCCCTTCGCCAATGTGCACTCGCCCAGGGCAGCAACCAGCTCGGCGCCACAGCCGATCAAGCGCTGCGCACTGGTGCCGAGATGCGGGTGGAGCGCACTCGTAACCGCCAGAGCTTCAGTGTCGTCCTCGACGACAGGCGTCGTCGCCGCAACCGAGGCCCTCTGGAGCCTGCGCGTGGCCAGGGCCGCCCCGTGCCGAACAGCGAGGGCGCCTCGGCCGCCGCGCACCGTCGCGACCGCCACGCAGGCGCCCCGCCGCGGGCGCCACCGATCAAGGGCCGAGCCGCAGCACGGCGCACCTTGAGCCCAAACGTCTACGGAGGAGGAGGAGGAGGGGGAGGAGGAGAGTGAGGAGGAGGAGGAGGAAGAGGAGGAGCAGGAGGAGGAGGAGAGGGCTTCGAATGCGGAGGAGGAGGAGGAGGAGGAGAATGAGGAGGAGGCGAAGGAGGAGGAGAAGGAGGAAGAGGAGGAGGCGGAGGAGGCGGAGAAGGAGGAGGAGGAGGAGGAAGAGGAGGAGGGGGTCGACATATCCCCTGCTAGGGGTCGACGCGCCCCCCGTCAGAGGGGCGCCCCGCGAAGGGGGGCCGGGGCGGAGGGCCTGCGGAGAGGCGCGGGAGCCACGAGGGCCGCCGAGGGCGCCGGGCAGGCCGAGGCCTGCCAGGCGCCCCTGGCCGCGGAGAGCGCGGTGCGGCCTCGCCGCAAGAGTCGCTCCCGGGAGGAGGCGGCGGAGGAGGAGGCGGGGGAGGGAGGGAGGGAGGGAGGAGGAGGAGGGATGGGAGGGAGGAGGCGGCGGAGGAGGAGGCGGGAGAGGAGGCGGCGGAGGAGGAGGGGATGGAGGGAGGAGGCGGCGGAGGAGGAAGAGCAGGAGGCCGAACAAGTGAAGCCTGGCGGATTTGTGCGGCCTCCTGCTCCTCCGCCGTCTCCTCCGCAGCGTGAAGTCGTTTTTTATATGCGAGTGCGCTCCAGGCTACCGCCTCTGGTCTCCAGTTGGTCTAACGTTGGAAAGCAGGAGGCCGAGCCCTGAGAGCTCGGCGTCACAATTGTTTTGAGCCGGGCGTTGTCGCCTTTTTTGTCAGGCCCCGGGGCCCTCGCAGATCGATATGGCTCAGGGCTCCGGGCGTGATTGTTTTACGATGTTGCAATTTTCCCGGAAAGGGCGTAGGCCCAGGGTTCTCTTTTAAAGGTTGACCCCCGGAGATGGGCCGGCGAATCTCTTCTGCGATAAATAACGAGGTCGCGAAGGGCCGGCGAATTCAAAGTTGAGGATGTCTCGAGCGAAACGCTTGTTTTTCAGAATTTGGTTGAGGATGTCTCGAGCGAAACGCTTGTTTTGTGTTAAAGATTATCCTCTCCTGGGGGCTAGAATTCAGAGGATCTCTCAAGTGAAATGCGTGTTTTCACGTGCCCAGATCTTGAGGATGTCTCGAGCGAGACGCTTGGTTTCACGCCTCCAGGTTGCCCAGGCAGAGGTCTAGCGCCAGGATTTGTTGAGGATGTCTCGAGCGAGACGCTTGGTTTCACGCGTCCTCGTCGACCAGGCGGATGTCTAGCATGAGGATGTGTTGAGGAAGTCTCGATCGAGATGCTTGTTTGCACGTGTCGAGGTTGCCCAGGCGGATGCCTAGCATGAGGATGTGTTGAGAATGTCTCGAGAGATACGCTTGTTTTCACGTGTCCAGGTCGCCCAGGCGGACGTTTAACATGAAGATGCGTTGAGGATGTCTCGAGCGAGAGGCTTGCTTTCACGTGTACAGTTCGCCCAGGCGGATGTCTAGAATGAGGAGGTGTTGAACACGTCTCGAGCGAAACGCTTGTTTTCACGTGCCCAGGTCACCCAGGCGGACGTCTCACATGAAGATGTGTTGAGGATGTCTCGACCGAACCACTTGTTCCCAACCATCCTGTGGTGTTGGGTCCTCGTTTTGAAGAGACAGCGCCCCGCGTTCCTTCCTCCTCCCGCTTCTCCCTCCCCCTCCTCCTCCCCCTCCTTGCCCTTGCTCTCGGCACACCTCTCACACGTTTCGTAGCCCATAGGGAGCTCCACCGAAGGCCCCAGTGGGGGTGTTCGCATGCGGGTCCCCCACCCAGGGCAGCTTTTCGTGGCCCCATAGGGAGCTCCACCGAAGGCCCCACTGGGGGTGTTTGCATGCGGGTCCCCCACCCAGGACAGCGTTTCGTGGCCCCATAGGGGGGCTCCACCGAAGGCCCCACTGGGGGGGTTCGCATGCGGGTCCCCCACCCAGGACAGCGTTTCGTGGCCCCATAGGGAGCTCCGCCGATGGCCCCAGTGGGGGTGTTCGCATGCGGTTCCTTCACCCAGGGCAGCGTTTCGTGGCCCCACAGGGAGCTCCACCGAAGGCCCCAGTGGGGGTGTTCGCATGCGGGTCCCCCACCCAGGGCAGCGTTTCGTGGCCCCACAGGGGGCTCCACCGAAGGCCCTAGTGGGGGTGTTCGCATGCGGGTCCCCCACCCTGGACAGCGCTTCGTGGCCCCATAGGGAGCTCCGCCGATGGCCTCAGTGGGGGTGTTCGCATGCGGGTCCCCCCCACCCTGGACAGCGTTTCCTGGCCCCAAAGGGAGCTCCACCGAAGGCCAGTGGGGGTGTTCGCATGCGGTTCCTCCACCCAGGGCAGCGTTTCGTGACTTCATAGGGAGCTCCACCGAAGACCTCAGTGGGGGTGTTCGCATGCGGTTCCTTCACCCAGGGCAGCGTTTCGTAGCCCCATGGGGAACCCCGCCGGATGCCCCAGTGGGGGTGTTCGCATGCGGGTCCCCCACCCAGGGCAGCGCTTCGTGGCCCCATAGGGAGCTCCGCCGATGGCCTCAGTGGGGGTGTTCGCATGCGGTTCCTTCACCCAGGGCAGCGTTTCGTGGCCCCATAGGGGGCTCCATCGAAGACCTCAGTGGGGGTGTTCGCATGCGGGTCCCCCACCCTGGACAGCGCTTCGTGGCCCCATAGGGAGCTCCACCGAAGGTTCCAGGTCTAACGTCCGCATGCGTCCCGTCCACCCAGTACAGCGCTTCGTGGCCCTCCTCCCCCTCTTCCCTCCGTTTCACCCACCCAGTATAGCGTTTCGTGGCCCCATAGGGAGCTCCACCGAAGGATCCAAGTCTACCGTCCGCATGCGTCACCCCCACCCAGTACAGTGTTTCGTGGCCCTCCTCCCCCTCCTCCCTGCGTTTCACCCACCCAGTACACCGTTTCGTGGCCCCATCGGGAGCTCCACCGAAGGTCCCACTGGCACCGCCCGCATGCGCCGGCCACCGCCCAGCACAGCCTTGCTCCTTGCGCTTCACCCACCCAGTACAGCGCTTCGTGGCCCCATAGGGAGCTCCACCGAAGGTCCCACTGGCACCGCCCGCATGCGTCAGCCACCACCCACAGCCCTTGCTCCCTGCGTTTCACCCACCCAGTACACCGCCTCGTGGCCCCATAGGGAGCACCGAAGAAAGTATTCATAATTGCGGTACTCACAACTGCATATGGTTGGGTCTTTCACCAGCCTAATTTTCACGCGTCCAGTTCGCCCAGGCGGATGTCTAGCATGAGAATGTGTTGAGGATGTGCTGGGAAAACGCTTGTTTTCACGTGTCCAGGTCGCTCAGGCGGATGTCTAGCATGAGGATTTTGGCAGGATGTCTCGAGCGAAACGCTTGTCCCCAGCACGTTCCGTAGCGCGTCCCCTTGGCACGTCCCGCGGTGCGACCCCATGGTACGTCCCCTGGCACGTCGCTTGGCGCGTCCCTTGAGACGTTCCGCGGCGCGTCCTCCTGGCATGTCCCCCTGTCAATTGGCGCTGGGGCAGCTACTATGTGTTCAGGCAGCTCGAGCTTAAGATCCAGATCAGTTCGGTCAGGACTCGGATGCAAAGGAGGACTCGATCCACGTGGCTATAGAGCACAATCGCGGCATGGCACATCGCAATTTATCACGGCGCAGCACAGCGCAGCCCTCGGCAGGGGACATCAAGATCGATACATTCAGCATTGCATTTGCCCGTCACCCAATCAGGTGTCTTTGAAAACGCTGCCATGCGTTACATTTCTATATTCCAATCCGGGCTCGTGGGTCGATCATGTTTGCGCTACGTCGGTTTTCCCCAAGATGAGTAGGACGAGGATGAGGAAGAGGACGAGGACGAGGACGTTCTCTTTCCGCATCGTCTTGCACTTCCACATCCGCACGGGCGGATGCCTTACTTTGTTTGCCCTGGCATCTATTCCTTCAGGCTTAGAACTGTTTTTCTCGAGGCAGCAAGCACCGTTCTTCAGATCTGATCAACGTTGCAAAAAACGAGGAGGAGGATGACACATTGAAGGAGGTGAAGAAGCAGCGGGATGGAGAGGAGGTGACACAGGAGGAGGAGGAGGAGGAGGAGGAGGAGGTGACACAGGAGGAGGAGGAGGAGGAGGAGGAGGAGGAGGAGGAGACACAGGAGGGATGCCTTTGAAGTGTTCTAAATGCCTCACGTCCCCGTCGGGGACGGCGGAGAGTTGGCTCCGCTCTGAGTGCCCTGGGCTCCCTGCTAGAATTCACCCCTCCCATCGTCATCTCCAGAGGTTCCGAGGCGTCTTCTGGTGTCGCGACTGTGGGAGTTATGCTGCCACAACCTTCATTAAGCTTTCCAAACCGTGTCTTGAGAAGATCTCAGAGCATGGGGGGAAGATTCTCAAAGCGCTGGAAGCTGGAAGACTCCCGAGGGATATCAAGGCCTGGCCCGAGCCTGAACCCCAGATGGAGCTCCCGCCCCCAGCAGCTTATTTTTGAACTGGGGAGGGGGCCCTGCCGCGGCTCACTGGCTGGGTGGATCGCAGCCCAGTCGGTGAGTGACAAACATTGATGGGCCCCCTCCAACTTTTATCATTAGGGGCTCCGCCATGTGGACTCCGCCCCTCTGGTAGGCAAGAGGCAAGAGGAGGAGACACAGGAAGAGGACGAGGAGGAGGAGGAGGAGGAGGAGGAGGAGACACGGGAGGAGGCACAGGAGGAGAAGACACACGAGGAAGCGCAGGATAGCCCCCGCGCCCTCCAGGCCTGGGCCGCAGCCATGGGGGTCCGGCCGAGCGCCCCGCCAGCCGCGGGAGAGGACCACGGCGGCCGGCCGGCTGGCCCTCCGCGTCGTCGTGGTACTCCAGATTTCGTAATAAAAGGGAGGGGGTCTCCTCCTCCTCCTCCTCCTCCTCCTCCTCCTCCTCTTCCTTTTCCTTCCCCTCCTCCTCCTCCTCGTCCTCCTCCTCCTCCTCCACAGTTACTCAATATGAATACTCCAGATCTCGTATTAAAAGGGAGGGGGTCTGGACCCTCCAAGACAAGCCATTTCAGACCTCCCCCGTGGGAGAACCCTCCAAAGCATCGTCCCCAGACCCCCCCAGGCCCTCCAAGATGGCCTGGAAGAGACCCCCCCCGAAATGAGACCCCCCTCCCTTCGTTACGAAATCTGGAGTAGCCGTCTTCGACGTCTCCGTAAGCATCGTCGTCGCCGTCTTCGACGTCGCCGGTGGCCGTCGTGGACGTCGCCGTAGGTCAGGAGGGATCGTCCCCAGACCCCCCCAGGCCCTCCAAGATGGCCTGGAAGAGACCCCCCCCCCGAAATGAGACCCCCCCCCTTCGTTACGAAATCTGGAGTAGCCGTCTTCGACGTCGCCGTAAGCATCGTCGTCGCCGTCTTCGACGTCGCCGGTGGCCGTCTTCGACGTCGTGGACGTCGCCGTAGGTAAGGAGGGAACAAACACGCACAGAGACAATGAATCGTCGATTCCCTAGAAAATATGGGGAAATATGGGAAGTGGGGGGGAAGACGATAATCCAGAAAATATTTGAGAATATGGGGCATTATGTTATTTGTGTGTATTTACTTGTGTGTCCCAGGGCCCCTTGAGTAGGTCGGGACGATCGAAATGGGTATGGAAAGAAGGGGCACAACGACCGACATCAGTTCTTGTCCATTTTGAACAGGACTCGCTGTCCGCGCCGTCGCGGACACAGTTCACTGAAGACAGAAAGCCGCCTGCCCATCAGTGGCTGCTGTCGGTTTTGGACAACATTTGTTGTTGGGCATTATATCCATTTGTTCCGTAGCCATCTCGGGTGTTCAAAGCAAGCATCGATTTCGCCAGAAGCATCGTCGTCGATGCTCCGCGCCGAGCGAGGGGGGAGATGAAAAGCAGAAGGCCTTCTCAGAAGGCGCGGGACTTCACAGAACCCTCGCGCCTTCTGAATTGTTTTCTGTGTCTCTGGGGAAGGCTTCGGAAACTTCGCAGAAGGCTGGAGGACTTTCGAGCCTTCTGAGAAGGCCCGCCCCTTCTCACTTCCCCCCCGGGTTCGCTGCCGAGATGCGGCTGTTCCTTGTCCTCTTTTCGGTCCTGATGTTGCCAGTGCTTCCCATCGTATATCACCCTCGCTCTTCGACAATATGCAGGCACTGCAGATGTCGCGCAGCACTCCCCCTGTTCGTCTGGGCGCAAATCGATGGCTCTCTTTCTATAGAGAGGTTGCGTCAAGGTGGTTGTCCTTGATCAAATCGCCCATGATTATTCTCTTGCTTCTCCTACTCGCTCTGGGGGAGCTGGAGGAGAGGAGGACGGGATTGGACGGAAAACAAGGACGAGAACGATGAGGATGAGTGATGTGAGGATCAGGAGGAGGATGAGGAGGGGGACAAGACGAGGATGAGGATGATGTGGAGGCCAGGATGGGTAGTATCACGGGGAGGGGGAGGGGAATCATCAGTTGCAGCAGGAGCAGGAGGACGTGCACGGCGAGGAGGGAGCAGGAGCAATAGGGCCGATGATGGAAATGGAGACGTGAAAGAGGAGGAGGATATCGTCGGAGGAGGAGGTGAAGGAGGAACAGAAGCGACGGGAGAGGAGGAGGAGGAGGACGACGAGAGGACGAGGGCGGGGAGCCTCGCGCGAATCCAATCGGGGGGGGGGGTCCTCTGACTGAAGGCAGCAGCGAGCAAGCAGGAGGCGGGGGAGGAGGGGGGGAAGGAGGAGGAGGAGGAGGAGGACGGCTAAAGAAGACACGGGCTCGGCTCGGGTGGATAAGGGGAGCAGACGCAGGGAAGGAGGGGGGCACGTGGCAACTGCCTCTGTGCTCCAAGCTGGCGCAGTTGGTTGCAGCTTGGAAGCCGCGAGCGACCCCGCCTTTGCAGGCTGGCTGCTCGCAAAGCCGTCAGGGTGGGCCGCTGCGCGGCGCACCGCCAGTCGCTCCCACGCGCAGGCACTGCGGGGGCAGCCTGGCGGCCGAGAGCTCCACAGCGTGTTCGGCCCCAGGGATGTCGCCTTGACGGACGCGGAGCGGATGGTGGGGCGAGCGCTCTCCGACAGCGCCCTGGTTTCGCGCCAGGCGCTGCCGCCGACTGCCTTCATGCCGCACCGGGCGGTCCAGGCCGCCGCGCCCGCATTCGCGTTGCTGCAAGTTGCCTGCAGTTCGCACTTTCGGCCGCGGGCAAACCAGCCAGACCTGCGCGGACACAGCCTGCGCATCCTGGGTTGGGCCGTGCAGATGCTGTCACAAGATGTCATTCTCCTTGGCCCACAGGGCGGTACTGAAGGACGTCTGTGGCATCCATCAGAATGGTAGGGGGTCGGGACCGCGAGGGCCTCTGCACCAGCGGCTCGAAGTCGAGTCCTTTCGGGGGTGATGCGATTGGCCGCTTTGAGCCACAGCATGCGGTCCTCAGGGAGCCATTCGGAAGCTTGGGGAGCTTCGAGCTCCTTCCCGTCACAGTCGTATTCATGCCGGCGCAGTTTCCTGACAATTGCGACGGCGCCGCGAAGTGCATCCGGTGGGTTCGGCGGCGCTTAGCAGTATTTCAATCGTGGTTGGTGTTCCTGCGATTTTTTTGTTGGCGCTGCTGACGACGGACTTCACCTGCCTCGTGGACCTCGGCCGATCTTCTCGGAGCGGAGACCTGCTAGTTTGGTGGTCCTGGTCGCGTGGACTTGTTGGTGGCGAGCGGGTCGGCGAGGCAGAGGGCGCCCCTCCTGCCCGCCGCCCTTCGACGCGCAGCTGCAGACCGAGGCGCTCGCGCACGGCAAGGACAGCCGGTCCCGGGGCGCCGAGTTCTACCGCTCCGCGTCCGCGCAGCGCCCCGAGGCCGCGGAGATGCTGAATCGCGGGAGCCTGCAGGTGGGAAGCGATGAGGCGCAGCAGTTGGCCGCCGTGCTCGCCTCGGGCGCGCTGCCGCGGCTGGGAGGCACGACCGCAGCCGCGTGGCTGGTTGGCGCGCTCCGAGCCCTGGGCGCGCTGCCGCGGCTGGCGGATCTCTGGCTTTCCGCCCGCGGCTGGAAGCAGAAAACCACCGCGAACAACTTGCGACGATCGTTTCCCCTCCCAGCCGCGGCAGCAGCCGCGGCCTCACCTGGAATCAAGGGCGTTCAAGACGCCCCTACCCTGGTTTACGAGGCGCTGTGCGCTGAACCTCCTGTGGGCTGACAGGGTGGACCCTGCACATCGCGCGTGTCGCGCGGCGTCCTGGCGGCTCTCTGGCCTTTGGGAGCTCCCAGGATGTTAACCGAACGCGCACCTGTGACCCAGGGTACACCCTGGGCGATGCTGAAGAAAACTTACGTTTTCGGCCAGAGTCTTGAGTATTCTTAACGTTTCAATGTAAATCCCAAGATTTTGATAGAAGTTCTGGGTTTCCTCTCAAATTCTGAGACTATGATTTCCTGAACCCATGACTTCTGAAGCATCTCGCAGGGGGTAGGGCCGTTTTTTTGCATCCCTCCACGGGAGAGGAAAACCACCCAGCGGGAATCGCGACAGTTTCCCCCTCCGAGCCGCGAGCCGCAGCCGCGGCGGCATCGGCGGCGAGGGCGCCGCTCGGCGGGCGGGCGCCCCCACCCAGGAGGGGGGGGGGGGGGCAGGCCGCCGGCCTCCCGATGCGTCCGCGCGAGGGGGAGGAGGAGAAGGAGGAGAAGGAGGAGGAGGAGGAGGAGGAGGAGGAGGAGGAGGAGGAGGAGGGTTGTGGAGGACGATCAGTGGAGAGGAAGCATGTTACCAGATCATTCCCAGATGTCTAGAACATGTGCTAAACACATGTTTGATTCGATGACTGACACATGTGCTAAAGAACATGTGCTAAGCACATGTCTAGAACATGTGCTAAACACATGTCTAGAACATGATATGACTGTTAGGGTGTCGATGGTGGTGGCATCCACAAAGAAAAGACATTGTGGTGGCATCCATGCCAGAACATGTGCTAAACACATGTGAAAAACATGTTCAGGACATGTCCCTACATGTTAAACACATGTTTGCTTCGATGATGTGACTGTTAGGGTGTCCATTGTGGTGGCATGCACAATGAGAGAGAGGGCGAGAAGTCCGCCCCCCCATGCTCCTCCGCGCCTCTCCCCGCCCTGGTCCCTTTCTCTCGATTCACCAGGCGCGTTCTGCTGTACCTCGCAAAGTGCCCCACGCGCAAACGTCCGAAGATAAACACATGCCTGCATCGATGCTATGTATCGTGCCCCCCCCCCCATGGCGGAAGTATTGGAACGCGCTTGTCTTTCGATGGTGAGTTTTTGTTTCCTCCCCAGGGTCAGGGGCGGCCTGACCGACCCCTAGCAAACCATCCCCTTCCGTGACGTCCCCCTGGCCTCGCCCTGAGACGTACGTATGCGGCCGGAGGGGAGCTCGAAAGGCGAGGATGACGTCACGGAAGGGTATGGTTTGCTAGGGGTCGGTCAGGCCGCCCCCGACAGGGTCACGCTCGCTATCCGTGCCAACCCCACCCCTTCCCCCTGGGTATCGCTAGCGATCGCACTGGGGGGCGGGGCCTGGACCCCCCCCCATTTCCTTGGCATCTTTCGTATGCTCGGCATGGCGCAGTCCTGCAATCCGCGTTGTCTGTGTCCGTTGTTTTGTAGGCTTCCTTGGCTTTTCAACTTATCAGATATTCCCGGAAAGGGCATAGGTCCAGGGTTCTTTTTTAGTAGGTTTACCCCCGGTTTTGACGGCTGTAGGGCCGGCGAATTCCTTTTGCGATAAATAACGAGGTCGCGTAGGGCCAGCGAACTAAATGTTGAGGATGTCTCGAGCGAAACGCTTGTTTTTCAGAATGTGCTGAGGATGTCTCGAGCGAAACGCTTGTTTTGTGTTATAGATTGCCCTCTCCTGGGGACCTGAATTCTGAGGATCTCTCAAGTGGATTGCTTGTTTTCACGTGCCCAGGTCTTGAGGATGTCTCAAGCGAGACGCTTGGTTTCACGCCTCCAGGTGGCCCAGACAGATGTCTAGCATGAGGAGTTGTTGAGGATGTCTCGAACCAGAGGCTTGTTTTCACGTGTCCAGGTCGCCCAGGCGGATGTCTAGCATGAGCATTTGTTGAGGATGTCTCGAACGAGACGCTTGTTTGCACGTGTCCAGGTTGCCCAGGCGGATGTCTAGCATGAGGATTTGCTGACAACGTCGTGAGCGAAACGCGTGTTTTCACGTGTCCACTTCGCCCAGGCACGGCACAGCCCTCGGCACGGTACATCAATATCGATACCCTTAGCATTGCAGCCTGGCATGTTGCCTGGCACGTTCCGCGGAGTGTCCCGTGGCGAGTCCCCCTGGCACGTTGCGCGGTGCACGTCCATTGGCACGTTCCGTAGCGCGTCCTTTTGGCACGTCCCGCGGTGCGACCCCATGGCACGTCCCCTGGCACGTCGCCTGGCGCGTCCCTTGGGACGTTCCGCGGCGCGTCCTCTTGGCATGTTCCCTCTGTCGATTAGTTCTGGGGCAGCTACCACCTGCTCAGGCAGCTCGAGCTTACGATCCAGATCAGTTCGGTGAGGACTCGGATGCCAGGGAGGAATCGATCCACAACGCTATATAGAGCACAATCGCGGAATGGCACATCGCAGTTCAGCACGGCCCAGCACAGCACAGCCGTCGGCACGGTACATCAAGATCGATACACTCAACTATGCACTTTGGCACGTTCCTTAGCGCGTTCCGTGGCGAGTCAACCTGGCGCGTCGCGCGGCGCGTCCCCTGGCACGTCCCTCGGCACGTCCATTGGCACGTTCCGTAGCGCGTCCCCTTGGCACGTCCCGCGGTGCGTCCCTATGGCACGTCCCCTGGCACGTCGCCTGGCGCGTCCCTTGGGACGTTCCGCGGCGCGTCCTCCTGGCATGTTCCCTCTGTCGAGTAGTTCTGGGGCAGCTACCATCTGCTCAGGCAGCTCGAGCTTACGCTCCAGATCAGTTCGGTGAGGACTCGGATGCCAGGGAGGACTCGATCCACAACGCTATATAGAGCACAATCGCGGCATGGCACATCGCAGTTCAGCACGGCGTAGCACAGCACAGCCCTCGGCACAGTACATCATCATCGATACATTCAGCATTGCATGTGCCCGTCGCCCAATCAGGTGTCTTTGAAATGTTGCAATGCCTTACATTTATATATGCCTTTCCGGGTTCGTGGGTCGATCATGTTTCGATCATGGCCCCTATCCTTAAACTCGGAGCGTTGGATGTCACTACATCTGCCAGAACTGCTCTGCACTCCTGCTTGTGGGGGGTGTCGGCCTGGAACGTCTCTGGCATCGTGACGACGCACTTGATGCTACATGACAACGTTTCGGGCCAAGGCCGTGCCTCTTGTCTGCGGCCCTGACCTCTATCTGGTGCTCCTTGCTTTCCTCCTTCTCCTCCTCCTCCTCCTCCAAGCAAGCCCGTGCGCCGAGCGAAACGCACTGTACTCTAGCAACAATTCGCTCATGAAATGGTCCTGCTCCTTGTTGCCAGCAGTATCGCGCAACGCTAACTTCTGCAGTGTGTTCACGGCTGCCTCTACGTCGTTGCTGGGCTCTGCGCGGCGAGCCTTCTGCCGGTGCCGACCATCCTGTAGCTCCTCTTGCCGGCCTCTTCCCCAGCCTCCATTCTGGCAGCTCTGCGTCTGGCATGCCCGCTGCCACCCGGGCAAGGAGGAAGAGTAGAAAGCGGATCATGTTGTTCGCGCGTTGTTCTTGTTTCGGGGCCAGGGTGGTGTCTGGTAGCGTGCAAGTGGCAGTGGTCTTAATTTAATATCGAGCTTCGTAGTCACAGAGACTTCACGCGAGGTCCTCTTGTTAGTTGTGGTGCGTGGCCCCACTTAGAATGATCAGCATAAGAAAGTTTGTGCCCACCCGCTGCACGAAATACGTGATGAAGTGCCATGCGTGTTCCTGCACCACGGACAGATGTTCGTCTTCACCAGGATCCCAAATCAAGGTGTGCAGCTAGTGTTGCCCTTTACGATGTTATGTTAGTGCTGCTGGTGTGCGAAAGGAACTGTGCTCATATCCTCCCTTCATTTGAAATTCGCACCAGTCGGGCTTTTCCAGCTCCTCCTCGTCCTCCTCCTCCTCCTCCTCCTCCTCCTCCGCCCGTGACCTTTCTGTTCGAGTATGGGACCTAGACCATTGTCCGGCATAGCTGTTCGGTATGGATGGGTCTGTTTCAGCGCGTGCACAGGCGTGCCCTCCAGCATCTCGCTAACGCCTCTCTCTCTCTCTCTTTCTCGCTCTCTATCTCTCTCTATCTCTCCCCCCCCGAGCCACTCCTTAATCGCTCTATCTCTCCCTATCTCTATCTCTCGCTCGCTCGCTCGCTCTCTCTCTCTCTCTCTATATATATATATATATCCCTCTCTCTCCTCGAACCACCTCTTCCTCGTTTCGTTCACGAGTGCTAGTGCTGTCAAGGTCGTCCAGGCTTTGCTTCGCCCAAGGGGTCGGCTCGCGTTGATATTCCCGCCGTGAACCCATCACCACCAAAGGTGGCAAATACTGCACTTGTCACTCCTCCATGGCCTTTCGGAAAGCGGGCCCACGCTTGATACCATCTAAGCCTACTCTGGGTTTCTTACGAAGCGTGGGGGTGCACCCCCCCGACGGGGGTCAACCTCGCATCGTCGTCGCGCCGCGACGGAGGTCGGAGCGCCTGCGCGATGGCTGCCCGCGACGGTTGTCGATGTGGGGCTGTCGGCAGGGGTGGCGCCCCCTCGACGCTTATCAAGAAACTCGGAGTACGTGCACGAGTATCAGTTGTTCCCTCAAGTCACCACTCCCGAAATATCTCCTCCGTCGTGCTACTCTTGCGCTCCCCGTCGACGCGCACCCAGCCCAGCTCTCCCGCAGATAGTCTTCCGAGGTACTCAGCAAGTCGTGAGTCCAGCTTGTCGGCATGCCGTTTCTCATCAACAGCATATAAGGCCGGATGATACTGCACCTGCCAGAAACGCGTAGAACATCAGTCGTTTCATTGGCCGAGGTGTTCGCAAGTTCCAGACAACTCAACGCATATGCCATGATTTGGTTCTTGCTTGGCATCTCCAACTGATCTCCCCAGCCAGCCCTTGCTCGGCAGGAAGACTAGGGCTCAACACCCTCGTGGCACGACAAGCTTTCCCCTGCAACCGTGTGCCAGTGTCCCGCCGTAGGAGACAGGTCGCCTTGTAGTCTTCTTTGCCAACAAGACAAACCAAGTGGTTCGTTTTTTCCTGGGTTCAATGTCCGGTGCCCTTTGGCCAACGCGGTGCTCAATCTCGCAAAGTGCGTGTGTGTGTGAGGAGGAGGAGGCGGAGGAGGAGGGGATGGTGAGGAGGAGCGGGACAGAGTGGGGCAGGGGGATAGGGGACGTGCAGGTCGTCGTCGTCCTCCCCCCCCTCCTCCTCCTTCCATCCTCCTCCTGAGCCTCTTTCTCCGCCATCCTTCCCAGACATGCGACGTCTTGATTTGTTCATACGCGGTCCCCGGAAGTCCCGACCCTTTCCCCAGGACCAGTTTCTCATCCTGAGCCGTTTTTGGACGGTCCCTGGGCCCGGCGAGGGCCCCCAGAGGCCGCAAGCGGGAAGAAATTTGCCGCCGTGCTCTTTTCCCGGAAAAAGCGTGGGCCCAGGGTTCCTTTTTAGTCGTTTATTTCCGGAATCGACGGCTGTAGCGCCGGCGGAATTATTTTGCGATAAATAACGAGGTCGCCCACGGCCGGCGGAATTATTGTTGAGGATGTCTCGAGCGAAACGTTTGCTTTTCAGAATTTGTTAAGGATTTCTCGAGCGAAACGCTTGATTTGTTTTATAGATTGTCCTCTCCTGGGGACCTGAATTCTGAGGATCTCTCAAGTGAAATGCTTGTTTTCACGTGCCCAGATCTTGAGGATGTCTTGAGCGAGACGCTTGGTTTCACGCCTCCAGGTTGCCCAGGCAGAGGTCTAGCGCCAGGATTTGTTGAGGATGTCTCGAGCGAGACGCTTGGTTTCACGCGTCCTCGCCGCCCAGGCGGATGTCTAGCATGAAGATGTGTTGAGGAAATCTCGATCGAGATGCTTGTTTGCACGTGTCCAGGTTGCCCAGGCAGATGCCCAGCATGAGGATGTGTTGAGAATGTCTCGAGATGTACGCTTGTTTCCACGTGTCCAGGTCGCCCAGGCGGATGTCTGACATGAAGACGTGTTGAGGATGTCTCGAGCGAGCTTTCACGTGTACAGGTCGCCCAGGCGGATGTCTACCATGAGGAGGTGTTGAAAACGTCTCGAGCGTTTTCACGTGCCCAGGTCGCCCAGGCGGACGTCTCACATGAAGATGTGTTGAGGATGTCTCGAGTGAACCACTTGTTTTCACGTGTCCATTTCGCCCAGGCGGATGTCTAGCATGAGAATGTGTTGAGCATGTGTTGAGCGAAACGCTTGTTTTCACGTGTCCAGATCGCTCAGGCGGATGTCTAGCATGAGGATTTTGACAGGATGTCTCGAGCGACACGCTTGTCCCCAGCAAGTTCCGTAGCGCGTCTTCTTGGCACGTCCCGCGGTGCGACCCCATGGCACGTCCCCTGGCACGTCGCTTGGCGCGTCCCTTGAGACGTGCCGCGGCGCGTCCTCCTGGCATGCCCCCCTGTCAATTAGCTCCGGGGCAGCTACTATGTGTTCAGGCAGCTCGAGATTAAGATCCAGATCAGTTCGGTCAGGACTCGGATGCACAGGAGGACTCGATCCACGACGCTACAGAGCACAATCGCGGCATGGCACATCGCAATTCAGCACGGCGCAGCACAGCACAGACTTCGGCACGGTACATCAAGATCGATACACTCAGCATTGCAACCTGGCACGTTCCTTGGCACGTTCCGGGGGGCGTCCCTTGGCGAGTCCCCCTGGCACGTCGCGTGGCGCGTCCCCTGGCACATCCCGTGGCACATCCATTGGCGCGTTCCCTAGCGCGTCCCCTTGGCACGTCCCGCGGTGCGACCCCATGGCACGTCCCCTGGCACGTCGTCTGGCGCGTCCCTTGGGACGTTTCGCGGCGCGTCCTCCTGGCATGTCCCCCTGTCAATTAGTTCTGGGGCAGCTACTATGTGTTCAGGCGGCTCGAGGTTGAGATCCAGATCAGTTCGGTCAGGACTCGGATGCAAAGGAGGACTCGATCCACGACGCTATAGAGCACAATCGCGGCATGGCACATCGCAATTCAGCACGGCGCAGCACGCACAGCCTTCGGCAGGGTATATCAAGATCGATACACTCAGCATTGCATTTGCCCGTCACCCAATCAGGTGTCTTTGAAAACGTTCCCATGCGTTACATTTCTATATTCCTTTCCGGGTTCGTGGGTCGATCATGTTTTCGACGCGATCTTGCCTGGGGCGACGACCAGTTGACGGCGGCGGCAGCGACGACGGCGACCGCGACAGCGCTCACCACGAGACTCTCAGGGCCCGGCGCGGCGCGACGGCGCCGACGACGACGACGACGACGACGACGACGACGACGACGACGACGAGGACGACGACGAAGACGACGACCACCGCGACGACGACGACGAGGACGACGACGACGGCGACGGCGACGACCACCGCGACGACGACGACGAGGACGACGACGGCGGCGACGACGACGACCACCGCGACGACGCTCGCCACGAGCCGCTCAGGGCCCAGCGCGGCCGCCGCCGGCCTCGCTGGTGCTGCTGCTCGGCGGGCTCGGCGCGCCGAGCGGGCCGGAGGTGGCCGCCTCTCGGGGCTGTCCCTCGGCGCCCGGGCCCTCCTCGTCCTCTCAGGCAGTGGCGAAGCGTCCTGGCGTGCCTATAGGCCCACCAAGCAATGTTCTGAGCACCCCTTGTGGTTTCGACGAGCTGTTCTCAGAACATTTCTGGCTGGGACTGTCTTGTTTTTGCACAGCAGGCTTCTGGTCTCAGATTGTTCTTAGAACGCTTCTTTTGTTCTAAGAACCTTGTCGTGGTAGGCCTGTAGGATTGTGGGGACGGTCGGTCCCAGCTGAAGTCCTCGCTCTCGCCATCCTCGTCCTCGCCCCCAGGCCCCCTCGCTGAAAAAAGTCACGACGGGAGGTCTTACGCCATGTTCGGCCTCCGGGGGCCCTTGGCGGCTCGTGACCGTCAAACAACGACGCAGGATGAAATCCGGTCGGGGGGAAGGGGTCCAGACCTCTGGTGGTCGACGTTGTGAAAAAAATCACGAAGTCGGAGTCTGAGCCCCGCCTTCCTCGCAATTTCCCTCGTCGTTCTCGCCGTCCTCGTGCTCTCCCTCCCTGTCCTCCGTGCGTGCCGTCCTCCTCGTCGCCCTCGTCCTCGTCCTCGTCCTCGTCCTCGTCGTTCTGGTGATGCTGGTCCTCATCATGCTTCGTCTCATCCTCCCTCGTTGTCGCATATTCGCCGTCTTCGTTCGTGCCATCATACTCGTGCCTCTGCTGCGTTTCCTCGCCCTCTTTACCCTCATCATCGCTACCACCCTCATCCTAGACATGTCTGCTTGTAGTTATCCTCGGCCCGCCTTTCCTTCTCACTGTAAGCATACCCATTCTTCGTGTTTGTCTACGTTATCGTCGCAGCCGTTAATTATCCACTTTGCGTTCCTGTGTTTCCCTCTTTTGGCTCAAGCCATCTGGCCCTGAGCCAAAGATGGCTTGACATTTTGGCTCAAGCCATTTTGGCTCAAGCCATTTTGGCTCAAGCCATTTTGGCTCAAGCCATTTTGGCTCAAGCCATCTGGCGCAAGGTGGCTTGAGGTGGCTTGAGCGGCGCGCGCGGCGCGCCCGCCGGCCGCGGCGCGCCCGACGCTTCATGGGGAAGCGGCGTGCCCAGCGGGGCGCGGCGGGCCGGGGGGATGGCGTGGCCAGGCCCCGGAGCGCTGCCACCACTCCCCCCGGGGTGGTGCTGGGGATGGCTCGCGGTGCCGGTCCCGGAGCCGCCCAAGGCCGCCGTGGAGCCAGCACCCGGGTGCTGGGCCGTGCGGTCGGGGCCGCCAGCGCCAGAGCCTGCGGCCGCAGAAGGCGGAGCGTCGGCGGCGGCGCCGAGCGCAGCAGGCGTCGGGGGCAGCGCATGGCCGCCTGCGGCGTTCGCGGAGCCTCCGTGGCCGGGCTGGCTCCCCTTCGGAGGGGCGCCGTCGCTCGGGGCCGCGAAGCTCGTGGCACAGCCGCTCGCCCCCAGGGGGCCCAGCGATGGCGGCGCCAGCGAGGCGGGTGCCCACGACGCCGCCGCGCACGGCGCGGGGGCGGGCCAGCAGCCAGGGTCTCCGCTCCCCCGAGGTGCCAGCGTCGCTTCCTCAGCGAGCTGGGATGGAGGAGGCGGAGGCAGGTGCGGAGGCGGACGTGGAGTACAGCTACTACACTCCGACGTCGGACGCGGACGACGCCCCAGGCGCTGCGGCTCCACCTGCGCTCGCAGTCGCCCCCCCCTGAAGGAGGAGTCGCCGCCGGCTTCGAGCCAGGCTCCGGTAGCCGGGGCCCCCGGCGACGGCGGGGGCGGCGGCAGCGGGAGCGGCCGCAAGCGGGCGGAGCTGGTCGCGGCGGCCCTGCGGGTCGCCGGACTTCGGGGATACAAGGCCGAGGCAGTCCCCGAGGGCATCCTGCTCCGGTGGGCTCCCTGAAGGAGCCGGCGGATGCGAGCCGGTCCGGCTCGGAGTCGGGTGGCCCTGGCACGTCGTGGCTTGGCTCGGGCAGCCCCCGTATGCGGTGGGCCGACGTCGACGACGGCGACGCGGATGACGCGGCGCAGCCGGCAGCGCGCCGCGCGGTCGTAGTGGCCACGCCCCCTCGGCAGCAGCCGACGCAGGCCCCGAGCCGCCAGTGCTGCAAAGGCAGCCCTCGCCCGTGGCAGGGTGGCGGCGCGGCCTGCCCCATGGACGAGGGCGAGTTCGACATCGAGGGCGAGTACAACGCCCTCGGCTCTGCTGTCGTTCCCTCCCTCCCTCCTGGGCCCGTCGGCCCGGTCGAGGTCGAGGTTGCTCCGGTGGAGGTGGCTCCTCCCGGGCAGGAGGCCGGCGTCACGGCCAACACCGACAACGCCCCCGGCTCAGTCGGTCTTTCCCTCCCTCCTGGGCCCGCTGGCCCGGTCGAGGTCGAGGATGCTCTGGTGGAGTTGGCTCCTCCCGGGCATGCGGCCGGCGTCACGGCCAGCATCGACGACGCCCTCGGTTCCGTCGATCCCTCCCTCCCTCCTGGGCCCGCTTGCCCGGTCGAGGTCGAGGTCGCTCCGGTGGAGGTGGCTCCTCCCGGGCATGCGGCTCCGGTGGAGGTGGCTCCTCCCGGGCATGAGGCCGGCGTCACGGCCAGCATCGAGGAGACGCTGGCGCGGCTCTGCTCTGCCCTCCGCGAGGGGGCCGAGCTTGGTGCCTTGGTCGGACCGCCCCCTGGCGTGGGCGCGGCGGCTGCGAAGGCGCCAGCCGAGGAACATCTTGCTGGGGCCAGGGCCGCGGCTGGGTACGAGGTGGCGCTTGCGCGGCTCTGCCTGCAGCGGTGGAGCGGGTGGGCCCCTGCCCCCGCGACGCCTCCCCCACCGGCTCGGCCAGAAGAGGTCGAGCCGACCTGCCCTCCCAGAGCCGCCGATCTGGTCGAGGTGCCGCGCAGCCCGATGGAGGCGCCGGAGGCTGGGCCAGCCCTCGCGCGCCCCCTCGGCCTGGATGCGCCCCTCCCTCCCGGGCCAGGCCCGGTGGAGGTCGAGGCGGCCGGCTCCCCGCTGGGGCTGGCCCATGCTGCGGAGCCGCCCGCCCCCCCTCCCGGGCCAGGCCCGGTGGAGGACGTGCCGGGCGGTGCGGAGGCCGCGGAGGCGGCGGCTCGTGTTCACCACATGGCGTTGGTGAGCGCGCTGGTCCGGGCGGGCGGACGGCCGGCCGAGGAGGAGTTGGCGGCGTTGCTGCGGGCCCCCACGGGGGGGAAGCGGCGGCAATTGCAGCGCCGACTGGACGTCGCGCTGCGCCAGCTCTCTTGCCCAGCCCTCGCCGAGCTGATGGGCCAGATGGCTGCCGGCATCTCCGCCGCTGCCAGGCGGAGGTAGGCGTGGTTGCTCGCCGGCCGCAGCCGCGGCGGTGCCGCCGCGGCGCCCTCGGGTGAGTGCGGGGCTGCGCCGGCGCGGGCGCCCCCTGCCTGCCCTCCCCCTCTTCCCCTCCCTCCCCCCCTTCTTCTGCGCCGCCTCTTTTTCGTTCGTCTGTCGTCCCTCGCTCGTCTGTCGTGTCGCGCCACTGGGCTCCGTCTGCGATGGTAAAAAAAGTGTTTCCCTGTTGTTCCTTATCTCGCTTCTCCTGATCTGCCTCCTCCGCTTCCTCCTCACCCTCATCCTGCTCGTCCTGCTGATCTCCATCTGCACAGCTCATGCTCATTCTCATCATCCTCATCGTTGCTCCCCTTCTGTCCTCTTTGTCGGCGGTTTCCTCGTGGTCTGTCGCCGTTTCGCCTGTATCCTTGTTCTCGTCGCTGTTTCTCCGCAACCTCTTCCTGCTGCTCCGCCCTCGCAGTCCTGAACTTCCTTGCCGTCGTCGTCATCCCAGAGTACTTTTGGAATGCATCTTTCCCTGATCCAATCACAAAGTGTTTCACTGGCCGTGTTGTCAGAGATCTTCGGAGATGTGGGCGTTTAAAGATTATAAAGCGCTGACATTGTTTGTGGGACATGGATCACGATAAAAAGCTGGCAATCTTGAGCCATGTATGAGGCCACATCGATAACTTTTATTTCAGGCTCCAGATAATAAAGTATTCACGTGACATGTTCGACTGTCCAGGTTTGCGCAGAAGGGGCAGGGTCCGATTCCTGTGGAGATCGGTAACCCAGTGGATGTCGATGATTTTTTTGATGTCTTGTGGATTCCCAAGGTGATCTTCTTCGTCTGCCCCCTCCCCAACGCAGGAGCGATCACGGCCCGATTCGTCTGCAGGCCTGGTCACTAGCGAGCAGACGTGCGTCGCAATTCTCCCATAGCGTTTACCACAGCGCGTACTCTTAAGAGCAGCGACGGCGGCTGCAGCTCGCGCTGAAGTCCTCAGGGGTCCCGCGTCTCGTAGGCGTTCACTGCGTCACAGGGTCTGATAACTCGCGCGGGGTCTGGTAATTTGCACGGGTGCTCATAGACCGTTAGGGTGCTCACGGGCAGGAGGCTTTTCGTGAGCCCCTTGGCGGCCGCAGGCCTGGCAGTGTCGAGAATGTCTCGAGCGAGCCCCTTTTTCCTGGAAAGGGCTCCGCCGGCCCAGGATTTTCTGTTAGCTGGTCCCCCCCCCCCCGGCCCCGACGGGAGGTGGGCCGGCGAAACTGCTTCGCGATCAATTGCGAGGCAAATGTGCACTTGCAGTTGAAGAAGTGCGTTTTTCGCGTGCCCGCTCGAGGGAAGTTTGCCCCACACCTCGCACCGTGTTCCTTAAAAAAATGAGGGTGCGGCGCGTTTCGCGCGGAATCCATGAAAAATAACTAGGTCTGGAGACCTGACCAACTCGTAAAAAAGGCCACCCAGGAGGTATCTAATATGGTGGTCCCGAGCTAGGGTATCTGACATGGTGGTCCCGAGCAGGAATCACGTGTTTTCACGTGTCCAGCCCACCCAGTGGGGTATCCAACATGGTGGTCCCGGTCTGGAATCACGTGTTTTTACGTGTTCAGGCCACCCAGGTGGGTATCTAACATGGTGGTCCTGCGTTGGAACCGTGTGTTTTCAAGTGTCCAGGCCACCCAGGGTAGTATCTAACATGGTGGTCCTGTGCTGGAGCCGTGTGTTTTTACGTGTCCAGGCCACCCAGGGGGGTATCTAACATGGTGGCCCTGTGTTGGACCCACATGTTTTTACGTGTCCAGGCCGCCCAAGGAGGACATCCAACATGGCGTCGGGCCCAACGCCGAGTTATCAGGAAACGCACGGGGGGCCGAAAAGCTTTAATTTTCTGGCTCTGTACAAGGGGGCGGCGCTTTGGGGGCCTCTCCAGGGAAGACATTGCGAGGATGTCTCGAGCGGGCGCGCGAGTTCAGCGTATACAGGCCACGCAGGGGGTATCTAACATGGTTGTCCCGAGCTGGAACCACGTGTTTTTACATGTCCAGACCACCCAGGCGGATATCTAACATGGTTGTCCTGAGCTGGAACCACTTGTTTTTACGTGTCCAGGCCTCCCAGGGGGGTATCTAACAGAATTGTCCAACTGTCACCAAGTGTTTTTACGTGTCCAGGCCACCCAGGGGGTATCGAGCATGGTGGTTCCGAGCAACGACCACGTGTTTACGTGTCCAGGCCGCTCAGGGGTGCATCTAACATGGTTGTCCCGAGCTGGTACCCACGTTTTTACGTTTTCAGGCCAGCCAGGGGGATATTTAACGTGATTGCCCCGAGCGAGGGCCACGTTTTGAACGTGTCTGGGCCACCCAGGTGTGAATCCAACATGGTTGCCCAAAGCTGGACCCACGTGTTTTTACATGTCCAGGCCCCCCAAGGGGGGTATCTGACATGGTTGTTTCGAGCTGGCACCAAGTGTTTTTACGTGTCCAGGCCACCCAGGGGGGTATCTAACATTGTTGTCCCGAACTGGTACCGCGTGTTGTCACGTGTCCAGGCCACCCAGGGGGGTATCGAACATGGTCGTCCCGAGCTTGACACAAGTGTGTTTACGTGTCCTGGCCACCCAGAGGGGGTATCTAACATGGTTGTCCCGAGCTTGAAACAAGTGCTTTAACGTGTCCAGGCCACCCAGGGGTGTATCTAACATGGTTGTCCCGAGCTGGCACCCGTGTCCAGGCCACCCAGGGGGGTATTTAACATTGTCCGTCCCCGAGCCCGAAAACAGCCTCCAGAGGCCGAACATCATGACATACCTCATCGAAACTCGAACCTCGATGGTCGAACGACGACGACGACGACGACGACGGCGACGACGATGACGACGACGACGACGACGACGACGACGACGACGACGACGACGACGGCGGCGGCGGCGGCGGCGGACGAGGAGGATGAGGAGGATGAGGGGAGGGAGGGGAGGAGGATGAGGGGAGAGAGGAGGAGGCAGCGGGATGAGGAGGAGGCAGATGATGAGGGGAGGGAGGAGGAGGAGGAGGAGGCGGACGAGGAGGCGGAAGAGGAGGAGGAAGAGGACGATGGCATCAGTGATATGCACAAGAATTGCCACCATCCAGAGGTCCAGAGGAGGAAGAGGAGGAGGAGGAGGAGGAGGAGGAGGAGGGAGGACCCCCCAGAGTCTGGGGGCGGCCCAGAGTCTGAACAACACTTTTTTTTAAAGATATTGCAATTTGGCACGTTTCGTTGAGCGTCCCGTGGCGAGTCCCCCTGGCACGTCGCGCGGCGCGTCCCTTGGCACGTCCCGTGGCACGTCCATTGGAACGTTCCGTAGCGCGTCCCCTTGGCACGTCTCGCGTTGCGTCCCCGTGGCACGTCGTTTGGCGCGTCCCTTGGGACGTTCCGCGGCGCGTCCTCCTAGCGTGTCCCCTTGTCAATTAGCTCTGGGGCATATGTGCTCAGGCAGGTCTAGCTTAAGATCCAGATCAGTTCGGTCAGGACTTGGATGCAAAGGAGGACTCGATCCACAACGCTATAGAGCACAACCGCGGCATGGCACATCGCAATTCAGCACGACGCAGCACAGCACAGCCTTCGACACGGCACATCAATATCGATACACTCGGCATTGCAACTTGGCACGTTCCCTGGCACGTTCCGTGGCCTGTCCCGTGGCGAGTCCCCCGGGCACGTCGCGCGGCGCGTCCCTTGGCACGTCCCGTGGCACGTCCGTTGGCACGTTCCGTAGCGCGTCGCGTCCTTTTGGCACGTCCCGCGGTGCGTCCCGTGGCACGTCCCCTGGCACGTCGTTTGGCGCGTCCCTTGGGACGTTCCGCGGCGCGTCCTCCTGGCATGTTCCCCTGTCAATTAGCTCTGGGGCAGCTACTATGTGCTCAGGCAGGTCTAGCTTAAGATCCAGATCAGTTCGGTCAGGACTCGGATGCGAAGGAGGACTCGATCCACGACACTAGTTATAGAGCACAACCGCGGCATGGCACATCGCAATTCAGCACGACGCAGCACAGCACAGCCTTCGGCACGTTACATCAAGATCGATACACTCAGCATTGCTCTCGCCCGTCGCCCAATCAGGTGTCTTTGAATCGTAGCCATGCCTTACATTTCGATATTCCGTTCCGGGTTCGTGGGTCGGTCATGTTTTCACGTGTCCAGTTCGCCAAGGTGGATGTCTAGCATGAGGATGTGTCGAGGATGTGCTGAGCGAAACGCTTGTTCCCGGAAAGGGCGTAGGCCCAGGGTTCTCTTTTCGTTGTTCCCCCCCGGAACCGACGGCTCTAGGGCCGGCGAAATGCTTCTGCGATAAATTATCAGGCAAAGTGTAACAAATCAGTTGAACAAGTGCGTTTTTCACATGCCCGTTCGAGGAAAGTTTGCCCCCCATCTCGAATCCTTGATAAATGACGGAGTCCGCAGACCATTGGTTTCCTTCGTAAAGAAGAGGATGCGGGGCGCTTTTAGCAGAATCCTGAACAAACAAGGTGTGGAGCCCCGACCGCGACGCGGAAAAGCGTCCCGCGCGCAGGAATTCCGAGGATGTCGCGCGCGTGCCGCGTCCCGCGCGCAGGAATTTCGAAGATGTCTCGACTGATTCGCTTGTTTTTCCCAGGATGTCCTTCGCCACACACGGGGGTATCTAACATGTTCTGCCCGAGCTGAAACTACGTCGCTTCACGTGTCCAGGGCACCCAAATGGGTATCTAACATGGTGGTCCCGAGCTGGTACCACGTTTTCCCGTGTCCAGGCCACAAGGTGGGTATCTAACATGGTGGTCCCGCGCTGGAGCCACGTGTTTTCACGTGTACAGGCCACGCAGGTGGGTATCTAACATGTTGGTCCCGAACTGGAACCATGTGTTTCACCTGTCGAGGCCACCCAGGGGGTGTCTAAGATGGTGGTTCCGCGCTGGGGCCACGTGTTTCCACGTGCCCAGGTCGCCCAGTGGTGTATCTAACATGGTGGCCCCGCGCTGGAACCGCATGTTTTCACGTGTCCACGCCACCCTGGTGGGTATCTAATAGTGTGGTCCTGCGCTGGAACCGTGTGTTTTCACGTGTCCAGGCCTCCTAGAGAGGGTATCTAACATGGTGGTCCCGAGCTGGAACCACGTGTTTTCACGTGTCCAGGTCACCCGGGGGTATCTAACATGGTGGTCCCGCGCTGGAACCACGTGTTTAAATTTGTCCAGGCCACCCATGTGGGTAACTAATTCCGAGCTGGAGCCACGTGTGTTTACGTGTCCACGCCACCCAGGGGGTATCTAACATTGTGGTCCTGCGCTGGAACCGTGTGGGCTACCCAGGGTGGTATCTAACATGGTGGTCCCGAGCTGGAACCACCTGTTTTCACGTGTCCAGGCCACTCAGGGGGTATCTAACATGGGCCACCTGGATCATTCCTGGGACTCGGAACGGAACGTCCAGAGTTCATTTGTGTTTGGTATCGATTCGTTGGCTTTTTGGTTTCCAGGCGCTTCTGGGCGTTCCTGGGCCCTCCTGCGCCCCAGACGACCGCATGTTAGATATCCCCCTCTGGGTGGGCTGGACCGCGTGTTTTTACGTGTGCAGGCCACCCATGGGGGTATCTAACATGACCGTCCCGCATTGGAACCACGTGGTTTTATGTAGCCAGGCCACGCAGGGGGGGGTCCCGAGCTGGCACCACGAGTTTTTACATGTCCAGGCCACCCATGTGGGGTATCTAACATGGTTGCCCCGAGCAAGGACCACGTGGTTTACCGTGTCCAGGCCACCAGGGGTGTATCTAACATGGTTGCCCAGAGCTGGCCCCGCGTGTGTTAACATGTCGAGGCCGCCCAGAGGGGGTATCTAAGATGATTGCCCCGAATTGTAACCAAGTGGTTGTACGTGTCCAGGCCGCCCCGGGGTGTATCTAACATGGCAGAACCAGGTGCTTTAACGTGGCCAGGCCACCTAGGGGGTATCTGACATGGGCCACTTGTGACCTTTCTGGGGGCCTGGAACGGAGGTCGAACATGAACATGTGTTGAGGATGTCTCGTGTCCAGTTCTCCCAGGCGGATGTCTAGCATGAGGATGTGTTTAGGGTGTGTATAGCGAAACGCTTGTTTACACGTGTCCAGGTCGGCCAGGCGGATGTTTAGCATGAGGATTTGGGCAGGATGGCTCGAGCGAAACGCGTGTCCCCAGCACGTTCCGTAGCGCGAACCCTTGGCACGTCCCGCGGTGCATCCCCGTGGCACGTCCCCTGGCACGTCGTTTGGCGCGTCTTTTGGGACGTTCCGCGGCGCGTCCTCCTAGCGTGTCCCCTTGTCAATTGGCTCTGGGGCAGCTACTATGTGCTCAGGCAGCTCTAGCTTAAGATCCGTCAGGACTCGGATGCAAAGGAGAACTCGATCCACAACATTATAGAGCACCACCCGGGCATGGCTCATAGCAATTCAGCACGACGCAGCACAGCACAGTCGCACGGTACATCAAGATCGATACATTCAACGTTCCGTGGCGCGTCCCCTTGGCACGTCGCGCGGCGCGTCCCTTGGCACGTCCCGTGGCACGTCCATTGGCATGTTCCGTAGCGCGTCCCCTTGGCACGTCCCGCGGTGCGTCCCCGTGGCACGTCTTTTGGCACGTCGTTTGGCGCGTCCCTTGGGACGTTCCGCGGCGCGTCCTCCTAGCATGTCCTTCTGTCAATTAGCCCTGGGGCAGCTACTATGTGTTGAGGCAGGTCTAGCTTAAGATCCAGATCAGTTCGGTCAGGACTCGGATGCAAAGGAGGACTCGAGCCACAACACTATAGAGCACAACCGCGGCATGGCAAATCACAGGTAGGTATCTAACATGGTGGTCCCGAGCTGGTACCACTTGCCTTCACGTGTCCAGATCCACAGAAGTGGGGCACCCAGCATGGTGGTCCCGCGCTGGAACCACGTGTTTTCACGTGCCCAGGTCGCCCAGGGGGGTATCTAACATAGTGGTCCCGAGCTGGAGCCACGTGTTTTCACGTGTCCAGGCCACACAGGGGGGTATCTAACATGTTGTGCCCGAGCTGGAGCCACGTCGCTTCACGTGTCCAGGGCACCCACGTGGGTATCTAACATGGTGGTACCGAGCTGGTACCACGTTTCCACGTGGCCAGGCCACACAAGTGGGTACCTAACTTGGCGGTCCCGCGCTGGGGCCACGTGTTTTCACGTGTCCAGGCCACCTGGGTGGGTATCTAACATTGTGGTCCCTAGTTGGAACCACGTGTTTCACTTGTCGAGGCCACCCAAGGGGTGTCTAAGATGGTGGTCCCGCGATGGAACCATGTGTTTTCACGTGCCCAGGTCGCCCAGAGGGCGTATCTAACATGGTGGCCCCGCGCTGGAACCGCGTGTTTTCACGTGTCCACGCCACCCAAGGGGGTATCTAACATGGTGGTCCCGAGCTGGAACCACGTGTTTTCACACGCCACCCAATGGGGTATCTAACACTGTGGTCCTGCGCTGGAACCCTGTGTTTTCACGTGTGTAGGCCACCCAGGGGGGTATCTAACATTGTGGTCCTGGGCTGGAACCATGTGTTTTCACGTGTGCAGGCCACCCAAGCGGGTATCTAACATGGTGGTCCCAGGTGGGTATCTAAGATGGTCGTCCCGCGTTGGAACCGCGTGCTTGCACGTGTCCACGCCACCCAGGGAGTATCCAACATGGCGGTCCCGAGCTGGAACCACGTTCCACACAGGAGGGTATCTAACCTGGTTGCCCCGAGCTCAAACCACGCGTACGCTCCCTGGCATGTCGCCTCGCACGTTCCCTGGCACGTTCCGTAGCGCGCCCCTTTTGGCACGTCCCGCGGTGCGTCCCCGTGGCACGTCCCCTGGCACGTCGCCTGTCGCGTCCTTTGGACCGTTCCGCGGCGCGTCCTCCTGGCATGTTCCCCGGTCAGTTAGCTCTGAGGGAGCTACTATGTGCTCAGGCGGCTCGGGCTTAATATCCAGATCAGTTCGGTCAGGACTCGGATGCAAAGGAGAACTCGATCCACAATACTATAAAGCACAATCTTGGCATGACACATCGCAATTCAGTAAGGCGCAGCACAGCACAGCCCTCGGCACGGTACATCAAGATCGATACACTCAGCATTGCGATTTGGCACGTTCCGTGGCGCGTCCCGTGGCGAGTCCCTCTGGCACGTCGCGCGGCGCGTCCCCTGGCACGTCCCGTGGCACGTCCATTGGCACGTTCCGTAACACGTCCCTTTGGCACGTCCCGCGGTGCGTCCCCATGGCACGTCCCCTGGCACGTCGCCTGGCGCGTCCCTTGGAACGTTCCGCGGCGCGTCCTCTTAGCATGTCCCCTCAGGCAGCTCGAGCTTAAGATCCATATCAGTTTGGTGAGGACTCGGATGCGAAAGAGAACTCGATCCACAACGCTATAGAGCACAATCGCGGCATGGCACATCGCAATTCAGCACGGATCAGCGCAGCACAGCCCTTTGCACGGTACATCAAGATCGATACATTCAGCATTGCAACTTGGCACGTTTCTTGGCACGTTCCGTGGCGCGTCCCGTGGCGAATCACCCTGGTGTGATATGGTTGGCGCGCGCGGGGCGGCAATCTTTGTCGTATGAGAGCGCTGCGCGATCAAACTGCGTAGCTCTAAGGCCAAGGGCCCTGTTTGAGAGATAACGGTTGCGGGCAGAGCGGGCATGAGAGAGAGCGGAAGCGAGGCGGAAGAGGGCGAGTCTTCTGGAATCACACTCTTGCACGGTGCGCGGGCGCACGAGGCTGAGGCGCCTGAGCAGCTGGGCATATAAGCCTGGCTCTTCATTAAGCGGAGTGCCAGGCGTGCTGGCAGAAGGCGAGCAAACGACTCGACACGGCTTGCATTGCAGGCAGCCCTTGGGGCATTTAAGCGGATGCGCTACACGCGACTTGCAGGATATTATTGTCAGCTCTCAGCGCCGCCGGCGCTATAATCAAAGCCAGGCAAGGCTAGCAATGGCAGGAGTTCGATCGCGAAGCGACAACCCCCCCAAACAAACTATATTATCGAGATAAGATCTGAATGGGTGCGATCGTCAGCACATCTTTGAAACAAAGCTTGTGCACACTAAATGAAGCTTCTCTAAATGCGGATTTACGTGTAAATCTACAGCCGGGTGTGAAAACTGAGCAGCAATGCGGACTTGCATAAACCTCTAGCCGGGTGTGAAAACGGAGCAGCAATGCGGACTTACGTACGCCTCTAGCCGGGTGTGAAAACGGAGCAGCAATGCGGAATTACGTAAGCGGGGTCGCAAGAGGCGACCGGCTTTAGCAACAGCAGCATTATATTAGCTGGTTCGACCGGCCAACCTGCCGTCCGGACACCAAACGGGATTCATTTGTCCTTCTTGGGCTTCGTCCGTTTGTCCATCAGGTCAGGTCCGCGCCAGCAGTCTCTGCCGGTGAGCATCCTCCAATGGCCCATGCGATCATTCATGACGCCTTCGGGGAAGTTCGTGAAATCGGGACTGCTGTTCCTGTAGAACCGGAGATGCCATGATGAGTGTTTCTTGCAAGTCTTGCAGGTAATGTAGACACTGTGCGGGTTATGCCCGATTATGAGTTCATGGTGGGGGACGGCGGTCACACAGTTGATCATTTCGTTCGACGATACCGTCGGTGAGGAACCGTTCCACGAAACCACACTCGCAGATACTGAACTCGATGAACTCGATACGGTGACTATGCTTGGTGAGGTAGGGGCTGAACCCAAACTCTGAGATCTCGCTGACCTCGATCGTGCTGATGTTGCGGTAGGTGGTGCGCTGGCAAGCGGTGGTTCTGGCGGCAGCAGTGGCGGCGGTGGTGCTGATATCGGCGGCTGCGATGGGTGGTGTCCGAAAGAGATGCCTGAAGCCGATGCTGATGAACTCGATGCCTGCGCACTGCTGTGTCCATCCGAGGGGTACATCGTGATGTCGCCGTTGTAATCACGATCCTCAGGGATGGCAGCTGGAGTGTTACGGCGCCGGCAAAGCATGCGGCCGCCCCAGCCGGGATGCTCGCCCATTGCCTTCGCCTCGGCGACGTGCTCTTCGGTAGCGATCATGTGGTTCTGCCTCATGATCGTCCAGAGCGTCATGAAGATGCCGAAGCCGATAGTGATGCCGAGGACCAGCGTGAACGTCAGCAGGCAGATGCAGAAGCTGTAGTCCGGCACCGTCGGCGTAGGCGTAGGCTGTCCCTTGACCTTGCCGAGGCAGGTAATCAGGACTGAGGCGAGCATGGCGGCATGCGGCTGCCGGGTCCCGTAGCTGTGCTTGCGGGCCCCGAAGAAGGCCAGCAGGGCGCGGGTTTCCATCGCCTTGGTCAAGGCGTCCGCGACCATGTCCCAGGTCGGGATCCATTGCAGTTGCCCGTCGTCCAATCAGGTGATTTTGACGCGCTGCCACGCCTTAGATTTCTATATTCCTTTCCAGGTTCGTGGGTCGATCATGTTTCTTCGTCGGACGTGTTCCCTGTCGTTGCCTCCACGGGACCCCGAAAACCAAGACGGCCCTGGCAAGGCTACGTGCCAGACGGCCTCCGAAGACGGCAGACTGTCCATAAGGCCCCCTAAGCGACCCCGAGGACTCCCCAGTCGCCTCCAAGACGCTCCAACAGGACAGCTCCCAGGAAGATTCCAACACGTAGCAGGAGACTTTCAAAGAGCCCTTCAATGCTCCAAGGCGCTTCCGTCGCCCTGGCGCCGGATTTTCGACAGCCTGTCGGTGTCCTGGTGCACTTTGTCCACCTTGGATCGTGGACCTCTTGAGGGCTGTCCTGTTCTTCTCATGCTCCTCGGGCCTCCCCCTGATCATCATCCTCTTGCTTTTCCTCCCCCCCGTAGCCGTTTAGCTCGGGCTATTTGGGCTCAAGTGCCGTTTGGGAATCAATTCGCGTTTTTCCCGGAAAGGACTTAGGCCCAGGGTTCTCTTTTAGTGGGTTTCCCCCCCCCCCCCCCGCCTCGTTTTGAAGACGGCCGGCGAAATTATTCTGCGATAAAATAGCGAGGTCGAAGAGGGCCGGCGAAATTATTCCCAGAAAGGGCATAGGCCCAGGGTTCTTTTGTAGAGGTTCCCCCCCGGATCCGACGGGAAGAGGGCCAGCGGAATTGTTCTGGGATAGATAACGAGGCGGGAAGAGGGCCGGCGGCCAGTCATTCACATATTTGGGTAGGGGAGACGGGAGGAGGGTGGGGATGCGCATGCGTAGTTGCAGTGGTGGAGGGGGTAGGAGGAGGAACAGCAGCAGCAGAAGTGGGCAGAGCAGGGGGAGAAGGGAGGGAGGGGGGGAGGGGGGCGGAATGGATGGGGAGACCGATGGGAGGGGGGGGGGTATGAAGATGACAACGGGAGCAGAGAGGAATACAAGGAGGGAGGAACGAACACGACAGAGGAGGGAGGACCGAGGATTGGGTGAGCTGCGTAAGGACGAGGCGGAGGAGGAGGAGGCTGAAGAGGTCGGAGTGATAAGGGAGACGTTGGAGGAGGAGGAGGAGGAGGAGGAGGAGGAGGAGGAGGGGGAGGGAAGAGAAAAAGGAGGATGAGGAGGCGGTGGAAGTGGAGTTGGAGGAGGACGGGGTAGGAGCAGGGGGGAGGCCGAAGAGCAGAGGGGGAGCAGGGAGGCGTGCGACACGGAGGCCGACCCTGACGCGGACGCGGAGACCCGCGTCGCCGTGAGGGCCGAGGTCGAGCACAGGTGTGGGGAGACTGGGCCTCCCGCGCGCTCCCGTCTTCCTGCCCCCCGTCTTCCTCAGTCTCCCTCCCCCCCTCTCTCCTCACCCACCCATCTTCAGGGGAACAGAAGGTACCCAAACCGCTCCCATTCCCTCGTGTTCGCCTTTTTGGGCCTCCTGGGATGGGAGGCCTTCGTCGCCGACGCTGGATGCGCCTCGAAATTCCGGTCAGAACGCACTCCGTGAGAGGTCCGGGGCGTAGTGAGATCGGTACTTTTTTGTTCCCCATCATCCCCCCCCTCTCTTGAGGTTCCTTCTCATTGTCCCTCATCTTTTACGTTGCAACTTCGGGGGACCACGCCTGTCCTCGAAATGTATCTCTTTTCTTTTGCCCGACGCGGGCTCGATGCGGACTCGACGCGGATTCGGTGTGAAGTCGATGCGGATTCGACATGGATTCGACACTGATTCGACACGGATCCGACACGGATCCGACGAGGCCGACATGGATTTGACACGGATTCGACGCGGATAGGGCCGCGACGGGACAGTCAAGGTCCCCCGAGGATGCAACATAACATCTTCCTCCCTGCTCCTCCCGTGCCCCCACCCTGCCGTCCCTCCTCTTCCTCCCGATGCCGCCTCCCCTGCCTGCCTCCCTCTGGAATCTTTCGGGCCCTTCAGCTCCTTCGTCTCGCTCACCTCTCGTGTTTGCATGCTCTGTCATCGCTCTCGGCGGGCTGCCGCCACGCTGCGTGGCCCACGCAGGGGTCTCTGCGCCGGTCTGCAGTCGCCGCGGCGCGCCGTGCGGAGACGTTGGAGGAGTTGCTGTTTCCTCCGCGTTCCTCCCGTCCCTCCTCCGCCCTCCTTCTCCTCCTCCTCCTCCTCCTCCTCCCTCCTCCTCCTCCTCCGCCTCCTCCTCCTCCTCCTCCTCCTTCTCCTCCTCCTCCTCCTCCTCCTCCTACTCCTCCCCCTCCCGTAGCCATTTTGGCTCAAGCCATTTTGGCTCAAGTGGGGACAGGCCCCATTGAGTTGAGGCTGCTCCTTTCTCGGAGCGTTCCTGGGGTCAGAGCCAGGCGGTCACCTTTCTGATTTCACCTCCCCTGCTGAGGGGGCCTCACATTTTGTGCAGGCAATCACTCTCGCGGCCATGGCACTGGATGCTAATGCTATGCGAGAGCTCTTGCAGGCTGAGTTCAAGCCCGTGCAGGAGCAGATCAACACTCTAGCCAGTGGCATTTCTCACAACATGTCGCTGATCAAACAGGTCGACGCTGATACGAGTGCGAGGATGGATGCCTTCAGCAAAGATGTCGCCGAACTTCGTGCGCAGATTCAGGGCACTCAGACCCGCATCGCTGCCATGGAGATGCGTGCAGCCGTCGACACCTGTACCCCGATCTACTTGGATGATGAAGAGGACGCAATGACCGACCCCTACGGCGGCCCACGTCGTGCCCGTCCTGTCTCCCTCCCTGACGCTGAACTTGCTGCACGCATCGAGAAGCTCGAGGGTCTCATTGCGCCCCGGCCATCCAATCCGAGCAGTACGTCTCCTGGCAGTGCGACCTCGCAGCGCAGTGGCCCATGGTCCTCGTTCGTGCCCTCTTCGGCTCGCTCTTCGACACGTCCTGCTGCCACTGAGGAAGTCCGTAATCGCAAAAAGATATGGATCCGAGGCTTTCCGAGGAAGCTGATGGCCACTTCCTTCCAGAATCACTTCTCGGTGATCAAAACGAAGATGGACCGCGAGTACAAGGACAAGTGCAAAGCGCAGGTTCAGAAATTCAAGTTCAGCTACAACGTTCAGTTTGATGATGAGGATGATGCTCAGCTATTCCATGCCGCAACCAGAGCTGACCCAGCATTCCTTACTTGAACTGACCCGCGTGAAGGGAAAGTCTACCCTCTTCGTGCTGGCTGGGATCAGCCGTTGCCGATTCGTCAACGCTCTTACGCCCATGGTCAGTGCTGGCAGCTTATCATGGACGAGATGAAAACGATTGGTCTCTGGCAGCAGTCCATGCGCCTTGGGTCGAACCCGTTCGCTGGCGTGCTCCACCTCTCCAGCTCCGCCGCGGAGGACGCACGGGACCTGGTCAAGATCTTGGAGAACGAAGGCGACGTTGGCACCTTCAACATCACCCCGCAGAAAGACATGCGCGACCTCGGCTTCGAGGCGACCTTCGTCGACGCGCTGGCTGAGAGGGTCGCTGCCATCATTGCCGAGCAGCGCTAGGATGCAGTGCTATGGGACTCGGCGGCTGGCTCCTCGACAGTGGCCTGCAGTACTGGTGAGCGACGTGGACGTCCACGTGTGGGTGCTCGCGCAGTGAAGCCGCGCCTCTGCGTGCCTCCTTCTCCCCCTTCCTTTCCCTCGTTCCTCTTCCTCCTCCTCCTCCTCCTCCTCCAGCTCGTCGTGCGTGGAGCCGCCTCTGGTGCTCCCTGGCCTGCGCATTAAGATTTTGGATTCGTGGGGAGTTCCTTTTTCTCTGACTGAGTCGCTCGGGGTGGTTTCCTGGAATCCACGAGCGTTGCTGGGCTCGGTTCACGCCAATCATCAGCGTCAGCGCCGCCAGTACGTATGTTTTCGAAATCTCGTCGAGAAATATATGATCGTATTTACGCAGGAGACACATGGTACGTTTGATGATCTGGAGACTCTTCGGCGTGACTTCCCCTCTCATTATCATATCGGTAGTTGCTGCAGTACCCCGAAAGCTGGAGGCGTCGTTGTTTCCATATCGAAAAAGCTCTTTCACGAGTTCTCGGCCGCTCGTGCGGCACCCGTCGCCCCTGGGGGGGTCATGGTTCTCCGTCTCGCTGGTCCTGGCGGTCAGTTTGTGCTGGGCAATGTGCATTTAGACCCTGCCTTATCGTCTGGCGGAGCATATCGTGTTTTACAGCAGCTCAGGAAGATGATTCCTGCCCCTGGACAGGCTCTCGCTTGCATCGGTGGCGACTGGAACTTCCCTGAGCTCGACGAGTTTAGGCAGGCTGTTGACGGCAGCATCGCCAATCCCCACGATGACAGCATCACCCTCCACAGGTTCTCTAGCCTCTTTGGTGAACTCGCAGAGGTACCCCAAGAAGAACCCACTCATCGTACGTCTATTGGTGATGTTGTCCTTTCTGCATGTCGTCTCGACCGCATTTATTGGTCAGCGCCGACAGCCGAGATGCTCGACTGGCACGCTCGCTCCAATGTCATAGGGCTCGCTCACGACAGACACGGGCGTTCTGACCATGTTCCTGCTTTCGTTCAGATTGCTCCTGGGGCGGGCCCTCCGTCTCTGCCGAGATGGTTTACTTCGCACCCTGATTTTCCTGAGCTGGTTGAGAGTGTCTTGAGTGAGTGTCTTGGTTTCCGAGCTAAGTCGATCGCCCTCAGGAATGCAAGGCGGCCATGTCCGCTGCACGGGACTCCTTGGCCAGCCAGCTCTACTGCCTGGGGCCGATTGACGGGCGTCAAAAGATTGCCGTCTGCCTCAGGTTTACGCGTGCTGCTCGTGCCCATAAACGTGTGCATCTACATGTTTGCCTTCATGCGCCCTTATTTTAGCAACTATTACGACTTTCACAACATGTTCTACCGTGACTATGTTGGATTTCATGAATACCTTAGGGCCCTCAACGCTGACATGATATATGACATGATGGTTAACGATTGCACGACTCCTGCTGGTCATATTGATGCTGCCAAGCAAGCTAGGATGCAAGCCCTCCTGCGCTCTTGGTCGGTGAAAAGGCGCAAGCTCGCCACTTTTGCGGTTGGAGACCCGCTCGGCCCTGCGCCGCCGTCGATTGAGCAGTCTGCTAAGAATTTAGCCGTGCACTGGGGTGAAGTACATCGTGCACCTCCTCATCCTCCATCTGTCGGCCCCCATGTTCTTGCTGATTTGGGCTGTGAATTTCAAAAGATTTCACCCGGCATCCCCTGGGAACTTGAAGAATTTGAGTTTCGATCCATCATTATGAATAGGAAGGGCTCTGCCTCTGGTCCCGACGGTATCCCGTACAGTGGTTGGAAAACGGTGGACCCATGGTTCATCTGTGTCTGCTTCAGGCTTATGTTGCCCTTCTCCGTGGTCATGCACCCCCTCTTGGCTTCAATCATGGCTTACTCGCTATCCTACCTAAGGTGGGCGTTGCTGACGGTGGGGCCAAATCTATCTTGGAGCCCAAGCAGACCCACACTCTCACGCTTAGCAACACGGACAATAAGCTGATCTCGTCTGCATTAGCCATCCCGTTCCAAACTCAAGCCCAGTACCCCGTAGCATCGCGTCAACGGGGGTTCTTTGGAGGCCGGAATCTCTTGGACAACGCTGCTGAGTTGGAGTCGTGGGTGGTTGAATGGGCCTGCTATCGGGGCCTAAGGTATCCCGGCATGCTCTTCCTGGATATTGCTGCCGCATTCCCTTCAGTTCACCACCCCTGGATCTTCAGGGTCTTGGACGGTCTCGGGGTGCCCTCTAAGATCGTGAATGCCATCCGCATGCTGTACAACAACACATATGTTTCCGTCGCATTTTGTGGCTCTGGTTTTTTTGGTTTCCATATCTCCCGTGGAATGAAGCAAGGGTGCCCGCTCTCCTCTTTGATATTTGTATCAATAGTTGACCCTGTTGTGCGTGGGCTTCGGCGTCGTTTGGAATGCCACCCTGCTTATCCTCTTGCCTGTTCTGATGATATTGGCATTGCATCTGGTGATCTCTCTAAACCCGTGTCTGTGGTGATAGATTGGATGCAGCATACGAGCCACGCCACTGGCCTCAACCTCAATTCCAGTAAGTGTTGGATCGTCTTTGCCATGGATGACGACTCGACCTCCGCCATCAACAAGTTTGTTTCCCTGGGTATTCCTGTGATGGACTTTCGCGTTGGGAAATGTGCAAAGTATCTTGGTGTTTATATTGGTGTCGACGCAGCCGACGTTTCCTGGAAGGCTGCATGTATTAAGTTGCTCGAGAGGGTTGCCCACATTCGCTCTTTAAAGATTTCCAGGATCCAGATAATCCGTGCATGCAACGTTCTGGCTCATACAGTGTTATCTCATGTTGGTCAATTTTATTATGTCAATGAGCGAGTTACCACGACAGAACATACAGCTTTGCAGAGGCTGACCGCCTCTCCCAGACACGCCATTGCCACGTCGCTACTGAAGAATCAAGATCAGCTTGGCTTTGACACGGTGCCACGTGATATCACTTGTGACAATCGTGCTGCTCTATTTCGTTCCGCCCTCCGTAGCAAGGTCTTCGATGACATCCCTATCCGATTCCATCAGATCGAGCATTATGATGTTGATGTCCTTTTGCTTCCCCGTCTTCCTCAGTGGCTTCGTCAATCTGTCACCCGCACTTGGCTTGAGAACTATAAGAGGCTGGTCGCCATTGCCCCTCATCTAGCTGAAGATGATGCGCACGAGGTTCAGAAGAAAGTTGTCAGGCTCCTGAGATCCCAGCGTGAAGCCCCCCTTCCATTGCACACCCTCTCGGTCCGCGGATCCGATACTTCTGGCCCGAGGCCCCGTGGGAGATCGCTGACGCTGCTTTCAGGTACACCCATTTCCTGGTCAAGCGTGCTGGCCCCTTTGCGGCCGTCTCGTACATCAAGACTATCTGCAATGCCTGGCCAACTACTCGAAGGTTCCGTCAAGGGACCCAGATCTGTCGTTTTGGTTGCCAGGCTTTATTCGGATATGCTGTTGATCACTACCTCCAGTGTCCTGCTGCTCTGAGCGTCCTCCCTGTAGTTTTGCCGAATCTGCCTCCTGATTACGCCTCTCGAGCCAGGCATGAGCATATGTTTTGTTTTACCGGCTTTCTTTGTGCACGATATTCTGTTAGCATCATACAACACTTTGCGCGCGCAGGACAGATTCCTCTCGCTTCGCGGGGTGCACGTCCGGAGCACGTACAGTCCAGCCGTTGTGGGGCTTTTTGGAAGCCTCCTGGGGGGTTCTTGGAAGCTTCTTGGAGGCTTGCTGTGGCGTTTTGGGGGTCTCCTGGGGGCCTCTTGGCGGCCTCTTGGGGGCGTCTTGGGCCGTCTTGGGCCGTCTTGGGGCGCTTTTGCGCCGTTTGGCCCCTTCGGGGGCCTTCTTGGGAGCCTCTCGCGGCCGCCTTCGGGCCCTCTTGGAATCCTCATGGGCCGTCTTGGGGGCCTCTTGGACCGTCTTGGGGGCCTCTTTGGGCTGACTTGGGGCTCCCTGGGGTTGTCTTGGGGCCACCTTGGGTGCTTCTTGGGTTGTCTTGGGACCATTTTGGAGGCTGCTTGGGCCGTCATGGGCTTCTGAAGAGCCGACAACACCGAGAACGCTGAAACCTTTGAAAAACTAACAAAAAAATCATGTTTTTGGCATCTGGAGGCCCTCTGGTGGGCTTTATTCGGGCTCTCTTGGGCCATCTTGGGGGCGTTTTGGGCCCTCTTGGGGCCATCTTGGGCCGTCTTGCGGCCGTCTTGTCCCGTCTTGAGACCATCTTGAGCCGTCTTCACGCCGTCTTGGACCCTCAAGAGGCCCAAGGAGCCGAAATCATCGATTTTCCACTGAGCACGGCGTTCGCGGACGCGCTGTTCGTGCACCCGTACAACGCCCCGAAGAGCAGGATTCTGACGCTGCGAGCGGCGAATGCGGCAGCCAATGCTGGGAAGCAGCTCCTCTGGGTGGTGGCGCGCGATGCCCCCCTCACTCGGGGCGACGCACGCAGGTCGACGGAGTCGCTCGCCCACGCCAGGCAGAATTGGCTCATGTACCCCGAGAACAAGACTGGCGGAGTTCCGGGTGTGCTGCCGATCTTCGAGGGGATGCGGGCGCGGTTCACCGCCGCGGAGAATGCAGAGGCGGGGGCCTGCAAGCACTCCTGGGGCACTGTGACGGGCTGGGTCCTCCACCCCGACGACTCGAAGTTTGTGAAAGACCACAGGTCCGAGCCGGAGCTGGTCCTGCAGCACGTGCCCGAGGCGATCATGGTGCAAATTCCCGGGAATACGGCGCCCCGCTGTGGGAATCAGCCCGCGGGTGTAATCCCCGTGAAGCAGAAGGAGGTGTCCTGGGATCGTAGTCCTGGCTTCAAGGCCATGGTGAAGCGCGCGGGATTCCCGCTGGCCCCGCACTTCGCCGCCGCGGCCCACTGCGTCACCGGCGCCACGCTGCCGCAGGCCATCATCGACCTCCTGGACGCGCGCACGACGCCCCGTTCGTCCATGGTCCCCACGGGCTACGTGGCCATCAGCCGCACCAGGAGGGCTGACGACCTGATTATCACGCAGCCCTTTTCGCCGATGCTTTTCCGGCAGGGGCGCCAGACTGGCCCGTGGCTCCTGCGCTCCATGACAGCCGGGGAGTTGACGACGGAGCAGGCGAAAGCCGGCTGGGCCAAGGCAGAGAAGGAAGCGGCTTCCAAGTCGTCCAAGAAGGTGGTGGACGCCACGTTCCAGTGCGGCGACTGCCACCAGCGGAAGAGAGCGGGGAATTTCCCAGGCAGTGGCATGAGAACGAGCGACCCCGTGGACCACGCCGTGGCGGTGCTGAGCCAGGGCGCCTGGAGGAGGTGCGCCCTCTGCGTGCAGAAGCAGGCCGGAAAGGCTGGAATCGGCGTGCAACCCGCCCGTTCCGCCCCCTTCTCCTCAAGAGGGGCGGACGTCCTCGAGTGCTGCAAGTGCGGGAAGCAAAAGGCATTGGTCCACTTCAGACTCGGAGAGGTGAACGACCTGAAGGCGCGTGGGGACCTCGACCGCGCCGTCTGCATCGGCTGCGCTCCAAATCGGCTGCGCTTCAACGTGCAGTCGGAAGTCCGCCTGTTCAAGTGCGCGCAGTGCGCGGTCCAGAAGCCGACGGAGGAGTTCGACGAGACATTCTTCAAGCAGCACCGCGGGGCGAAGGACCTGATCTGCACTGACTGCATGGACAGGAAGATGAGACCCCTGTGCCGGGGAAAAGAAGGGCTTTGCGGGGCCAGGCCGCCACAGCGGTTGAAAAATGGGCACGACTATTATTGTGAGAGCTGTAAATACCCGCCGTGCTCGGCGCGCGGGGTGACGCCGCGGCCGAAGATGGAGAAGCACACTGCGAAGAGGCTGCCGCGGTGGACATGCGCGGCGTGCCGCAAGAAGAGCGACGCTGCTCAGTGCGGGGCGTGTTCTGCCGCCATTCCCTGGAGAATCATTTTGAGCTCCAGTCGAGACAGCGGGGAAATCCTGTGCCGGAAGTGCCAGGGGAAGGCATGAGTTGTTCTCGCGGTGGAGCAGCCTGACCCCGCGTGACCAGGCGCCCCACCGCGGTGCGCCCAGCCAGCCGCCTGCGTAGCCGCGCGGAGCCTTATCGCTAGAGCCCCGCTGCGTGCGAATCATTCCCGCTGCCCGAGCCCTGTCGCGTTGCGCAAAGTCGCCACCAGCAGCGGAGCGCTGAGCCTGCCCGACGGCACACAGGGCAAACATGTTTGTCCCATTCAGGCGCAGAGACTGCGAGGTCGCTGATGCCGCGTGGATCTCCTGAAAAACAGATGTTGGCTTGAATGGCATGCCGTCTCCTGTAGTCCTCTGCGGTGGCGTTTCCTGTCGTCTTCTGCGGTGGTCTGCCGCGCCGTCCTGCAATCGTCGAGGCATCCATATGGAAACGTCCTGGAGTGGTGAGTTGGGAGCTCCTTGGGCCCCTTTCAGGGACTTCTGCCGGCTTTTGGAAGGCTTCTCGGGCGCATTTGAGAACCCCTGAAAGCCTCTTGGGTTTTTTTTGGGGGCGTCTTGGGCCGTTTTGGGGCGCTATTTCGGAATCTTTTGGGGGGGTCATGGAGGCTTCTTCGGGGCTTCCCGGGTCTTTCGGGGGGCCTCTTGGGGGCGTCTTGGGCCGTCTGCGGACGCTTGGAGCCGTTTGGCCCCTTCGGGGGACTTCTTGGGGGCCGCTCGCGGCCGCCTTGGGGCCCTCTTGGGGTCGTCTTGGGCCATCTTGGGGTGCTCTTGGGCCGTCTTGGAGGCATCTTGGATCGTCTTGGGGGCCTCTTTGGGCCGTCTTGGGGCCCCCTTGGGTGCTGCTTGGGCTGTCTTGGGCCATTTTGGAGGCTGCTAGGGCCGTCATGGGTCTCTGAGAGCCGGGAAAGGCGAGAACGCGAAATTCTTTTGAAAAACTTCAGGTACATCTATGTTTTTGGCCTCTGGCGGCGTTCTGGTGGGCGCTCTGAGGGCCCTCTTGGGCAATCTTGAGGGCTTTGTGGGCCCTATTGGGGCCATCTTGGGCCGTCTTGGGGCCGTCTTGTCCCGTCTTGACACCATCTTGAACCGTCTTCACGCCCTCTTGGATCCCCAAAAGGCTCAAGGTGCCCAAATCATCGGTTTTCCATAGGTTTTTCTAGATTTTGAGGCCCAGAAGGGGCCCTCCTCCTGAGGGTCGATGGAAGTGGCGCGACTCCAGGGGGGGGGTAGGGGGGGACACATAATAATGTAACATGATACAATATGTAGGAATTATGCAAGCATTGGACACATTGGATCCATTGCATTACAGCATCCGCGGACCTGCCTCCGGCAACACGTCACTTCCGGACGTGGATTCCTCTCGCTTCGCGGGGTGCACGTCCGGAGCACGTACAGTCCAGCCGTTGTGGGGCTTTTTGGAAGCCTCCTGGGGGGTTCTTGGAAGCTTCTTGGAGGCTTCCTGTGGCGTTTTGGGGGTCTCCTGGGGGCCTCTTGGCGGCCTCTTGGGGGCGTCTTGGGCCGTCTTGGGCCGTCTTGGGGCGCTTTTGCGCCGTTTGGCCCCTTCGGGGGCCTTCTTGGGAGCCTCTCGCGGCCGCCTTCGGGCCCTCTTGGAATCCTCATGGGCCGTCTTGGGGGCCTCTTGGACCGTCTTGGGGGCCTCTTTGGGCTGACTTGGGGCTCCCTGGGGTTGTCTTGGGGCCACCTTGGGTGCTTCTTGGGTTGTCTTGGGACCATTTTGGAGGCTGCTTGGGCCGTCATGGGCTTCTGAAGAGCCGACAACACCGAGAACGCTGAAACCTTTGAAAAACTTTCAAAACATCATGTTTTGGGCATCTGGAGGCCCTCTGGTGGGCTTTCTTCGGGCTCTCTTGGGCCATCTTGGGGGCGTTTTGGGCCCTCTTGGGGCCATCTTGGGCCGTCTTGCGGCCGTCTTGTCCCGTCTTGAGACCATCTTGAGCCGTCTTCACGCCGTCTTGGGCCCTCAAGAGGCCCAAGGAGCCGAAATCATCGATTTTCCACTGAGCACGGCGTTCGCGGACGCGCTGTTCGTGCACCCGTACAACGCCCCGAAGAGCAGGATTCTGACGCTGCGAGCGGCGAATGCGGCAGCCAATGCTGGGAAGCAGCTCCTCTGGGTGGTGGCGCGCGATGCCCCCCTCACTCGGGGCGACGCATGCAGGTCGACGGAGTCGCTCGCCCACGCCAGGCAGAATTGGCTCATGCACCCCGAGAACAAGACTGGCGGAGTTCCGGGTGTGCTGCCGATCTTCGAGGGGATGCGGGCGCGGTTCACCGCCACGGAGAATGCAGAGGCGGGAGCCTGCAAGCACTCCTGGGGCACCGTGACGGGCTGGGTCCTCCACCCCGACGACTCGAAGTTGGTCAAAGACCACAGGTCCGAGCCGGAGCTGGTCCTGCAGCACGTGCCCGAGGCGATCATGGTGCAAATTCCCGGGAATACGGCGCCCCGCTTTGGGAATCAGCCCGCGGGTGTCTTCCCCGTGAAGCAGAAGGAGGTGTCCTGGGATCGTAGTCCTGGCTTCAAGGCCATGGTGAAGCGCGCGGGGTTCCCGCTGGTCCCGCACTTCGCCGCCGCGGCCCACTGCGTCACCGGCGCCACGCTGCCGCAGGCCATCATCGACCTCCTGGACGCGCGCACGACGCCCCGTTCGTCCATGGCCCCCACGGGCTACGTGGCCATCAGCCGCACCAGGAGGGCTGACGACCTGATTATCACGCAGCCCTTTTCGCCGATGCTTTTCCGGCAGGGGCACCAGACTGGCCCGTGGCTCCTGCGCTCCATGACAGCCGGGGAGTTGACGACGGAGCAGGCGAAAGCCGGCTGGGCCAAGGCAGAGAAGGAAGCGGCTTCCAAGTCGTCCAAGAAGGTGGTGGACGCCACGTTCCAGCGCGGCGACTGCCACCAGCGGAAGAGAGCGGGGAATTTCCCAGGCAGTGGCATGAGAACGAGCGACCCCGTGGACCACGCCGTGGCGGTGCTGAGCCAGGGCGCCTGGAGGAGGTGCGCCCTCTGCGTGCAGAAGCAGGCCGGAAAGGCTGGAATCGGCGTGCAACCCGCCCGTTCCGCCCCCTTCTCCTCAAGAGGGGCGGACGTCCTCGAGTGCTGCAAGTGCGGGAAGCAAAAGGCATTGGTCCACTTCAGACTCGGAGAGGTGAACGACCTGAAGGCGCGTGGGGACCTCGACCGCGCCGCCTGCATCGGCTGCGCTCCAAATCGGCTGCACTTCAACGTGCAGTCGGAAGTCCGCCTGTTCAAGTGCGCGCAGTGCGCGGTCCAGAAGCCGACGGGGGAGTTCGACGAGACATTCTTCAAGCAGCACCGCGGGGCGAAGGACCTGATCTGCACTGACTGCATGGACAGGAAGATGAGACCCCTGTGCCGGGGAAAAGAAGGGCTTTGCGGGGCCAGGCCGCCACAGCGGTTGAAACATGGGCACGACTATTATTGTGAGAGCTGTAAATACCCGCCGTGCTCGGCGTGCGGGGTGACGCCGCGGCCGAAGATGGAGAAGCACACTGCGAAGAGGCTGCCGCGGTGGACATGCGCGGCGTGCCGCAAGAAGAGCGACGCTGCTCAGTGCGGGGCGTGTTCTGCCGCCATTCCCTGGAGAATCATTTGGAGCTCCAATCGAGACAGCGGGGAAATCCTGCGCCGGAAGTGCCAGGGGAAGGCATGAGTTGTTCTCGCGGTGGAGCAGCCTGACCCCGCGTGACCAGGCGCCCCACCGCGGTGCGCCCAGCCAGCCGCCTGCGTAGCCGCGCGGAGCTTTATCGCTAGAGCCCCGCTGCGTGCGAATCATTCCCGCTGCCCGAGCCCTGTCGCGTTGCGCAAAGTCGCCACCAGCAGCGGAGCGCTGAGCCTGCCCGACGGCACACAGGGCAAACATGTTTGTCCCATTCAGGCGCAGAGACTGCGAGGTCGCTGATGCCGCGTGGATCTCCTGAAAAACAGATGTTGGCTTGAATGGCATGCCGTCTCCTGTAGTCCTCTGCGGTGGCGTTTCCTGTCGTCTTCTGCGGTGGTCTGCCGCGCCGTCCTGCAATCGTCGAGGCATCCATATGGAAACGTCCTGGAGTGGTGAGTTGGGAGCTCCTTGGGTCCCTTTCAGGGACTTCTGCCGGCTTTTGGAAGGCTTCTCGGGCGCATTTGAGAACCCCTGAAAGCCTCTTGTTTTTTTTTTTGGGGCGTCTTGGGCCGTTTTGGGGCGCTATTTCGGAATCTTTTGGGGGGGTCATGGAGGCTTCTTCGGGGCTTCCCGGGTCTTTCGGGGGGCCTCTTGGGGGCGTCTTGGGCCGTCTGCGGACGCTTGGAGCCGTTTGGCCCCTTCGGGGGACTTCTTGGGGGCCGCTCGCGGCCGCCTTGGGGCCCTCTTGGGGTCGTCTTGGGCCATCTTGGGGTGCTCTTGGGCCGTCTTGGAGGCCTCTTGGATCGTCTTGGGGGCCTCTTTGGGCCGTCTTGGGGCCCCCTTGGGTGCTGCTTGGGCTGTCTTGGGGCCATTTTGGAGGCTGCTAGGGCCGTCGTGGGCCTCTGAGAGCCGGGAAAGGCGAGAACGCGAAATTCTTTCTGAAAAAACTTAAGGAACATTTATGTTTTTGGCCTCTGGCGGCGTTCTGGTGGGCGCTCTGAGGGCCCTCTTGGGCAATATTGAGGGCTTTGTGGGCCCTATTGGGGCCATCTTGGGCCGTCTTGGGGCCGTCTTGTCCCGTCTTGACACCATCTTGAACCGTCTTCACGCCCTCTTGGATCCCCAAAAGGCTCAAGGTGCCCAAATCATCGTTTTTCCATTAGGTTTTTCTAGATTTTGAGGCCCAGAAGGGGCCCTCCTCCTGAGGGTCGATGGAAGTGGCGCGACTCCAGGGGGGGTAGGGGGGGACACATAATAATGTAACATGATACAATATGTAGGAATTATGCAAGCATTGGACACATTGGATCCATTGCATTACAGCATCCGCGGACCTGCCTCCGGCAACACGTCACTTCCGGACGTGGATTCTTTAGGCTTGCGCCACATCCGCCGACCCCTTGTTTTTTAATTGTCCGCGGGGCCGCTCACCAGAGCTTCTTTGTCAAGCCGCGGGAGAGATTCAGGTGGTGACCTTGAACTGCGTTCGGGTACTGTTGGGCGGGCCGTCGTGCATGGGCGCCGTTTGGGGGGCCCTGCCGCGGCGGTTTTCAGGCATTTATGGGGTGTTCTGGGGTTCTTTCCGAGGGTTCTCTGGTCGTCCTTTGGGCCTTTTCGGGTGGTGGAGAGGGGGAGTGCGTTGCGTGCCGGGGACACTTCAAGGGTGTCGGCGGATGGCGCGCGGGAGTACCCGGGATTACTTATGTTCGCTGTTTTTTTCCCCCATATCCTAAGTATGGGGTTATTGTTCTTACTGTGACCGCGCCAGAAGGAAGAACACACCTCCTCCCCCTCCTCCTCTTCTCGGCTTCTCACCAGACGACTACCGTATACTCTGATTCTGACCGCGCCGGAAGAAGGAACACCAACCCCATCATTCAGACTTAGTCATCACTCACACTCACTCATCACTCAGGTCAGACTCACTCATCACTCAGACTCACTTATCAACCAGACTTACTCATCAATTATATTCAATCATCATTCAGACTCCCTCATGCTCAGTTCCACTCAGACTCATTGACCACTTAGAGGCACTCATCAATCATATTCAGTCATATTTGTACTCATTACACTCACTACACCCTGTCAGGTCCACTCATCAGATGACTCACGCACACTGATGTTGAGGATGTCTCAGGCGATTCTGTGGTTCCAGCACTTCTAAGGGGGGCGGCGGGGGGCGTTTGCACGGGGTCCCGTTCGTGCAATTTTGTTGGGATGTCTCAGGCGGTTTGGCCTTTTTCTCTTCCAACATGTTTCGCTTTCGAAGCAGATTTGGAGGATGTCTCAAGCGACTCGCTGGTTTCAGCACTCTAAGTGGGGCGGCGGGGGGTGCTTGCACGGGGTCCCGTTCGGGGAGTTTTGTGGGGGTGTCTCAGGCGGTTTGGCCATTTTCTCTTCCAACATGATTCGCTTTCGAACCAACTTTGGAGGATGTCTCAGGCGAATCGCTGGTTTCAGCACTCTAAGTGGGGCGGCGGGGGGTGTTTGCACGGGGTCCCGTTCGCGGAATTTTGTGGGGATGTCTCCAACATGTTTCGCTTTCGGAGTAGATTTGGAGGAGGAGGAGGAGGGGGAGGAGGAGGAGGAGGAGGAGGCAGGAGGAAGAGGAGGAGGAGGAAGAGGAGGAGGAGGAGGAGGGAGGAGGAGGAGGAGGAGGAGGCAAGAGGAGGAGGAGGACGCTGGGGAGGAGGAGGAGGAGAAGGACGAGGCAGGGGAGGAGTAGGAGTAGGAGTAGGAGGAGGATGAGGACGATGATGGGGAGAAGGAGGCGAGCATGAGCACGAATAGGAGCAGGAGAAAGGGATGATGATGATGATGATGATGATGATGATGATGATGATGATGATGATGATGATGATGCTGATGCTGATGCTGATGCTGATGATGATGATGATGATGATGATGATGATGATGATGATGATGCTGCTGGTGATGATGGTGATGATGGTGATGGTGATGATGATGGTGATGATGATCGCAACGACGACGGCCGCGCCGCTTTCTTGATAATCGAGGAGGAGGAGGCGAAGCAGGAGGAGGAGGGGGAAGAGGAGGAAAAGGAGGAGGAAGAGGAGGAGCTCGAGAAACCGGTGCGCTTGGACTCCGGGAGCGGTCCTTAGGGGCGGATTTGGGCCGGGCGGCGGGGCATTGGCAGACCGTGCCGGAGGAACACGTCACGTGTACCTGGCTTCCTGGCAGAGGAGGAGGAGGAAGAGGAGGAGGAGGAGGAAGAGGAGGATCAGGAGGAGGACGAGTGGAGGAGAAGGAGGAAAAGGAAGGTGGGGAGGGAGGAGGGGGCAGATGAGGAGGACGAAGGGGGAACTGGGAGGAGGAGGATGAGGAGGAGGAAGAGGAGGGAGGAAGGAGGAGGAGGGGGAAGAGGAGGAGCAGGAAGGGGATGATGGCGACGATGACGAGGACGATGACGATGATGATGATGGTGATGATGATGTTGATGATGATGAAGATGATGATGATGATGGTGATGACGATGATGACGATGAGGGGGATGAAGAGGATGAGGAGGAGGAGGCTGTTGATGATGGTGATGAAGATGATGATGCTGATGCTGATAATGATGATGACGATGGTGATGAGGATGAGGATGCGTGAGAGGACGAGTAGAATGATGACGACGATGATGATGATGATGATGATCACGATGATGATGATGACGATGATGATGATGATGATGCTGATGCTGCTGATGATGATGATGATGATGATGATGATAATGATGTTTGCCTCGCTCTCTCAGAGGTCTCTGGGTGAGAAGGATAAGAAGGAGGAGGAGGCAAGGAGGAGGAGTCGGAGGAGGGCGAGTGGAGGAAAAGAGGAAACCGAAGGCGAGTGGCCCCGTTCGTAGAATTGCGTGCGCATGGTTCAGGCGGTTTGGGCATTTTTTGGTGCAGCATCTCTCGCCTTCCGACTCCACGAATAGGAAGGGGAGTGGGAGGAAGAGGAGGAGGAGGAGGAGGAGGAGGAGGAGGAGGAGGAGGAGGAGGAGGAGGAGGAGGAGGAGGAGGAGGAGAGGAGGAGGAGGAGGAGGGGGAGGAGGGGGAGGAGGAGGAGGAGGAGGAGGAGGCTGGGGAGGAGGACGAGGCAGGGGAGGAAGAGGCAGGAGGAGGAGGAGGCGAGCATGGGCGCGAGTAAGAGCAGGAGCAGGAAGAGGATGATGATGATGATGACGATGAAAATGATGATGACGATGAGCGGGGTGAGGAGGGGGAGGCTGGGGAGGAGAATGAGGAGGAGCAGGAGGAGGAGGAGGAGGAAGAGGATGACGAACCCCGAGTCGGAGGCACGCTTCGGAGCCCTTCAAGGACGCCCTCGTCGTCGTCGTCGCCGTCGCCGTAGCCATCGCCATCGGCGCAACCACTGGCAGCGCAACCAGCACAACCATCACCAGCACAACCACCGACAGCACAAGCGGGGCGGGCGATGCGAGCCTCGGCCCCGCGAAAGCCAGCGGGCGAGCACCGGCGCAACCAGCGCAACCATCGCCGGCGCAGCCGCCAGTGCAATTACCACCAACGCAACTACCACCAGCAATCCTTTTCAGGGGTTGCGCACCAACAGTGGCGACAGCCGCCACCAGCGCAACTTAATATATTCATTTGTGTTCGCATTGCGGCCAAACCGTGATGCGAATGACTACCACCAGCTGGAGACGACGTGGCTCTGCACTGTCGTTCCCTGTGCCACCGGCAGAAAAACCAGCACCAACACAATCAGCACAGCCGCCACCACCAGCACCACCAGCACAATCAGCACAGCCGCCGCCAGCACAACCGCCAGCAGCACAACCAACACAACCATCACCAACACAACCACCAACAGCACAATCACCAACATCACAAGCGCCATTGCAATGTGGTACCACAACGAACACAACCACGACCAACGCAACCATCGCCAGCGCCACCATCACCATCAGCCCAACCAACTGGCAGAACAACCACCACCAGCACGATCAGCACAACCACCACCGGCACAAACGCCAGCAGCACGAGCAACACAACCATCACCAGCACAACCGCCAACATCACAATAACCAACGGCACAAACGGGGCGGGCGATTCGAGCCTCGGCCCCGCCAAAACCAGGGCGGTGGAATGCTCTGTCGCCTGCTGGCGAGCATGCTTGCGCGGGCGCGGGCCCGCGAAATTTGCCAAAAAGGCATTCTTACACGCCGAGGAAAGCCTAAACGGGCTTTCGCCTGCTCCACTCCTCCTCTCTCCTTCCTCTCCCTTTCTCCTCCCATCGAAGTAGAAAGGTCTCCCTGGGTGCCGCCCCGCCGCCAGCGCGAAGATAACAGGCGCCTGGGGGGGCGCCCCGTTCCGCGAACTCCACTGCAGAGTGGGGATCTCGACCGTCCAATGGGGTTCGCGGAGCGGGGGCAGCTCGAAAAATTGGAAAGCGCCTTGTCTGAACTAGCGTGATGGGAGGAGGGGGGGGGTGCACCGTTCCCGCGGATGGGCACCCCCCCCCCTCCAGGATAACCGCCCCTCTCCATCCTTTCCCTCTCTCGCCCTCCTTTCCCTCCTTCCTTGGCTGCTATCTCAGACGCCTACGGCGCATCACTACCGCCCGCTCACCCTCGGCGGCGAATGCATTGCAAGGAAGTCTCAGACGGAAGCCGCTTCCTATGGTTCTGATAAACCCTTCCCCGAACAGGCGAATTGTGCTTCGCTGCTCGTCGGTGGCGGGCTTCCGTCCTTGACACTGAATGCTGCTTGTGTTATTGTGCTACTGGACTCAGAAACGGCGCGCGGCCGCAACGAATGGTATCTTGACAGCTCTCCGGCAAAAGGTGGCGTCGTAACAATTATCTGTGACCATGTAGTGCAGGTTTTGTTGAAGATGAGCGACGCAACAACGAAGCAGAACCTGCCGCGCTTCATCCATCAAGCAACAGCGCGGCGGGACGTTGTTAAGCACCACATCAAAAAGATGATGTCCCGCGGGCACCGGGCGTTCGCGCACGCGGACGAAGCGGGCATGGATGCGCGCGCCGAGAGCTTGCCAAGGAACGGCGTTCCGCCAGAACTGGTTCGCCTGCTTCCGCACGTACTGGACAACGCCAAAACGCGACCCCGTCGGATGGCGCGAGGACGACGGTGGAAGAAGCCTGCGAGGACGTGAATCGCCGCATCCCGAACATGGTGGTGATGGAGAAGTCCAGCTACAATGACGTGGACGCGAACGCGATGACGGAGTCCGCGTTCGCCCGGTTAGCAGAAGGAGTGGGGGAAGGCACAGCGACGCTCGCTGTCGCCCCGGGTGCGCATGAGGGCGCAGGTAAATCAGGAGTGCGTTTCGCAGCTGCAGCGTGGAGAGATCACGTGGTTGCATTGGCCGCGCATTTCCCAGGCGATCGGGAAAATGGGCGATTGCGGTACACGAGCAGTGGAACGCGGAACGTGATTGAGGTCGGGGAGACAACTCAGCGGTACAACCTCGTTTTCATGGACGAAGCAGGGCGCGGCACCTCGGTGGAAAAAATTGTTGTCGCTTCGCGAATCCCCACCAGCCCATCCAGAAACGATGCCCAGAGGAATTGCCTCGATCAGAGAAGTGGGCAGCACACAGAGGAAGCCATTATGAGACATCTTGGGATATCTTGAGCCATCTTGGAGGTCATTTTGGGCTCTCCCAGACGCTCTTGGAGTCATCTTAATCCGTGCCCCCCCCCAAGAGGCCTCCATGTGGCTAAAACCTGTGTAGAATCAATGATTAGGCATTCTCGCCGAGGCCTCTTGGAGCATCTTGGGTGCATCTGGGGGGGCTCTTGGGGCCTCTTGGGGGTCTCTTGGGGGCCTCCGGGGGGCCTCTTGGGGGCCTCTTGGGGCCATTTTGGGGCCATCTTGGGACCTCTTGGGGCTTCCTGGGCGCTTCTTGGGGCCATCTTGGAGGAGATCGATCAAACAAGAGGGGGGGTTCAATTAGCGCCCCCCCTCGGAAGCCCCTAAAATCGCCTCTTGGACCCCTCTTGGAACGCTCTTGGAGTGCTCTTGGGCGCTCTTGGGGCCGTCTTGGGGCTCTTTTGGGGCTCTCTTGGGGCCCTCTTGGGCCATCTTGGAACCATCTCCAGGCCTCGGATGGCCATCGGAAGCGAAAAGGCGAGAAAGCAAAAATCATTGATTTTCCTTAGGTTTTGGGACGATTTTGGCCTCTTCGGGGCCTCCTTGGGGAGCTGTTTGGCCACTTGGAGTTATCTTGGGGCCGTCTTTGGGCTTCTTGGAACCATCTTAGGAGCCATCTCGAGCGATCTTGCGCTATCTTGAGCCATCTTGGAGCTCATCTTGGGTTCTCTGAGGCGCTCTTGGAGCCGTCTTGGGCCATCTGGGACGCTCTAACTACCCGCGGCCCCCCCCGTCCAGGTCCAGGGGAGGGGGTAGGGGGAGGGGTAAACCCCTCCCCAAGGGGGAAGAGGGAGGGGTGGAAGAGGATCTGCTCTAGACCACCTACGCCCAGAGGGCTGGTGGGATTCGTCTGCGCCTGGTTGTATCGCCAGGGACGGAGATGATGAGCCAGTTCGTGCCTATGTTTTTTGGCGTGGCTTTCCCTTTTTGTTTCAAGTTCGGAACGGGCATGCCCGACACGCCGGAGTGGTCGGAGACGAGTCGGCACAGGCGGGGACCGGAGGCCCCAAGAGTGGAACTTCCTCTCTGGACGCGCATCATGACCCGGCGTGTGGAGTCGCAGCTCCGACGAGATTGGCGGTTTGGCTTCACGATGTCTTCGCTATTGTACCAGAGTGCTCTGAGCACGTCGAGAAGCATGCGTTTGTTTGCGGACCACGAACAGGTCGAATATGAGGGGGACCGAGATTTCTCGTCAATGGAAGAAGCAGCGGTCAGCATAGTGGAAGCGCTGCGGGGCAGTTACGAGGGCCCAGGCACAGGGCAACGTCGCGCGGTGAATGGCGACGTGAACAAGTTGAAATTTGTGGCGTCGTTGTCAGAGACCGCGCAGCGGATGGTTCGGCGGGCGCAGGCAATCAACCGGAAGATAGCGGGAACGAATGAAGTGCGGACACTGATGCGGTACGACACGCATGCGGCGCGGGTTTCCCAAGGTATTCCAGTGTTTTTTTTCACGATGTCCCCCGACGAAAGGCATAATCTGATCATGGTACGCATGAGTCGATCCCGTCGAGAAGACCCAGTGAACAGGCGACGCGTGCAGGCTGAGCACGGGAACGCGCGCGGCGGCCTGTGGGAGCCAGAGTGGCCTCAGGCCTGCGAGGCCCCCGGAGACGACGTGCATCTGGCATTCCCCGTGGAGAGCCTGGAGAGCGACATCCCCGACGCGAAGGCGCGTTTGGCGTGTTTGGCGCGGGGCCCGCTGGCTGGCGTGGATGGATTCCGCACGATAGTCGGCTTGGTTTGGTCGCATCTGTTTGGGCTTCGCTGGCGCCCGTGGTGCCCCGACTGCAAATGCGCGGACTTGACTGGCAGCGGCGCGAAGCCTGTGGGGGGGGGGGGGGTGCGCCGGAAGGGTGGATGGAATGCACGGGCCCATAGAAGCGCAGAAGTCAGCGGGAAGCTTGCACGCGCACGCGCAACTGTTCGTGCAGCGTGTGCATCAGCACACGCCGATGCACGAGATACTGCGGCTCCCGCGCGAGAGGCTGAAACAATGGTTCGACGGGGGCGCCAAGTACAAGCGGCACGTGCCCAGGCAGGTTTACGCAGACGTCGACGCGTGGCGAGAGGAGAAGGAGCGCGTTGAGGGTACGTGGCCAGCGTATAGAGAGACGGATGACCCTGTGGGCGGGGAGGAGTATCTGGCGCAGTCAGATGCGGAGATCGAAAGGGCGCTAGGTGGGAGTGGGGACGCCGACAACGGGGGAGGGGCGAGAAGCGGCTCCACGTGGTGGTTGAAGAAGTATGTAGGGGAGTGCGTGCAGCGCGGTCAGGGGTGCCGTCAGAACCACGTGCACAAGTGGAACGCGCGGAAACGACAGATGATGCCGTTGCTCCACTGTCAGCGGGACGACGGCCCGACGAAGTGCAAGAGTTTCTTCCCGCGGACCACGTGGCAGGTAGACAAGGCCGTTCTTCTGTGCAAGGGTTTCCTCAGAAGTCGCGCTATGCCGAGCACGGGCCGGAGAGACATGACCGGGTGTCTTCACGGGCCGCAGAATAAGGAGAATCTGAACGGCGCGCTGCCTGCCATTCTGAGCGGCGGGGTGGGCCTCAACTTCAATGCGGATTTGCAGTTGCCGCATCGGTTTCCAATGCTGGAAGAAACGCACGACGGGACGGTGTGCGAAGAGAGGTGCTGGGAAGGGGCGCGGGCGAAAGACGTTGTTCTTGCTGCGCAGCGCGCGCAAAACGCGCAGGCAGGCTACGCTTGCGACTGCGGAGCGAAGCGACTGGCGAAGTCGTTCAACGAGGTGAAGGAGATCAAGAAGGGCCATCACGCAGTGACTGAGAAATTCAAAGAGAGGAGTGCATCGCACGTGGCACGCAGGCACATCACGCGCCTCCTGTCGGACTTGTACGGGAAAGGGATCGTGCGTTCAGCGCGGGAGAGCGTGAACCTGCGCGCATATGGGGATGCGCGAGACGTGACGGCCTCAGAGAGCATGAAAACAGCGAAGACGGCCATGGTCCCTGGGTTCGATGTTGCACGCCTCGTCGGGCGAGAGCGCGGCGTGGCGTCAGAACGGTCGGGGCCAGGGCGGTGTCATATTGAGCGCGATGGGAGGCGTGCGAAGAGGCCCCGGGTAGTTTCGAAAAACCAGCAGTGCTGTATGGCATGAGGCCGTTGGAGTCGGCGTGGGTTCCAGAGCTCAAGTTTTTGTCAGTGCATGAGTTTTATCGGTATTGGCGAATCGAGCTGACGCGGTTTTTGACGAAGCCGAAGAGCAAACAATAGGAAGGCGAAGACGACGAAACAGTGCACCACGCGGTTCTCACACCCGCCGGCAGAGCGAAACTGGAGCGAACGAAGTGGACAATCGGGGAGGGGCCTCCGTTGACCGCTGGGAAGGATTACGTCGTTCGAGGGGATGGATGCGACAGCTGGGCGGCGTTTCCAGACGTTCCTGGCATGGAAACGACGCGCCGCAGGCGGGTCCTCGTGCGAAACGAGCGCCCGCGGAACCCGAGCTTCCACGGCGCGCCGCAGCCGAAGCACAGGCCCGGTGAGGAAGACAGGAACGGGTTGATACTCATGGCGTACTTCCGCCCATTCACATTGCAGACGTCGGCCGTGGACGCAATGTCCCGCGTGTCTGACTGGTGCGCGGACGGCCGGTCTGCGGGCGTAGTGGCTAGACGGGGGGCTGACGTGCGATGAGGCGAAACGGTGCGTGCATAATTACATGAACGTGGTTGACACGCGGCCAGAGGGGGAGGAGTCGGGTTGGAAGCGCGAGGATGACCTTTTCAGCGACGAAGACGCGCATGTCGATGACATCGACGACGAAACAAAGCGCCGGGTACATGCAGGGGGCACGCGCATGGAAGACGAGGCGCGGGAGACGACTGAAGCAGTGGCGGATGCTCGGCGACAGAGTGCGGAAGCCATGGTTTTGTCTGCGCGCGTGCGGAGGCGGCTTCCAGGCGGCGGCGGGGATTCGCCGGGGGCGGGCGGGCGCGAACAGACGGTCGCGAGGAACTGTCGGACGCGGAGTTAAAGCGTAGGGAAGCGGAGGCGAGGGCGTCGCAAACGAAAGAGAGTGGAGACCCCCTGGCGGCACATGAAGGGGAGGACGGTCGCATTGCGTGCGAGCCGGCTGGGGCCGCGCGGGAGCTGAGGAAATGGGGGGCGAGCCTCAGCGGGCCCGAGGAGGAGCGCCCGCTGAAGCTCAGCGAGCAGCAGCGGGAAGTGGTCGGGAAAGTCGCGAGCAGGATGATAGAGGAGTGCGGGGAGGACGACTCAGCACGGGTAAGCGGGGAACCTTTGTTGTGGATGTTGCACGGGGGGCCAGGAACAGGCAATAGCTACGTGGCGGATGCTTTGCGGACGCACGTGTTCGAGGGCATCATGAAGTGGAGACACGGGCTGGACTTTCAAGCGGCGGCACTACAGGCCACGAGCGCGTCGGCGCTGGACGGGCATACCTTGCATGCGGCTTTTGGGATGACGCCCTTTGCGAGCGGTTCGGGCAGCTCTAAGAAGCGCGGGTCGGACGGGGCGAAAAAAGGTGGAGGCTGCCAAGCGGATGCAACAGTGGCGGTGGTTAATCATCGATGATATTAGCATGGTAAGTGCAAGCTTTCTCGCGGACTTGGACGCGCATTTGCGGTCGGTCATGTCGGCGGCGCGCCAGGGAAAAGTGGACGCTGAAAGGGTGGACAGGCCGTTTGGAGGGGTGAATGTGTTGTTTTGTGGAGATTTCTACCAGCTGGGATCCGGACGTCGCGGGTTCGTCAGGCAAGGCAGTGCGCGCCAAGCGCGGGGGAGGACCATGGGCATTGCATTTTCTGGGGTGCGGGGCACGGTTCCGTTGCAGGGATGACCGAGCTAGTCGAATGCAAGCGGTTGGAAGGTCATGATAAGTGGTTCTTGAGTGTTCAGGACGAGTTCCGGCGCGGGGCCTTGAGCGAACGGACGCGCCAGTTTCTGCACGGGCGACCGACGGACGTAGCCGGGTCGCGGGCGGGGCGTGGGCCAACGTGCGGTTCCAAGCACTGCGCGAAGAACGCGCAGGCCATCGCAAGAGACAACACGCAGGAGTGCGATCTTTGTAAAGCAGAGCGGCGTAGACGGCAGTTGGTCGCGACGGGGCCCGATGACGAACGATTTTTTTTGCCGGAGTTCGTGGCGGCGACAGCGATTTACCCGAATCAGGATGTGAAGTGCAAGGTCGCGCGCGAGCGTGCCGTGGACTGGGCCGCGAGCGAGGGGAAGCAAATGTCGTGGGTGTACGCGAGAGACGTGGCGCGTCATGGAGCCCTCCAAAAACGGCCGTACACGTCTGCGGACAAGGTTCGGTGGTTGGGATACCATGATAAAGCATGCGCAGATATGCCTGGGTGGCTGCCGCTGGCGGCGGGCATGCCCGTGGTTTGGACAGATCATTTGGATCGGGGTGAGAAACAACTGCTCCGCGGGTGCCACGCGACGATTCACTCGCGGGTTGTCGACGAGGACGAGGGTGCCGTCGCGGACGCGGCAGAAGTCACGCTTCGGAGGATGCCGAGGCAGATCGTGCTCAACTTTCATGCGGACGCATGGACGCTGAAGAGCATGCCGGGGCCGGGCCTGTATCCGATCGTACCGAAACAACGGGTCTGGTTCTTGGACGCGTGCCGTAAGAAACCTGCGTTGGGTGTTCAGCGGAAGCAGTTTCTGATGTCGCCGGGCCTGGCAAACGCGGCGCACGCGGCGCAGGGCCGATCCTTAGACGCTGTCATAGCAGATTTGCAAGAGGGTCGAAATGCGAGTTGGATGGCGAGTTGCGTGGCAATCACCCGCGTGAAGACTCGCGGAGGTTTGCTGATATATCGCCCGTTTGAGATGAAGCCGTACACGCAAGGAGAAATGGAAGGGGCGAAACATATGCTGGGCGAGTTACGCGGGGAGGAGGTGCCGCGGGCGGAAATAGAAGCGAAGCTGATGCCCCGTAAGCTGTGCAGTAGATGTAGCACCTTGAAGGAGAAAGCGGGTTCCACGCTCACAGAGTGCAGGGAAAAGGACGGGCCGTGTTTTTTGTCGCGAGTGCGCGGATGAATTGAAGGAAGCGGGCGAAAAGTGGTGCACCGAATGCAAGACGTGGGCCGCGTTGGGGCCGAGGGCGCCAGAGGACGAGGCTCGCGGAAGGCGAGTGTACATAAGGACGAGCAAGTGCGACAGATGCGCGGGGCCCGCGACGGCACGGATGTCACGGAAGGAGTCGGCGGCGTGGCAGGAGAAAGGTCAGGAGAAATTCAAGATTCGGCGCGCGAAGTGCAATAATTTCTTGAAGACGGAGGCGGAAGTGGCGGCGAACCAGTACGACTCGAAAGATGCGGGGGAGAGGTTTTGCAGGGCGTGCGCCCGCAACGAGAAGGGCGGGCGGAACGAGGAGGCGGATGCAGAGAATCGCAAGCGGAAAGCAGAGGCGGACGCGAAACCGCTGACGTGCGCGGCGCGCAAAGGCGCGTTCTCGGACACGAACATTTGAAGCAGAAGCAAGTGGAAAATCATCGAGCGGCGAAAGGAGCTAAAGTGGTGCGCGGAAGCTGCGAGGAACTCGGGCTCACAGCGCGCAGTTGCCAGGCTTATCAGTGCAGCGGCGCGTGCAAGAGAGGGCTACCAAAGTCGGCGTTCCCCGACCCACACAATGCCCCGCGCGACGCAAAGAAGGGCACCCTAAAGTGCAAGACGTGCAAATGATGCCCAATCGGTTGCGCGTACTGGGCAGAAAAGGGAGGACGGGAAGAGGAGGACGGGGGGCGAGGCGGACAATGGGGGGGGGAAGCATCGGTGAGGATGAGCTGAAACGGGGCAGGAAGAGGAGGAGGGGAACGAGGAGGAAGTGTAGGAGGAGGAGGAAGAGGAGGAGGAGGAGGACACGGAAATGAGGCTCCGGGTTATGGGGTTGGGCGCGACTCGAAAAACCGGTGTGTTCGGAAATGTCCGCTGGGATCTTGCGGGGGGGTTTCTTGCGGGGCTCTTTGAGCAGTTTCGAAGGCTCTCGGGGGCCGTTTTGGGGCCTCTTTGTGGCTTCTTGGGCGCCTCTTGGAACGTCTTGGGGGCCTCTTGGGGGGTTCTTGGGACCTCTTTGGGGCCTCCTGGGGCCTCCTGGGTGCATGTTGGGGCGTAAGGCTGGGTTTTCCGGTGCGTGGTCTCTCTCTGGAGCCCCTCTTGGGCCCGTCATTGGGAGGTTCTTGGGCCGTCTTGGGCGGCTCTTGGGCCGTCTGGGGGCTCTCTTGGGCCGCCTTGGGCGGCTCTTGGGCCGTCTGGGGGCTCTCGGGCCGTCTTGGGGGCGTCGTGGAGGCCTCTTGTGCCGTCTTGGAGCAGTCTTGGGAGCTTCTTGGGCTGTGTTGGAGCGCCGGAAGGCCGAAAAGGCTAAAATGACGAATGCATCGAAAAAAACAAATAATAATCAACGATTTTGGCATCTTGGGGCGCTCCTCGGGGGCCTCTTGGAGGTCTCTTGGGGCGACTTGGAGGTCTCTTCGGGCGTCTTGGAGCCCTCGTGGGGCGTCTTGGACGCCTCTTGGGGCCTCGCGGGCGCTTCTTAGGGCGTCTAGGCGGTCTCTTGGGGCGTCCGGGGGCCTCTTGGAACGTCTGGGAGGCCTCTTGGGGCCTTTTTGGCCCGTATTTGGGCCCTTCTGGGCCCGGAAGTGCGTCGTGAGTCGCTCGTAGTGGGCCCCCCCCCCCCTTCCAAATCGACCGGACCGGGTTCCCGGGGGAGGGGTTTGGGGAGGGGGAATCATCTCACACGCCGATGACCCAAGGGATCGGCGGATTCGGCCCTGTGTGCCTGTCTGCTCTCTTCCGCGCGCGTGCGCGGGTGCTGGCCCGCCGCCGCGCTGGTATTCGGGTTTTGCTACAGCGAGTTGGCCCAGCAGGCCCGCCCACCGCTGCCGATGAGGGAGACTGATGGACTGCTTGCCCTGTTTTCGTTCTTCTTTTGTCCGCCTGCCCTCGTCTCGTCGCTATGCCTTTGCGTTCCTCCTACTCCTCCGCCTCCCACCACAACTCCCTCTCCTCATCCTCCTTCCCCTCCTCCTTCCCCTCCCCCCGTCCCTCCTCATCGTTTGGATATGCGGACATGCCGTCCAGCCGGCTGGACGGCGCGTGGTGGAGCCACCAGGCTTGTCGAGGCGAAACCTCTCCCCCTCTCCCGTCCGTGCCTCTGTGCGCGTATTTGACTATGTTGTTGCGTGCCCCGATGCCCGTCGCGCGCACTCGACCAGCTTCGCCCTTTGCGTCGTAGGGTTCGTGGTCGCTTGCAGTCCAGGTCGGAGGATCGAGGTTTCGTCACGAACCACCTCTTCAATTTCTGGCTTCACCGCGCGGATACTCTTAGTCTTCCTCTTTCTTGTATGTGCGTGCGTGTGTGTGTACAAGTGTGTGGCACTGTTGCATCCTGTTTCCACGGTGCGGAATCTTGCCTTGAATGTGGGGCTCTGCGCGGCGGGGTCGACGCGCGGGTGAGGGCGTGCGCCCGTGGAACGTCCGGGGGCACATCTCCCGACTGACCTCTGCGCGCTTGCATTTGACGCTGGGCCTAGCGTTAAGTCGGGCTCCCCCTACAGGGGGATTTTCGACGAACAATAAAAAATACCCAAACAATACTCCAATATGATAAAACGAATATTCCAAAATCGTACCCCGACTATTTTTTGCTTATTTTTGGATAACCCCCCTGTAGAGGGACAGGCCCCACTTAAGCTTAGGCGTCGGATGGCTGCGCTCACTGCTTCCCGCTGTCCTCTCACCAACCAAAGCCCCCTCACGTCTATTTTTTTTTGTTTTTTTTGTTTCTCTCTCTCTCTCGCTCTCTCTCTCGTCATCCCGCCCCCCGTTCCCGCTCCTTCGTCTCCCTGTCTCAGGCCATATGGAGCCCCCGTCATCGTGCCAACCTCCAGAGGACGGGGGGGGGAGTCGGGTTGACCCCAAAGGGGTCCAGCGACGAGGGGTTGGTGCAATAGACGAGGTGCAATAGTTTTGTGTGTGCAACACATTCCAGGGCGCAGATATACTGCTGGATCTTCGCGTGCAGCGCATTACTTGCAATACGATGCCACACAATTCTCCTGCGCAACACGTTTGCAATACGATTGTCCAACATCCATTGCACCACCCCCTTTCAGCTGGACCCCCTTTTGGGTCACCCAGAGGGGAGGCGAGGCCGAGAACGACCCTCGGCGACGTCCGCCGCCAATGTTAAGTCGGGCCGGTCCCCCTAAAGGCCGATTTTGGACGACAGTTTTTTTAAGACCCCGAAGCTATTCAAACATTGCTATTACAAAACATCGTCCCAAGACTATGCTTTACTAGTTTTGAATATACCTCCTATAGAGGGACAGGCCCGACTTCACGCCAGTGCCCCCTCGCTCACGCCTGGCCGGCTGGCCCTCGCAGCCGACCGCCGAAACGGCCTTGGCAGCGGGGCCGCCCCGCGCGCGCCCCTCCCCCCCGTGCGCCATGGCCCCGCGCCGGCGAGGCTCCGCGGGCGCAGGCCGCCAAGGTCCTGCCATCCTCGTTGTGCGGTGTCGTTCCACCTATCCCTCCTCCTACCCTCCTCCTCCTCCTCCTCCTCCTCCTCCTCCTCCTCCTCCTCCTCCTCCTCCTCCTCCTCCTCCTCCTCCTCCTCCTCCTCCTCCTCCTCCTCCTCCTCCTCTCCTCCTCCTCCTCCCCTCCTCCTCCTCCTCCTCCTCCTCCTCCTCCTCCTCCTCCTCCTCCTCCTCCTCCTCCTCCTCCTCCTCCTCCTCCTCCTCCTCCTATCGTTCCACCGATCCCCAGCCCCCATCCCCAACGATCAGCCACGCGCAGAAGGGGGTGGGGGGAGGGGGGAGGGCTTCTTAAAAGCACCCCTGCTTCTTAGAAGGCGCGGGCCTTATCTGTACATGTAAGGCCGGCGCCTTCTAAGAAGCAACCTGCTTCTAAGAAGCCCTCCCCCCTCTCCCCACCCCCTTGTGCGCGCCGCCAAATCGAACCGCCCGGGGACCCCCGATGCACGCCGCCGCCTAAGCACGGCCCTCTCACCTCGCGAACCGCCCTCGATTCGCCAGACGGTTTGGTCATCGGACCGCCTGGGGACCCCCGATGCAAGCCGCCGCCTGGTGGACGGCCCGCCCACCCCGCATCATGTTCGACTCACCAGGAGGCTTGGTCGCCAGGCCGACCATGGACCGCCAGTGCGACCATACCCCAGTTGGGGATACACCCCTCGAAACCCGGAGGAACCGACCTGTATCCGCATCTAGGGGGGCAGCTTGGCCAGTGGGGCCCAGACCACGCCGCTGGGGATAGGGATCGGTTAAACCATACTCAGTTGTCATCGTCTTTTTTCTGTTGGTTCGCCTCCACTTCTCGCTGTCGTCCACCTCCTCCTGCCCTCTTTCTCTTCCTCTTTTCGCGCGATTTGGGAACACTGTGCACAGCCTTGGGCCGCATACGGCATTACCTTGATGCATTCAGTCGACACCACTCTGCGGTGCCGTTTCTAGTGGACGGGTGGGGTAGATGAGTACTGATTCAGAAATTGATTGCCAGCCCTACCGTAATCTCAGTGTGGATTCTCTTCAACCTTTGCCTTGGCCTCTCCTCCACGTCCGGTTTACTCTTGGTCCGTCCGCCGGTTGGAGTTGGGGCGCGTTCCTCCTTACACGAGTCCAAGTCCGAATGCTTTCCCTTTTGCTCTTGGTCTTCTTTTCGCTCTTCTCCTTCCTGGTCCCAGCCCTCGTCCGGATGACAGAAAGAGCGTTCACGCGGTTCCGTTCTTGGTAGGGCGTCAGCCCAAGGGGGGGGGTCCAGGGGGGGGGGACGGGCGGGCGAAAAGTCTAATCGCCCTCCGGCCTCGATATTTATCGAGTGGGATGGCCCTCTGGGCGGCTCGATGCCCACGACGGCCCAAGAGGCCCAAGAGATCGCCTCAAGGCTCCCGTGAAGGCCCCAAGACGGCCCAAGAGGACCCAAAGAGGCTCCTAAGAGGGACCCACGACGGCCCAAGAGGGTCTAGAGGCTCCCGAGAGAGCCCCAAGAGGGCCTCAAGAGGCTCCCAAGAGGGCCCAAAGAGACCCCCAAGAGAGCCCCAAGACGGCCAAAGCCTTCCAAGACGCCGCGAAATTGCCCCAAGTCGGCCCAAGCGGGCCCCAAGACGGCCCGAATGACCCCAAAACGACCCCCAAGAAGGTTCGGATACGCCACATAACAGAGGCTTCCAAGAGCTCACAGTGACGTCATAACCTCACAACACCATGGCTCCTCATTAATAAAGACGACTGGCGTAAAAAAAAGCTCTTCGGAGGAGGAGCACCACGAACAGGAGGAGGAGGAGGAGGAGGAGGAGGAGGAGGAGGAGGAGGAGGAGGAACAGCAGGAGGCGCAGCATGAGGAGGAGAGAAGAGGAGGATGAAGAGGACGAGGATGGAGGCGGAGGAGGAGGAGGAGGAGGAGGAGGAGGAGCAAGTAGAGGAGAAGCAGAGGAGGAGAAGGAGGAGGAGAAGGAGGAGGAGGAAGAGGATGAGCAAGAAAGAGCAGGACAAGGAGGAGGAGGAGCGCTGATTTTCGATCGGTTGGTGAACAAGGAGGAGCAGAAGCAGGAGCAGGAGGAGCAGGAGAAACAAGGCTCCGAAAAGTGAGTGTTGGCGCAAAAGACTCTTAATGCCAAGACTCGAGAGGCGAATGATGCCATGCATGAACATGTTCAAGCAAATTGCTGAGTGAGCTCTTTCCGTCCCCGTGCTGGCCCAGGTAAAGGAAACAGCGAGGTACGAGTGATGACTTTGAGTTTGGGCGAAGCCCTTAAGGGAGGAGTCCAGGGGAGGGGCGAGGCCCAGATGCAAAGTAACGGAAGGAGCGAGGTACGAGTGATGACGTTGTGATGGGGCGAAATCCCTAAGGGAGGGGTCCAGGGGAGGGGCGAGGCGGGGGTGCAGGGTTGGTAATGGCCGTTTTCGGGTTTTCCCCTCCGGGTTTTTGCATGTTTTTCGGGTTCCCCCCAAGACGGCCCAAGAGCGCTCCAAGAGAGCCCAAGACGGCCCACGAGGCCCCCAAGAGGCCCCCAAGAGGCACCCAAGGGGCGCTCCAAGAGGGCCCTCAGATGCCAAAATCATTGATTTTCCGTGGGGAAACGTGCATTTTTAGCATATACGGCTTTTCGGTTTTCACTGCGTTGACGACGGCCCAAGAGGCCCCCAAGACCGCCACAAGACCGCCACAAGACCGCCCAAGAAGCCCCCAAAACTGCCCAAGAGGGCCCCCAGGCGGCCCAAGAGGCGCCCAAGACGGCCCCAGAGGGCCCAAGACGGCCCCAAGAGGGGGACCACGAACCGAAAAGTCTAGCTCTTCGCCTCAAGACGCTCCCAGGAGGCCCCCAGAGACCCCCAAGAAACCCCAAGAGGCGTCCCAAGAGGCCACCAGGAGGCCACAATCATTGATTTCCGCTAGGGAAATGTATTTTTTAGCATGCACGGCTTTTCGGCTTTCACGGCGTTGAAGGCGGCCCAAGAGGCCCCAAAGACCGCCCCGAGACAGCCCCAGAGGCTCCCAAGAAGCCCCCAAAACGGCCCAAGAGGGCGCCAAGAGGGCCCAAGAGGCGCCCAAGACGGCCCAAGAGGGCCCCAAGACGGCCCCAAGAGGGGGACCACGAACCCGAAAGTCTAGCCTTTCGCCCCAAGAAGCTCCCAGGAGGCCCCACGAGCCCCCCAGGAAGCCCCAAGAGGCCCCCAAGAGGCCCCCAAGCGGCCCCCAGGATATCCCAAGAGGCCCCCAAGAGCCCCGAAAGAGTCCCTCAAACGGCCCACAAGTTTTTGACACCAAGGTCCAGGCAAGGCTCAGGAACTGGCGGCAACGTAACAATCTCTGAACACCAGGGCTCCCATCGGCGACGGCGACGCAACAAGCTCTCCACACCAAGGCTCCCAAGAGCGAAGGGTGCCATGATCTATCTCGGGCAAGTGCCTTAGGCGCGAAACGGAAACAGCGAGGTACGAGTGATGACGTTGAGTTCGGGCGAAGCGCCCAAGGAGCGTTCCAAGAGGGCCCCAAGAGACCAAAACCATTGATTCTCCGGTGGAAAACGTGCACTTTTAGCATACACGGCTTTTCGGTTTTCGCGGCGTTGAAGACGGCCCCCAAGACCGCCCCAAGACGGCCCAAGAGGATCCCAAGAGGCCCCCACAACGGCCCAAGAGGGCCCCCAGGCGGCCCCAGAGGCGCCCAAGACGGCCCAGGAGGGCCCCAAGACGGCCCCAAGAGGGGGACCACGAACCCGAAAGTCTAGCCTTTCGCCCCAAGACGCTCCCAGGAGGCCCCCAAGAAGCCCCAAGAGGCCCCCAAGAGGCGTCCCAAGAGGCCACCAGGAGGCCAAAATCATTGATGCCCTTTTTGGGGAAAACGTGCATTTTTAGCATATACGGTTTTTCTGCTTTCACGGCGTTGACGACGGCCCAAGAGGCCCCCAAGATGGCCCCCAAAACGGCCCAAGAGGTTCCCAAGAGGCCCCCACAACGGCCCAAGAGGGCCCCCAGACGGCCCAAGAGGCGCCCAAGACGGCCCAAGAGGGCCCCAAGACGGCCCCAAGAGGGGGACCGCGAACCGAAAAGTCTAGCCTTCCGCCCCAAGACGCGCTCAGGAGGCCCCAAGAGCCCCCCAAGAAGCCCCAAGAGGCCCCCAAGAGGCGTCCCAAGAGGCCCCCAAAAGGGCCCGACAAGGGCCGCAATAGGACTCCCAAGAAGGCCCAGAGTCGCCAAATACAGAGCGATCGGTAATGCAAAAAACTCTTCACACCAAGGCTCCCAAGAGCGAACGGTGCCGTAAACAAGCTGATAAGACCAAGGCTCCCAGCAGAGAGCGGTGACGTAACAAGTTCCTGACACCAAGGCCCAGTCAAGGCTCAGGAACGGGCGGCAACGCAACCATCTCTGAACACCAAGGCTCCCAAGAGCGAGGGGTGACGCAACCAGCTCTCAACGCCAAGGCTCTGGGTACGAACGCTGGTGTGCGTAATTTCGGTTTCTGTTGTTGCAGCGCTCTTTCCGTTTCTGTGCCTGGCCAGGTAACGGAAAGAGCCAGGTACGAGCGATTACGTTGTGTTGGGGCGAAGCCCTAGAGGGAGGGGTTCCAGGGGAGGGGCGAAGCGTGGGGAGATTGGCGTTAGTGGCCGTTTTGGGGGTTTTCCTTTGGTTTTTGCATGTTTTTCGGATTTCACTTATTATTTTCCGTCCCAGAAGAGCCCAAGACCGCCCAAGACAGGCCCAAGACGTCCCAAGAGGCCTCCAAGAGGCCCCCAAGAGGCGCCCAAGGGGCGTCCCAAGGGGGCCCCAAGAGGCCAAAATCATCGATTCTCCGGTGGAAAACGTGCATTTTTAGCATATACGGCTTTTCGCCTTTCACGGCGTTGAAGACGGCCCACGAGGCCCCCAAGACCGCCCCAAGACGGCCCAAGAGGATCCCAAGAGGCCCCCAAAACGGCCCAAGAGGGCCCCCAGACGGCCCAAGAGGCGCCCAAGACGGCCCAAGAGGGCCCCAAGACGGCCCCAAGAGGGGGACCACGAACCGACAAGTCTAGCTTATCGGCCCAAGACGCTCCCGGGAGGCCCCCAAGAGGCCCCCAAGTCTAGCCTATCGGCCCAAGTCTAGCCTATCGGCCCAAGAGGCTCCCAAGAGGCCCCCAGAACGGCCCAAGAGCGTGCCAAGACGGCCCAAGAGGCGCCCAAGACGGCCCAAGAGGCCCCCAAGACCGCCCCAAGAGGGGGACCACGAACCTGGAAGTCTAGCCTTCCGCCCCGAGACGCTCCCAGGAGGCCCCCACAGACCCCCCAAGAAGCCCCAAGAGGCCCCCAGGACGCGTCCCACGAGGCCATCAGGAAGCCAAGAGCATAGATTTTCTATGGGAAACGTGCAGTTTTAGCATACACGGCTTTTCGGCTTTCACGGCGTTGAAGACGGTCCAAGAGGCCCCCAAGACCGCCTCAAGACGGCCCAAGAGGCTCCCAAAAGGCCCCCAGAACGGCCCAAGAAGGTGCCAAGACGGCCCAAGAGACGCCCAAGACGGCCCAAGAGGGCCCCAAGACGGCCCCAAGAGGGAAACCACGAACCCGAAAGTCTAGCCTTCCGCCCCGAGACGCTCCCAGGAGGCCCCCACAGACCCCCAAGAAGCCCCAAGAGGCCTCCAGGAGGCCCCCGAGAGGCCACCAGGAGGGCCCAAAATGGGCCCCAATAGGACTCCCACGAAGGCTCAGAAACGCCAAGAGCGATCGGTAACGCAAAAAGCTCTTCACACCAAGGCTCCCAAGAGCGAACGGTGACGTACACAAGCTGATAAGACCAATGCTCCCAGCAGAGAGCGGTGACGTAGCAAGTTCCTGACACCAAGGCCCAGCCAAGGCTCAGGAACGGGCGGCAACGCAACCATCTCTGAACACCAAGGCTCCCGAGAGCGAGGGGTGACGTACCAAGCTCTCAACGCCAAGGCTCTGGGTACTAACGGTGGTGTGAGTCATTTCGGTACCTGTTGCTGCAGCGCTCTTTCCGTTTCTGTGCCAGGCCAGGTCTAGTGGCCGTCGGCCCACCCCGCCACCGTGCTTGTGTTGCGGGTGAGGAGGAGGAGGAGGAGGAGGAGGAGGAGGAGGAGGAGGAGGAGGAGGAGCGAGGAGCGAGGAGCGAGGAGCGAGGAGCGGAGCGAGGAGCGAGGAGCGAGGAGGAGCAGCAGGAGGAGGAGGAGGAGGAGGAGGAGGAAGAGGCGGAGAAGGAGGAGGAGGGAAGGAGGAGAAGGAGGAGGAGGAGGAACAGCAGCAGCAGGGGGAGGAGGAGGAGGAGGAGGAGGAGGAGGAGGAGGAGGAGGAGGAGGAGGAGGAGGAGGAGGAGGAGGAGGAGGAGGAGGAGGAGGGAGGAGCGAGGAGCGAGGAGCGAGGAGCGACGAGGAGCGAGGAGGAGCGGGGAGGTCTCTCGGGTCTTGTCACTGGGATCTAGTGGAAGGCACCTGGCCCGTCGGAGGCCTTCCGGGAGCAGTCTTGAATGCCTCGCCTCCGGCGGGGGGGGGTCTGTTTCGGAGCCTCCCGGGGCTTTGCTCTTGGCCTCTCTCCTCCTTCCTCCCTCCTCCCTCCTCCCTCCTTCCTCCCTCCTTCCTCCCTCCCTCTCTCCCTCCCTCCCTCCTCCCCTCCTCCCTCCTCCCTCCCTCCTTCCCGCCCTCCTTCTTAGGGGGCCTCTCGGGGAACTCTTTCGGCCTCCTGGGTGCTTCTTCGGGCGGACGGCCGTCCTGAGGGCCTCTTGGGGTTCTTGGAAGCCTCTCGAGCTCGAGCCCAGCAAACATGGACAAGCCACAGGAACGTCAATGACGTTAGCCTCTCGCGGCCCTGTGGGGGAGGCTCTTGCAGACCTCTGGGACGTCTCGGGCGCTTTCTCGGCCGACTGGAAGCCATCTTTGGCCTCTGAGGCCGATGGTTCGGCGATCCGGAACGCTTTTAGACCGTCTTGGGCGCTTCTTGTAGCTCTCCTGGCTCGTCTTGGTACCCTTGTCAAGTCAAGTCAAGTAAGCCTTGCACCGGCCGGTGCGTGAGCAAAGTGAAACGTCAAATAGGCGTGGCGCCAGACGGTGCACAAGCAGGAAGCACGCAAAACGGACAAGCGACCGGTCAGTCGCGCCATGCTTTCACCGCCGACTCCCACGCCGCTGCTGCACCGGCCTCCGGCCGGAAGAAATCAGCTAAGCGGCCGCGGGTGCCGGCTATTCTCAAACAGTTCTTCAGAACCATGTTGCCCCACATCTGTCGGGGGCGCCCTCGTTTGCGAGGCCCTGTCGGCAATCGCGGTTCAATGCCGCCGGGCATCGCACAGGATCGTTGCAGGGTCGCCTCGCGAGCTGCCCTAAGAAAATTATCTGTCGCTTAGCAATGACTTCGCTCAGCGGCCTTTCGCCGGCCATGCTCAGTACGGCGTTGTTGGACACGCGACTTATATACAAAGGTTGCACTCTGTAAATCCGTCTTAAACACCTGGTTTGAAATCCGTCCAGCCTCTTCCGCTCTGATTTGTTCAGGCAAGCGGCGAAAAGGCAGTAGCATAATTTTGAGACGATGCATGCGTTAAAAATCTGCACTTTCCGTTCCCGAGACAATGTTGCGTGAGACCAGATTGCATACAACACATTGAAATCTTGTTTTGCCGCGCCTAATCTTCGATTCAACTCAGAGCCACTACGGCCGTCTGACGAGATGTGCGCCCCGAGATACAGCAAGGCCTCCTTTTCTTTCACCGTGTCTCCAACGCTGTTCACTACGTGTGCGTCTGAGCGGACTCTCATCATTTCCACTCTGTTCCAGTTCAAGCTCAGGCCGTACTGCTTCCCGCACTCCTCCACGCTGGACATGAGCTCCTGCACGACGACAGGGTTCGCATCCATCAAGAGCGTGTCATCGGCGTACACCAGGTCTCGCACAAAGTGCGCGTCGGGAATGTCCGGCATTCGCCTGCGTAGCCGAGCGTGCGCATCCTCCAGCAGCGTCGTCATGACGATGGTGAACAGGAATGGAGACAGCGGGCATCCCTGGCAGATACCGAACCTTTGCCGCCGCTCTCCGGATGATGAGCCGAAGTCAGATACGACGAATTTTCTGTCCTCGTAGATCGCCTTCACCATGTCTACGAGCTTGGCAGGGCACCCGAACCGCCGAAGCGATGTCTCCATTGATGCGGGTGACACGGAATCGAAAGCCTTCGCCCAATCAAGCGCCAGTAGGTGAACGGCCCCTTCCTTCGTGGCCCACGCGTCCTCGAGCACCCTCCTGGCCACGAAGATCGCGTCCGAGGTACCGCGCTTGGACCGGAAGCCGAATTGGGTGGGCCAAATCTTGTCCTTTGCACCCGCGTCCTTCAGCCTCTGTGACATGATCATCGCGAAGACCTTGTACCCTATCGGCAGCAAGCTGATCGGCCGGTAAATGTCGCAAACTGCAGGGTCGCCCTTTTTGTAGATCATGCGAACCCGCGATTTGTGCCATGCGTCTGGCACCGCTGCCTGCGACCAGACCACGTTACAGATACGTGTGACCCATGCAAGGGCTGGCTGTCCATCCTCAGCAGGCGCTTTCCAGAATTCGGGTGGCAAGCCGTCCAAGCCGCCCGATCGTTTGTTTTTCAGTCTGCGGGCGGCTCGCTGAACCTCCTCGTCAGTGACGATGTCCAGGTTGAACGGCAAACCAGCTTGATTCGCAGGGCCTTCCGGCAGCACTGTCGTAGGCCGCACGGCCCACTGCACTGTCTCTAAGTGCTGCGCAAGTGTATCTGCCCTGCGGTCGCTGTCCACCAGCTCGCCCTCGTTCGTGCGAAGTCTTCCCTGGGCATGCTGGCGGCCCTTGCTCAGTCTGCGGATCTGTGCCCAATCTCCATCTCTGGTTACATCCTCTAGCCAATTCGCCTTGTCTCTGGCCACGGAAGCTCGGATTCGTTTCGCTATGTCACGCTCTCGCGGGGCATCCGCGCCCCGCCTGGCCCGATACCGCAACCGCACGAGTTCCAACGTGCTGCTGCTGATCCATGGTTTGCGGGGGCGAATCGGCTCCTGCGGCAAGACAGTCGTCTCCGCATGTACGAAGCCGTCAACCATTCGGCACCCTGCCAGGTTCACGTCAGAGTCGTTCGGGGAGGCCTCTTCGTAGCTGTCCCAAGCCTCGCCCAGACATCTTGCAAAGATCTGCCTGGTATTCTTGTCGGCCAGGGCGCCGTGGTCACGGCGACATTCCAGTTCTTCCACGCAGCGCTTGTCGACCTCCATGCGCACGGAGGCTTGCAGCAGGAAGTGATGCGATGATAGTGGCGCCTCTGGGCAACAAGTCACACTTCTGACGTTATGCAGCCAGCCCTGCCCACAACAGAAGAAATCGATCTGCGAGTGAGTCTGACCGCTGACCGGGGCGCCTGCTTTCGTGCCAACGTTGTAGCAGGTTACCAGGCCGTCGATCGAGGTCTCGAAAAAAGTGTTGGCCAGGCACATGTTGAGATGTGTGAGCGTCTCCACAAGCAAATGTCTATTGGCATCGTCCTTGCACCCCGTGCCCGGGCTCAGCAGGACGTGCTCGCCCACCACAGCATGCTTACCACTATGAGGCGCATATGCCGAGAATACAACAGCCTTGCCTCCAGGGACGCGTACTTTCAAAGACGCCATTCTTGAATCGGCCTGGCAGAATCCCACTACCGATCTCCGGAACCAAGGAGCCACTATGAACCCCACTCCGGCTCTCTGTCTATCTCCGTCGATCCCCCCCGACATGATGACCAAGAAGCCTGATTCTGTCACGAACGTGTTGGACTTCAATTGCCAAGTCTCTTGTACGCACAGCACCCCGATCTCGTTATCAATCATGATTCTCTCTAATTCGATCTGCTTCGAATCCGTGTGCCCTTCTATGTTCCAAGATGCAATTGTGAATTCTGAAGTTGAGGGGAATAAACGTCCGCCCCTGCATGCGGCGAGTGGCAGTTTGGCTTGACCAGGCTGCTCCGCTTCAGCTGCATGGGTGTTGGTATTAAGAGCGTCCTGAAGAACGTGCAAGTCAGGCACACGATCCCAAGCACTCTGGGGTGAAACGTCTCTGCTTGCACACCGCTGGCACCCCTACATGGCGTGGGCGCCCTTCCCCTTCCACTTCCCCTTGGTTGCGGCTTTGCCGGATCCCTTGGACGAGAAGTTCTCGAGTTTGCCGGCCATCTTCTTCACGAGCTCGGGGAAGTCAGGGAATTCGGAGTCCGTGAGCCACTCCTCCCACCCTCGCCCATATTTAACGTGGAACTTGTCGGAAATAATGCTGGCCTGAATGGCAATGTCATCCCCAACCCAAACCTTGCCCTCCACAGGATCGGCCCAGACAGATTGACCAGCGTAACCCCATTGTTTAAGCAAGTACTTCACCCAAACACAAAGCTCGAAATGACCCGGTCTGGGAGGGACTGGTCCGGCTTAGCCCACACGTCGTTCCCCCCCTCCTTGAATTTGCCTTTCCGGAATAAACTCACCGCCGTGTCCCGGTCTTTCGTCGATGCGAATCTTCCGAAAACGATCCCCTTGAACTCTCCCTTCGCATATATCTCCGGTTGAGGCCCATAAGATTCCCATAGTTTATTCGTCACCCAATTCTTCGCCCCGTCGAGGTCTTCGAAATGCCGCACCCCCCCGATCACGATCGTTTTATCCTTCTCCTGGTTATATGTACTGTTGCCGCGCGGGGTCATCAGCATGGAGATTTGAAGCTCCAGCGCCTTGATCTGATCTAGAACCTCCTGGCTGACGCTCTGCTCGGAGCGCGGGGTGCCGACCTGGCTCTCAAGATTCGCGATGCGGATCTCTACCTCCTCCACCTTCTCCTCCATCGTCCCCATCCTGCGATCCCCTCGCTCATACCCGAAATCTTACTCTCTAGATTCGTGATCGCCTGCCTCAAGGGGGTTACCTCCTGCCTGAGCATCGCTGCGATCTCCTGCAAGCCTGCTTGGGAGGTGCTTGCACTGCGAGCGTCTGGAGGTGTGTCGGGAATCTGCGGCGGCGTGCCTATGTTGAGCCGCTGCGGGCCGTCGTCAATCCCGTGCGGGCCCTCGTCCATCTCGTTGAGCGGACTGAATAAGCGACGTCGGACGTCGCGCGCGAGGATTGCGCGAACCGGTGTCCCTGACGCCCGCGAGCTCGTACCGGCCATCGGGAGATAAGGGTATGGGAACGGGAAGGTGGGAATGTTGGGTGTTGAGAGAACGGATGGTATGACAGGAATCGTGGGACCTTGGGCCAATCCCTTGAGGGCTCGAAAAAGTCACGCGACAGGACGCGACGAGGCCGAGATATTTGGCAATTTCTGGACATGGCCCCTTGGAGAATCCTCCGGATTGGGGACTGAGACTCCAGGGGATTGAGCATGGCGATTCGAGGACACTTCGACTCGTGCCTGAAGGGTACGGTGGCTGATGAAGTTCCCTGAAGCTTGCCTGAGGCCGTCTCAGTCCGAAAGGCCCCGAAGACCTTCCATGTTTTGACTTCCCAGGGCCTCTCTGCAGGGCTCCTTGGGACATGTTGGCCCTGTCTCATGACAGTCTTGGGGAGCATTGTGGCAGTCTTGGGGTGGTCTTGAGTTGGGCTGTCCTGGGGCCGCGGGGAGCGCAGTGTAGCACAAGCTGGCTGGGAGCGCATCTGTTGTTGCGAGTGCGCCTCCGCGGGGTCGAGGGATCCAGCCAAGCTCAGAAGCCGGGCGAAGGCTGGCAAACCCGTGGTTGCTAACACGGAGCTCCAGGAAATTGTTCCTGTTCTTCCGGGGAGCAGCCCGTGTTTACTATTTCGTGCGCTGAGCTTGATTCATGGATTTTGTTTTTTTCTTCCGGGAAGACCGTTTTTTGTTGGTGGGCTTGTTGTCCACCACCACCAGAAGTAGGAGGGGGAGGGGGTTCTCCTCCTCTTCCTCCTCCTCTTCATCCTCCACCTCCTTTCCCCCTCCATCATTAGCAGCCACGGATTTGCAGGCCCTCGCCAAGCTTCCAACCAATTCGCAAGCGTCCTGCTCGGAGCCCGGGTCTCCCGAGCCAGAGCGGGGAGCCAGTGTTACATCCCAGGCGGGGATTTGTGCAGAAGCACGGCCTAGAGGATCGATCTTAGGTTAGGTCGGGGGGGGGTTTGGACCGAAAATAACATATTGTCAAACATATTCAAACATGGCCAGAAATACGTAGTCCCCAAACATCGTCCCCAGACTATTGTTTTACTATTTTTGAATATTCCTCCTGTAGAGGAACAAGTTCGACTCAAATCTTCGGGGACCTCGGCAGGCGATGGACACGTCATTGCGGATCTATCCGGGTCCATTGGGGCCAGAATAGATCTCCCAGATCCGCCGCCCGCGGGAGTCCCATGACGTCGGTTCCACCAGCGGTGGACATGGGCACGGCCCCGCCTTGCACTGCATCACTCAGGAGGAACAAAAATCACACAGACACAATTCATCGTCGACTCCCAGGAAAACATGGGAAAATATGGGAAGTGGGGGGGAAGACGAAAACCAAAAAAATACGTGAAAATATGGGTGAATCCTGTTATCTGTGCGTATTTATTTGTGTGTCCCAGGGCCCCTTCAATCACGCCGTCGTCCCGGTCACGTGACCTGTCCGGCGTCTTCCAGGTGCACTGCAGGCGCACGCGAGGGTGCAGTCCAGCGCTGGGCAGCTGGCCTGCAGCGACGCCATCCCGGGCACGCTGGCCGAGGGCTGGCTGCGTCGGGGGGCGAGCGTGTCAGGCCTCGAGCCTCGAGCCTATCTCGCAGGCCTAGAGGTTGACACCAACACCAACATCGGCGGCGTGCCTCCACCGAGGGAAGAGGATCCCGATCTCGGTGATGGTGGTAATACTCTGGCTTCCAAGGTGGCCGCAATACTACCACCGACACCGAAATCTAGGATGTTCTTCCCCCTGTGGAGGCAACCCCCTGTGTTGGTGTTGGTGCCCATTTCCAGGCATCGAGTCTATCGAGCTTCGAGTGATTGCCCCGGTGTTGGCTAAGCCGGCCGACTCGGCTCCAGGTGCACCTTTGGGGGGGTGGAGGAATCCGATGAAGCGATGAAGAAACCCGCCCCCCCCCTCCTGGTGTGAAACGGTCACGTACCCAGCACCCCTAAGCGTTGTCTTGGTACCTTGAGGAGGAGGCGGAAGAGGAAGAGAAGGAGGAGGAAGAAGAAGAAGAAGAGGATGTGGAGGATGAGGAGCACAGGTAGGAGGACAGGTAGGAGGAGGTACGATGATGTTGATGATGATGATGATGATGACGATGATGATGATGATGATGATGATGATGCTCATGCTCGTGCTCATGCTGATGTTGATGCTACTGCTGCTGATTATGATGTTGCTGCTGATGATGCTGATGATGATGCTGATGATGATGATGTTGATGATGATGTTGATGATGATGATGCTGATGATGCTGATACTGATGCTGATACTGATGCTGATACTGATGGTGATGATGATGTTGATGATGATGATGCTGATGAAGATGATGAAGAAGAAGATAATGATGATGATTATGATTATGATGATGGTGATGATGATGATGATGATGCTGATGATGATGATGATGATGATGATGATGATGATGATGAAATTCGTTTGGGCCGTCTTGGGGCTGTCATGGCATCCTGTGAGGCAGTCCTTCGGGGTCCCTGTGGGCCCTCTTACGGTGGCTTGGCTCTCGTGGGCCGTCTTTGGGCCTTCTTGGTCATATGGTGGGTGTATAGGGGCCGTAGTGGGGCCGTCTCGGCACTGTCTTGGGCCGTCGAAGGTCCTTCAAGGCCGTCTTGGGCCCCACGGGAGGCCTGGGCCGTCTTGGTCTTGGGTCATCATGGAGTCCTTTTGGGCCGTCCTGAGTTGGCGGCGGCTCGAAACGGCGAGAATGCGACAATCATTCAAGAGCCCTAGGACAATCACTGTTGGATGTGCTCTTGTGGCCAATTTGGGCCCTCTTGGAGGCATCTTGGGCCGTCTTGGATTGGCCGCCCTGGGGCCATCCTGGGCCGTCTTCGAGACATTCTGGGCCAGTTGGGTGCCCTTGGTTGCTTGCACGGGCCGTCTTGGGATCTCGGGGCGCACATCCGCTGTTTTCGAGGGATCGTGGTTTGGGAGGCCCTGGAATTTGGGAGCAGCGCCTGGGAATGCGCGAAGTGCACGATCTTCGAGCGGGCGTGCGTCTGATGAGGGGTCTGGGAATGAGCAGCCATGCGGGAAGTGCACAATTCTTGAGCGGGAGCGCATATAATGGAGGTTCAGGCATTAGCTCTCACGCGGGAAGTGCGGCACGCGTGGAAGGAGGGTTCAGGCATGGGCTGCCATGCGGGAAGTGCACCATCTTCGAGCGGGCACGAGGGAAGTGGCCTCGGAAAGGAGGGGCGATGCACGCAACATTCCGCGGGTAGAGGGAGGGGCGCCCCCTCGCAGAATTCAGAAACCCTACCAGGCAGACCTTGACACTCTTCCACGCCTCAACTTGCCCGGGGGCACGGTGACGGGTAAGTAGCTTTTCGTTCCGCCACCACGCGTGTCAGTAGAGCAGGCAGAATTTTGGATCAACAGTTTCTCAACGTTCGTCGTCGTCGTCCTCCTACTCCACTCACGTTCATCCTTCTCACTTCTCCTCCTCCGCCTCCTCTCATTCCTCCTCCACTCGTCGCTGTCGTCGCCGTCGCCGTCGTCGTCCTCCTCCCTCCTTGTTTCTCGCCTTCTCGCCTTCTCTTCCTGATCTCGCTACCCCCTGTCTCATCTCGCTGTATCATCGTTTCTTCCTCCCACTCTCTGCTCGTCCCATTCTTCCTCTCCTCATCGCCAGTGTCAGAGTGGGCAGTAGTCAGTGGTGGCGACGACGTCGATGACGACGAGGACGAAGAATACATCGACGGTTGCGACGTCGACGTCGACGTCGACGACCGCCGCCGCTGGTCCCCCGCCGAGGCCATGGCCGCCGAAGGTGCCTACTGCACAAGCGCCTGGGAGGTGGACGACGAGGACAAAGGTTATCTTGCTGGCTCTCTAATTTTCGCCCTCGCGCTACCTCTTACCATGTGTTTGCTGTGTTTTATGTTTCTTTGTCTCTCTCTCTCTCTCTCTCGCTCTGTCCCTACATATGTACATACATCCACATATGCATGCACAGTTACATCCACATATGTATGCACATGTGTGCACAGTACATTCGTACGCATTTGTGTATATACATGCTCCTCCTGTTGCGTGTCAATTGGTCCAGGAAGGCGGGACCCCCCCAAAGGCGGAGGAAATGGGAGAATGAGGCGGAGGATGATGTTTCCCGCAATCATTGCAACGACGGTCGCGAGGATGAGGGCGAACAGCAGGAATCGTAGGAACAGGGGCCTGCCATTGCTGCTGCTATTATCTCGGGAGCAGGAGACACAGGAGGAGGAGGAGGAGGAGGAGGAGGAGGAGGAGGAGGAGGAGGAGGACATAGGAGGAGGAGCGTCCACTGGTCCTGCTATCCAGGGGAGAGCCTTTTTTCGAGAGGAACCGCCCTTCATCTGCTTAGTTGCTGCACATGTTTAACACGTTGCGGGCCATAGCATGGGAACAGCTCGTACGAGAGTCCTTCTCTGTTAGGGAGCCACCCTTCTTCCGTTGAATATTTGCGCCTTACGGCCGGTGCCGCCGACCCTGAAGGCGAGACCTCCCCCGGTACCCCCCGCGGGCAACCCCCACAGGACCCGCCGGGATCCCTTCGGGGACAGTAATTATTCTGACCCTGGACGGCCCCCCCCCTGGCAGGGACGGGAAACAGAGAAGGGGCGTTCCTTCGACTTGACTACAACGTTCCTTGTCCTTGTTTCTCAATTTCCTTGGGACTGACGACGGCGACGACGACGACGATTCAAACGGAAAAGCGCCTCACACACGCCGAAAAACAACAAGAAACACGCCGAAGGATCCGCGGATTTCTGATCGTACGCATGAGGAAGTATCAAGCAATACTCAACTTGGAAAGGAAGCCGCCCTTCGTCAGTTTCAAAGCTGCAAGCTGGGTAGACGCGTGTGTGATGCGGTAGGATTGCGGACAAGCGCGGCACCTACCCACTCACCATTATGCGTTGAGTTTCGCCAGTACCGTTAGGCTGTTGTTAGGATTTTGTACCGGGTGGAACCAAGAGCGGATCACTTAGGTAATTATGCAATAGTGGTCAGATTGAATGGGGTAATCTTACCAAGCGCGCAATCCGGGGGGCATGGTCGGCAGCAGTGGTTTGCAGATTCTATAGACTTACGCCACATCCGCCGACCCCTCCATAAACTATTGCGCCTCCAGGACTGCATTTCACGAGGCTTGTCCGAATCATGACACGGCGCTCGACATCATTCCTGTTGCTTCGTTGCTGTTATCGTACCTCTTGGTGCTCTTTTGTGGCCTGGTGGCCTCTTGGCTTGTCTGCAGGCCATATCCGGCCGCCTCGAGGCATCTTGGGCCAAGTTGTGGGGCCTCTTGGGAGCTTCCTGGGGGGTTCTTGCGGGCCTTTGGGGTTCTCTTGGGGGTCCCTCAGGGCCTCTTGGGGCGTTCTTGGGGCAGGCTGGGGGCGTCTTGGGGCCGAAGGCTCGAAAAGGCGCAATCTGGACTCCCTCTGGGAGCCGTCTGGGGGCCCTCTTGGGCTGTCTTGGGGGCTTCGTGGTCTGTTTTTTGACCCTCTTCGACCCCTCTTGGGGGCCCCTTCGGCCGTCCTGGGGCGATATTGAAGGTTTCTTTGCCCGTCTTGGACGTTGTGAAAGCCGAAAATGCGAGTATGCGAAACATGCTTTTTACCAAACAGCGAAGACTGATAGGCTTCTAATGGTGTCAAAAGAAAGCATCTTGACTCCCCAGGGGGGTCTGGGCGGGTGCCGGGGAATGCCGCGGGGGCTTTTTTTTAGCCAACAGTAACGCATTTCGTGGTCTTCGAGTTCCCAGAACTCCATTCCTGGGCATGATTTTGAATGCTCGGAGCCAACTGTAGGCCACTTCGTGGTCTTCGAGTTCTGGGCATGATTTGAATGCCCGGAGCCAACTGTAGGACACTTCGTGGTTTTCGAGTTCCCAGAAATGCATTCTTGGGCATGTTTTTGAATGCCCGGAGCCAACTGTAGGCCACTTCGTGTTCTTCGAGTTCCCAGAACTCCATTCCTGGGCCACATTTTGAATGCTGATGCAGGCTGAGGCTGAGGCTGAGGCTGAGGCAGGCTGAGGCTGAGGCAGGCTGAGGCTGAGGCTGAGGCTGAAGGTAGACTGCGGCTGAGGCTGAAGCAGGCTGAGGCTGAGGTTGAGGCAGGCTGAGGCTGAGGCTGAGGCAGGCTGAGGCTGACGCAGGCTGAGGCTGAGGCTGAGGCTGATGCAGGCTGAGGCTGAGGCAGGCTGAGGCTGAGGCCGAGGCTGAAGGCAGACTGAGGCTGAGGCTGAAGCAGGCTGAGGCTGAGGCTGAGGCAGGCTGAGGCTGAGGCAGGCTGGCTGAGGCTGAGGCTGCAGGCTGAGGCTGAGGCTGAGGCTGAGCAGGCTGCTGGCTGAGGCAGGCTGAGATGCTGAGGCTGAGGCTCAGGCTGAGGCTGAGGCAGGCTGAGGCTGAGGCAGGCTGAGGCTGAGGCCGAGGCTGAAGGCAGACTGAGGCTGAGGCTGAGGCGGCAGGCTGAGGGAGGCTGAGGCTGAGGGCTGAGGCTGAGGCGAGGCTGCTGAGGCAGGCTGAGGCTGAGGGCTGAGGCTGCAGGCTGGCTGAGAGGCTGAGGCTGAGGCTAGAGCTGAGGCAGAGGCTGAGGCTGAGGCTGAGGCCGCTTGAGGCTGAGGGCCGAGGTGAAGGCAGACTGAGCTGCAAGCAGGTGAGGTTGAGGCTGAGGCAGGCTGCGGCTGGAGGCTGAGGCAGGGCGGAGGCCTGAGCGGGCTGAGGCCGCGGCCGATGCTTGAAGGCGACTGAGGCTGAGGCTGAAGCAGGCTGAGGCTGAGGCTGAGCAGGCTTGATTCTGAGGCGAGGCTGAGCTGAGGTCTGTGGCTGATGCAGTCTGAGGACTCAGTCAGGCTGAGGCTGAGGCCGAGGCTGAGGCGGACTGAGGCTGAGGGCTGAGGCAGGCTAAGGCTGAGGCTGATGCAGGCTGAGGCTGAGGCAGCCTGAGGCAGAGGCCGAGACCGAAGGCAGACTGAGGCTGGGGCTGAGGCAGGCTGAGGCTGAGGCTGAGGCTGAGGCAGGCTGAGGCTGAGGCTGAGGCTGAGGCAGGCTGATGCTGAGGCAGGCTGAGGCTGAGGCTGAGGCTGATGCAGGCTGAGGCCGAGGCAGGCGGAGGCTGAGGCCGAGGCTGAAGGCAGACTGAGGCTGAGGCTGCTGCAGGCTGAGGCTAAGGCTGAGGCAGGCTGAGTCTGAGGCTGAGACAGGCTGATGCTGATGCAGGCTGAGGCTGAGGCTGAGGCTGATGCAGGCTGAGGCTGAGGCAGCCTGAGGCTGAGGCTGAGGCTGAGGCAGGCTGAGTCTGAGGCTGATGCTGAAGCAGGCTGAGGCTGAGGCTGAGGCAAGGCTGAGGCTGAGGCTGAAAGCGGGCAGGCTGATGGCTCTGAGGCTGAGGCTGAGGCTTAGGCAGTCTGAGGCTGAGGCTGATGCTGAGGCAGGCTGAGGCTGAGGCTGAGGCTGAGGCAGGCTGAGGCTGAGGCAGCCTGAGGCTGAGGCCGAGGCTGAAGCAGGCTGAGGCTGAGGCTGAAGCATGCTGAGGCTGATGCAGAGGCAGGCTGAGGCTGAGGCTGAGGCATGCTGATGCTGAGGCAGGCTGAGGCTGAGGCTGAGGCTGAAGCAGACTGAGGCTAGAGGGCTGAAGCAGGCTGTGAGGCAGGCTGAGCCGAGCTGAGCTGATGCAGGCTGAGGCTGAGGCAGGCTGAGGCTGAGGCTGAGGCTGAGGCTGAGGCTGAGGCTGATGCAGGCTGAGGCTGAGGCAGGCTGAGGCGGAGGCCGAGGCTGAAAGCAGGCTGAGGCTGAGGCTGAAGCAGGCTGAGGCTGATGCTGAGGCAGGCTGAGGCTGAGGCTGAGGCAGGCTGAGGCTGATGCAGGCTGAGGCTGAGGCTGATGCAGGCTGAGGCTGAGGCAGGCTGAGGCTGAGGCCGAGGCTGAAGGCAGACTGAGGCTGAGGCTGAAGCAGGCTGAAGGCTGAGGCTGAGGCAGGCTGAGGCTGAGGCTGAGGCAGGCTGATGCTGAGGCAGGCTGAGGCTGAGGCTGAGGCTGATGCAGGCTGAGGCTGAGGCAGGCTGAGGCTGAGGCCGAGGCTGAAGGCAAACTGAGGCTGAGGCTGAAGCAGGCTGAGGCTGAGGCTGAGGCAGGCTGAGGCAGGCCAGGGCTGATGCTTAGGAGCTGAGGCAAGCTGAGGCTGAGGCAGGCTGAGGCTGAGGCTGAGGCTGAAGGCAGACTGAAGCTGAGGCTTAAGCAGGCTGAGGCTGAGGCTGAGGCAGGCTGAGGCTGAGGCTGATGCAGTCTGAGGTTGAGGCAGGCTGAGGCCGAGGCTGAAGGCAGACTGAGGCTGAGGCTGAAGCAGGCTGAGGCTGATGCTGAGGCAGGCTGAGGCTGAGGCTGATGCAGGCTGAGGCTGAGGCAGGCTGAGGCTGAGGCTGTGACTGCGACTGCCGTTGCCACTGCGACTGTCATCGCGAATGCGACTGCGACTGCGAGAACATCAGAATTCTACACTTGGATTCTTATCTGAATCTTAAGGGGAATGCTTCCAGATATGCTTCTACACATCGCTGTTCGGTTGCTTTGCCGGGATAATGGTATAAGGCGTTGGACGATGTTGTCTCTTGAGATCCTCTGGGACGCATCTTGGGAACCTTTTGGGGCGTTTTGGCAGCTTCGGAGGCCGTCTGGAGGCCATCGTGTGCGTCAAGGAGCGATATTCTAAACGCTTCGCGTCTCCCCACCAGCCCGTCCAGAAATGAGTACCAGGGGAGTGGAGGTGATGAGGGAAGCGGGGGAGCATGCAGCAGAACAAAGGGCGGGGTAAGCCGCCATGTACCCCAAGAGGGGGAGGATGTAGGAGCCGTCGTCGTCGGAGTAGGAGGAGGAGGAGGAGCAGGAGGAGGAGCAGGAGGAGGAGCAGCAGGAGGAGGAGGGGGAGGAGGAGGAGGAGGAAACCGAGGAGGAGGAGGAGGAGGAGGAGACGGAGGAGGGCGAGGACGTGGAGGACGAGAAGGAGGAGAAGGAGGAGGAGGAGCAGGAGGAGGAGGAGGAGAGGGAGGGGGAGGAGGAGGAGGAAGAAGAGGAGGAGGAGGAGGAGGAGGAGGAGGAGGAGGAGGAGGAGGAGGAGGACAATGGCGAGTTTGGGGGCCTCTCGGGCCGTCTTTGGGGCCTCTTGGCAGTCCTGGGGGCCTCTTGCGTATCTCGGGGAGCCTCTTGGAGGCCTCTTGGGCGCCTCTTGGGGCCTCTTGGGGCCCTCTTGGGGCGCTCTCGGGGCTCTCTTGGGAGCCTTCGGGGCGCTCTTAGGGCCATGTTTGAGGAGATCTATCAAAGAAGGGGGGGGGGAATTAGCGCTGCCCCTCTAGAGCGCCTCTTGGGCCCAAAAGAGGCCAACATCCTTCCAAAACCTAGGGAATCAATGTTTTGTTGCTTTCCCGCCTTGGACGCTCCAAGTTGGAAGCTCCAACGACCCGCGGAACCCCCCGTCCAGGTCCAGGGGAGGGGGTAGGGGGAGGGGTAAACTTCCCGAAGGGGAAGAAGGGGGGTGGAAGAGGAAACTCTCTAGACCACCGACGCCCCGAGGGCTGGTGGGATTTCGGCGACTCGTGGCCCTCTGAGACCGTCTGCGGAGCGTTTTGGTGCCTTCCTGGCCCGTTTTGGAGCCCTCCGCTCCCCCGTGGCGCGTTCAGTCCGGGGTCGGGTCGGGCCCGGGGGGGGGGGTCAAATTGCTGGTTTGGGGTCCCTGGGGGGGGGATTACGGGAGCGGGGATGATCTCACACT
>CAUYUJ010016085.1:268075-296561 GCA_963575745.1 Prorocentrum cordatum | reverse complement strand
CCCCCCCAAGATCTATATGTTCGTGCCCTGTTCATGTCTTCCACTCATATATTCCTCATCCTCTTCTTTGCTCTCCATTGCCCTCCCGCTCCCAGGTGGCGAATTGTTCCAGTCAGATACGGGGCGACATGTTCCAAGGGGCGACGTGCTCCAGATCACGCAAGGGCGAAATGCTCCGACCAGAAACGGGGCGACAGGCTCCAAAGGGCGAAGCGCCCCAGATCACGCAAGGGCGGAATGCTCCAGCCAGAGACGGTGCGAAACGCTCCAGATACATAGGGGCGAACTGCTCCATCCAGAGACGGGGCGACATGCTCCATCCAGAGACGGGGCGAAAGGCTCCAAGGGGCGGAACGCTCCAGATACATAGGGGCGAACTGCTCCATCCAGAGACGGGGCGAAATGCTCCATCCAGAGACGGGGCGAAAGGCTCCAAGGGGCGAAGCGCTCCAGATCACACAGGAGCGAAATTCCCCAGTTCTGTGTTGCATTGCGTTGGATTGCATTTGCATTGTTGCAGTAGAATGCTTTCCAATACAATACGTGCATGCTCGACCTTCCCGTCCTCATCAATCGCATCCTCCTCCCCCTCCTCCTCTTTTTCCTCCTCCCCCTCCCTCCTCCTCCTCGCCCTCCCCCTCCCCATCCCCCTCCGCTTGTTTTCCTCCCCCCCCTTCCCCCCCCCCCTCCCCCTCCTCCTCCTTCTCCGCCTCCTCCTCATCCTCCCCCCCCCTCCTTCTCCTCCTCGTCGTCGTCCTCCTCCTGTACCTCCTCCTCCCCCCCCGGCCCCCCCCCGCCCATGTCTCTCTTCCTTCTCCCCTTCCTGCTTCCCTCCTCGCTTCTCGCCCTCCCCTCTCCTCCTCCTCCTCCTCCTCCTCCTCCTCATCCTCCTCCTCGCTTCCTCCTCCTCCTCCTACCTCCTCCTCCTCCCCTCCTCCTCCTCCTCCCCTCCTGCCTCCTTCCCCCGCCCCCCGCTCCCCCCTGCCCCTCCTGCTCCTCCTCCACCCCCCCCGCTCTAACGCCCCTATGCCCGCCCCCCTCCCGCCCCCTACTCTCTAACGCCTCCCCCCCCCCCCCCCCTCCCCCCCCCCCGCCGCCCCTCGTACCCCCTCACCCCCACTCGCCTTCCACGCAACTTTTCTTCACGTTGCAACGCGTTCTGGCCCGAGCCTGCTTGGACGCAGAACTCGCGGCGCAGCTCCCACGAACCCTCGCGGCAGCAATGCCGACGATGCTCCGCCTCGCCCCCTGGTGCGCCGCCAAGGCGCAGCACCCGCTCCTCAACAAGCCCAACGCCGACATGACGGCGGCGGCGGCTAACTGGGGCGTCGCGTGCGACGGGGCAAGCGGAGTCGCGCCCCGCTTCAACCCTGAGGACCCCTCGTGGGACCCCCGGAACTGCCTCCGCTTGTTACTCCGCCAGCGGTTCCACTGGGCGGGCGACAAGCAAGAGTTCGACGCCCAGGTGGCCCGCGAGATCGGCGGCGACGCGCGGAGCATGGCCACGGACGCCCCTGCGGCGTGGACGGCGAGGCCCGAGCAAACAGGAACAATAACATACGCACGCACCAAGCGACAAACAAAACAGTTACGTAAACCACAGCAACATAAACCACGAGGCTCTTGCAGCTCGCCATCCAGACCACCACTTTGTACGGCTCCACCACGGTCGGTTATTTTTCTCTGCGTCTGGCACCAGGATGGCCCACTGCCACATCGGGGACGCACCCATCCAGGTATGGCGCAAGTCGGCTCAGACGGGAAGCTACACGCGGCTATTTATCACCAGGGACCACCACGTCCGCATCGCCACGGCTTCAGGCGAGGTGATCGGTCCGAAGCAGGTCGCGTTTTGCATGGCGTGGCCAGGGTTGGCGTTGATCTGGAGCGCGCCGTGGCGCAGGCCGACTACGGCACCGTCAAATTAAACCCGAGAGACATCATCATCTGTTGCTCCGACGGCATCGTTGATAACGTGCCTTACGAGAGCTTCAAGGCCATACTCACAGGCACCGATGGTGATGTTCACGCCGCGGCCGACCAGATGGTCAAGTGCGCGCAGCTGCACGGCGCGCCCAAGCCCGACGACATCTCGATCGTGATCGGCGTCGTCGGGTGCGCGTGGGGCCTCGGATTTTCTCGACGAGCGCATTTGGACCACCGCAGACACAAAAGGGACCCGCGAACTAGATTGAGCAACCGTAGTTGATAGGAACAACACTTCCTGGCCGCTTTCCGTGTTTGCGTGGTCGCGAGACCCTGGGCTCCTTCGGCAAAACCGCCACTGTTGCAACCGACGCGCGTGCCTCGAGAGCCAGAGACCAATATGAGAGCCACTGCAACATGGCACACTTCCGTTTGTTAACCAGCGGGTTTTTGAATGGCGGCCCGTAAAGTCGAGGGCATGGTTGTTCCTCTGCTCGCGGCTGTCGGGCGGTTCGTCTGCCCCCCCCCAATCCCTTCCCTCGTCGACGGCCGTGCTTCTAAGCCCTCAACAGGCGTCGTGGCGATCGACTCGGATTCGGACTGAGGCGGCCGCCGCCGTCGTGGGCCAGGCGCTGCGCAGGAGTCTAACAGCTAGCAGCGGGTGCTAGGCGAATTTGCTCGGGGAGGCATGCAACCATTTGGGGTGCATCCAGATCGCTGCGCGGGGTCGACAAAGGGCACGCGTCTGACTTCGCGTGGCTGTTGCGCGCGTTGCAATCGTGAACGTAGCATGCGCGGGGCACCCTTGCGTCCTTGCCTCTGCGGCTCGCCGTTGGCCAGCCATGACATTGGAAGCCGCTAAGCGGGCGTCCATGGGAATTGCGTCGTTGCCGCGCTGTTAACACCGCCAACGCGCGGCTTGCTGTTGCGTGCGCTTGCGCAGCAGCCACGCGCACGCAGAATGCCTGAACGGTCGCCGAACGCTGCTATTTTCTAAGATTCTTCAGGCAACCGAAGGAAGGTGGCCACCAAACACTGCTAACATCTAAGATTTCTAAGATTTCCGCAACCATCCCAAGGCCCTGCGGAGCAGCCGCGCGCACACAGCAACCCATAATGGTCGCCAAACACTGCTATTTTCTAAGATTCAAACAAAAATAAAAAATATAAAACATCTAAGAATTACGCAACCATCCCGGGGCCCTGCGGAGCAGCCACGCGCACACAGCAACCCATAATGGTCGCCAGACACTGCTATTTTCTAAGATTCCGAAGGCAACCGAAGGAAGGTGGCCACCAAACACTGCTATTTTCTAAGATTTCTAAGATTCCTAAGATTTTCGCAACCTTTCAGGCCAGCCTGGGGATGGTTGCGGAAATCTTAGAAATTTTAGAAACCTTAGAAAGAAAAAACAGTGTTTGGTGGCCACCTTCCTTCGGTCGCCTTGGGAATCTTAGAAAATAGCAGCGTTTGGTTGCCATTCAGGGTTGCTGCGTGCGCGTGGCTGCTCTGCAAGGCCTTGGGATGGTTGCGGAAATCTTAGAAATCTTAGAAATCTTAGAAAATAGCAGTGTTTGGTGGCCACCTTCCTTCGGTTGCCTTAGGAATCTTAGAAAATAGCAGCGTCTGGTGGGCATTACTGGCCACCAACACAAACAACGCAAAGCTTCCTTAGAGGAACTTAGTCTTCAGACCCCATCAAAATATACATCTTGGGGGGGTGCGACCATATATATATATATATATATATATATATATATATATACATACATACATACACAAACATACATATATATATATATATGTGTGTATGCATATATATATATATATATATATATGTGTATGTGTATATATATATATATATGCACCCACGGTGATTTCTCGAGGGCCCGCTGAGTTCCCAAGGCCTCGGTCACCGACAGAGCCACCACCCCGGCGGCTCCTTGGTCTGAGCCAAAGGCCGTGCGACGGGACACGCAGAAAAGCTGGAACAGCCACGAGCGAGGAAGGCAGTGCGAGGCCATGCGGCCTAAAGGGAGAGGAGAGCGACTGAGCCCTAATGCGAAAAATGAAACCTCAGAGTGAGGCCACGTCTGCATCGCATTGTCAGGGTCAGGGGACATCTTCTGTCCTCGCCGGCGAGGGCGCGGAGGCCTCTCGGGGCCCGGCCGGCGCCGCGGGCGGGGGAGGCCTCCCAGGGCGCAGGTCGGGCATGTCCTCCTACAGGCACACTTTGGCAGACAAATCATACGAAGAATCGCCAAGATTCACAAGAGAGAGCGCGAAAAGTCGTCCCCAGACTATTTTGGTGCTATGCTTGAACACCCAGACCCCCGACGTCCTGATTTTTTCACAGCGTCGACCCCCAGAGGTCTGGACCCTTTCCCCGGGACCAGTTTTCCATCCTGAGTCGTTTTTCGACTGTCCTGAATCGTTTTTGACGGTTCCGAGGCCCAGCGAAAGCCGCCGGAGGCTGAAAATAACGAAAGACTTCCCGTCGCTTTCTGCATCACAACGCGAGGGGGTCTGGGCACTCTTCCTGTAGAGGGACACGCCCGACTTGACGATACCGAAACCCTGCCGCGCCCCCCACTCACAGACTCGCGCGCGGCGTGCCCTGCAGCGCCACTTCCGAAACCGCGCCCTGCAGCGCCGGAGCGCCGGCGCCGCAGCGTTCGCCGCGGGGCCGCGCCTCTGCTGCCGGCGGGCCTGGGCCCGCGGGCAGCGGCGGGCACCGCGCGGCGCCGCGGCCGAGCGTCGCGGGCGCGGGCGCGAAGGCCTCTCGGGGCCCAGCCGGCGCCGCGGGGGATGCCTCGCTGGGCGCGGTCGGAGGAGGAGGAGGAGGAGAAGAAGGAGGAGGAGGAGGAGGAGGAGGAGGAGCAGGAGCAGGAGCAGGAGCAGGAGCAGGAGAGCAGGAGGAGCAGAGGAGACGGAGGAGGGAGGATGAGGAGGAGAAGAACACGAGGAGAGAGAAGGACGGGAGGGGGAGGAGGAGGGGAGGGGGAGGAGGAGGAAGAGGGAGGAGGAGGAGGATGAGGAGGAGGAGGAGGAGGAGGAGGAGGAGGAGGAGCAGGAGGAGGGAGGAAGGGAGGAGGAGGAGGAGGAGGAGGGGGAGGAGGGAGGAGGAGGGGAGGAGGAGGAGGAGGGGGAGGGAGGGGAGGAGGAGAGGAGGAGGGGAGAGGAGGGGGGAAGGGAAGAAGGAGGACGGGGAGGAGGAGGAGGAGGAGGAGGAGGAGGAGGAGGAGGAGGCTGGCTGGCTGGCTCTGCGTTGGGCCTCGGGTTGATGAGTGCAACCGCTGAAGCATATCAGAAACAAGCATGCGATATGTACGACCTGCAGTGCGCGCGCGATACGAAATGAGAACGTGTCCTCCCCCATGGGAGCCCCAAATTGCATTCGTTCGACCATCTGCGGCTTGACTCGAGAAATCTGATTTGCTCGGTCAGGCTAAGTTTCGAATAACGTGATAAACCAGCTGATGCTACATTGTTCCGCTGCTGGATATGCTGCTGCACGCTGCTCGGAAAACGAATGGATGGGGGGCCAAAGTCGGCGGAGGAGCGGGCAGAAACCGACCACTTTGGAATGGCGCGCCAGTGGGGCGGCTCCTCCGCACTGCTGCGCACTGCACCAGCCGCCTCCGCCAGCACGCTGCTTACAGCGCCATCTCGTTCAGCGCCAGCTGCAGCAAGCGCCCCTGACGCCCGCGCGGGCCCACGCCAGGTCTCATCTCCGCGCCCAGCTGCTCCGCGCACGCCAAGAACGTCTTCTCGGTCGACGCGTCGCTGATGCACAGCACGATCTTGGCGTTGCCCTCCATGTAGCAGGAGCTAATCCTGAAGCCCCTCACCAGGAACGTCAGCTCATCGATGGGCATGGGATCGAGCTTGTTCCACACCTCTACACACCTCTAACCACGCGGTCTTGTTATCCATGCCGACCTTGTCGCCCGCCCCCTCGATCGCGCGCGCGACCTCGAGGAACGCCTGAAAGCAAGCGGGCCGCACGATCAGCTCGGGCGCCTTGTGTTCCGTCGGGTTGTCCATGTGCTGGTCCCTGATCTGTATGGGGTTGGAGTACAAAGGTACAGAACCCCTGATCCGTTGGTAGAGGATAGGAGGGAAAGATGGAGATCTTTTCCTCCTGCACGATCAAAGGTCTGATCGATGCCAATCCAATACCTGAGCCCAAACGGCCAGGAGCAGGAGAGTAAGGATAAGGAGTATATATGAGGGTATTATACGGGTTCTATTCACACGCCCCCCCCCCCCCCCCCCCCCCCCCCCCCCCCCGAATCCCGCCCGCAAGGGCAGGGCTCGGGAAAAGGAGAAAAGAACCTGTCACCCTTTTTACTCCTTAGCCATGTTAGGCAGCTGAGCGTAAAAATCTGCATCGCCTCAGCTGCGCCCCGACCACGACAGCAGCGCGCAAAAATGCATAGCACACCAGCTGGCGCAATCAGGCAAGGAAAGGGACGAAAGCACATCCAGGGCCCCTGTTTCTTCTCCAAGCGCGCTTTGGCGCCCCCTCGGTGCGCCCCCCTAAAAACACTTCGGCGCTCGAGGGCGGAGAAGAATGAGGCACGGGTGGGCGGAGCAAGAGATCTGAGCACATTGAAACAACATCAGAAGCTGCTGCGTCGGCGACGCAGCATGGGTTGCCACCAGCTTTCAAACTAAAGCTGGGCGTCAGATCATTCGCAACGCAAAGTCGTCCTCAAAATATATCGCACAAAGGACCGAAATAATGCAATGTAGAGTCGCGTTGATAAACACGGTCGCGTTAAAAAACACGTATACCCAAAGCAAATAATGAATCTAATGCAAAGGCGTGTTGATGAACACGAAAAGTTGCATGAACAAATTCTGCAATCGGCTACTCCCCATCGGCGATGCGCCTCAGGAGTTTGCCTCAGGTGTCACAAGATGTATGTAAGTGGCAACTTATCATGTGTAGTGAAATGGCCAAATGTTGTATGTGCATTTACTGCTCGAGGCGAGCTCTTGCAAAGATGAAGTGCAAGCCAACTCGAGCAGTGGGCCTCCTCGCGGCCAACACACCTAGGAATTGCCTGTCATGTGGAACCTGTGGTCCCACACTCTGTAGCCGTCGGTCCCGACGAAACTGGTCGCGTACGTCTCCCAAGGCGTCCTTGGGGTCCAGTTGTGGAACCGATCATTGTACTGCAAGTCGCGGATGTACACGAACTCGTTGTTCTCCGCGATGTAAATCCAGCACTTGGTGTAGTAGCTCCAGTACCTTGGGCCCCATCGGCTGCCCTCAAGGTTGTCTCGCCACCGCGTTGCGTAGTCATCTGTCGTACGCGCCCGCTTGGCACGCGGGGGCGTCGTCGCCCTGCGACTGCTGTCGCTGGTGTGGGCCGATTGCCCGCCGCTCTGCTGCGGCGTGGCGGCTGCGCCGCTCCGCCCAGCGGGCGCCCCTGCCAGCGCGCCAGAGGCGCGGCTTCCAGCAGCATCGCCATGGGCAGCGCGACGCGGCGGCGGAGGCTGCGGCGCCATGGCGCCATGTGTCTGAGAGGAGTGTGTGCGCGTGTGCGTGGGGGGGGGGGGGCGTATCAGGATCGGTTCTAACCCCTGAACCCTTCCCCCCTGTCTCGTTAGAGCCCATGGCAGGTCCAACAGAGGCCAGTCTGGCAAGCTTACGCTGCGTGATTTTCTCACAAGTGCCACCCCCGCGGGGTAAGGCAATCGTGACAAGACCACGTTCCTGCCTGGTGCCTCTGTCCATCCTACCATCATTCAACCACCAATTCTTGCGACCAGCGAGGCCAAGCGAGACGCTGCGAGCATGAATGTCGCAAGCGTCGCGCATGTCTTCGATGGTCCAAGGATCATGACCAGTGGCCTCACGGGCTCCAGTCATCTGGTGATGGAATCGGGAGTCGTTGAGGAAACGTTGGATGACGTTGCGGTAAGGGTGGTACAGTGGGCGGTCGTCATCAGGTTCGCCCAGCATCCTGCAAGCACTCGCAGGTGGGGAACCCGCGTCGCACCACCTCTTGTACCGCTCTTCTGCCTTTTTCGCCAACTTCGTCAACCTATTACGCTCCTCCCCGATCTTGGACCGCTTGCCCGTCATGCAGACGCGCGCTCCGTCGGCCATGAAGCGGTCAACGTCGCTCTGGGAGAGGTTGTCGATGTTGCGCTGCTCGGCTAGGACCTGCACCATTGTCTATTGATCTGGTGCCGCCGAAGCAACACTACCTGGGCCCGGGGCAATATCCTGAGCGGCAGCGCCTGGGTCGTCCTGGTCAGGCGCGGCCGGCGTTGCCACCGGCTCCTCCCATACGGGGAAGCCTGGATCTCCATGTAACGTCTTGCACTCTGTGAAGAGCGCTCGAAACGCAGTCAGAGCAGGATGGTTGTTGTTGATAGAAACGTTGGTGAACTGATGTAGCTCCTTGATACCATCCAACAGGAAAGTCTGGTACACTTTAGAGATCCATTGGAAGATCCCCGTGGTTGATCCCTGCACGGATTCAGGGTCGAGAAAATGCACCACCTTCTTGAAGAAGTGGTCTGCGCCGCATATTGGTAATCACGTGCCCAGGTATGAGTATGGTTGTAGTCTATCTTGCATGTCTCTGTCTCGGTCCCAAACGGAACTGAAACCGCAAATATGACTCCATCCTGTCCACTACAAGATTTGCAGACTCGCCTCGATCGTAGCTGTATCTGGTCATACCGCCGTGTAACTCGATTGTCTGGTTAAGCTAGATCAACGGTGATTCCACTTGCGGTGCCGATGTCCAGTAGCACACTGTGTGGTCGTACGACTCACGAAGCCAGTTGGTAGGATCCTCTGGGTGGTAGTCAGGATGTGTAGTGATATTCTCTGGCGGGTCGATAATGCTGTCGAGGATGGAGGACCCAGAGTCCCCATCTGCTTGAATCTCGGCCGTCATCTCAGCCTTCATGGTGTCTTTGGCTGCTTTTTGATCCTCAGTCAATGGTATGGCAGAGGTGTCAATGATGACGGTGACTGGAGCATCGGTGGTTCGTCCCGCCTCATGTTGAGTGTCGTCGTCTCCCTCCATGGGGTCATCGGCGGGTGTCGCCACCGGCTCCTGGTCGGAACCTGGTGTCCGAGGAGCGGGGCGTCTCGTCGGCGTGCGTGGGATGCGCACCTTGTGAAGAGTCGGAAATCCGAGGTACGGGAAGTCGCCTGTGCGAGCGAATTCTGCGATCTCATCACTGCGCGAGGTTGGGCCCCGCATTGCCACATCCAAGTGGGCAGCGTCTATGTCAGCGCGCAATGGCAAAGCGAAAACAATACCCTTGAGAGGTAGATTTTTATCGAAATACCAGATGTTGACCCGTCGTAAACCGTAGCTGAGGATGGGCACCTGCACTGCAAAGAATTTCTGGAAAACTCTGACACGTATGACGGGACCGTATAAGTGGCCCTTGTTCATACGAGCTCTCGGCTTGTAGTCGCCCTTGGGGTAATGGTTGCCGTAGCGGCAGCAACTGATCGAACCCCAATTTTTGACGATAATGAAGTCCCCCATGCGGACATCATTGAAAATGGGACGTCGATCCCAATCTTTATGCGTAATCTTTGCCGTGATGGGCCTGAGGGCCTCTCTGCAACATGACATTGCAACCAACCAGTTATTGTCATGAGTGTTGCGTCCACTATTGCTGACCATGGTTCGGACAATGGCCTCGCCCAAGGCATCGACGTCGGCGGCATGGCCAGCAGGGGTCGCCCCCAGCGAGGGAGCGATGGGTTCCTGAGCCGATGACGCTGAAGCAGACTGTGTCTGCGGCGACGTAGCCGTGGCAAATGCCTTTGCAGTAGGTGCTGCGCTCGGTGCTGGTTGGTGTGCCTGAGATGGCGATGGTGGGGCAATCTCAGGAGGGTCGGCGATCGTGTCCACCTCCAACTCCTGTGCCATTTGCTCGTGTCGTGATTGCGGCCGAGGAGTAGCGCAAATCTCGTATTTGCTCAATGGCGGTCGCTGGGCCAGTGGCGGGTAGTCCCAGCACGGGCCCGTGGAAGGCCACAATTGCTTGCCTGCCTCGCGGTATCCTTTCAGACGGCGAACGGCAAGGACTGCAGCGGCTGGGACCACATCCTCAGTGATGATAGCGCCCTGTGCGCCAAGCCAAAATCTGCAACCAGATTGCGTGGCAAATCTCATGTCGATCACGAGCTCCACGTCATTCTTGTAGTGATTGAATGTGTACGGAGGGGCAAATGTATGAGGATTATGTCTGGCGATGTGTAGATACGTACTTGAACTGTAGAATGCCTCAGAACGCTGTGATCCCTGTTGCCGTCTGTCTCTATGGGATGGACCAACGTAACCAGGAATGATCCCTGTTTTGAGGATGCTTCTCCAGGCACGAAATGTCGTGCCGTGGTGGAGGTATTTGACGTCCGACCACTGAAAGCTCCCCCAGCCCAGATTCCACGGCCTGGAAAGTGGATTGACCGAACTGCGTCCTCCAACGCATCTAATAGCAATGACGCTGCTCCAATCGAAGCAGCTGGGATTGCTCCAGGCAGGGACTGGTTTGGCGCAGATCTCGATCCTGTTCTTCCCCGGGCCGATGTGCGTCTGAAACGCGCGAAGGATAAAGATCGGGTAGTAGTCCGTCCAGCACTCATACCCAGCTGGACTACCGTCTTTATCGTAATGCGTCACGGCCGCCTCGGTGGATGGTCCGTTGCCTTGACCACGACGCTCGTTGAATTTCCATTCAACCATCTCCTGGAAGGATTTCCAACGGCTGGGAATCGTCCAAGGTTGCTGCGCCTTCATCGACCATATGTTGACCCGTCGGTCAGTAAACTGGTCGATGTTGAACGGCTTGTTGGGGTTCAAATGGCGGAGCATAGTCGTGATATCCTTGCTCATGTATGTAGGGTCACCAAGCCACTCGGTCATAAGCAACTCGGGTCCATAACGTGTCTCCTCGCATGGTGGAAGGGATATCCACTTCCATTCTGGGAAGCAGCCAGATTGGGCGATGTCAGGTGCGTGGGTAATCACGCAGTCGTCGTAAGCCAATTGAGATGCCCAATCGTGATCCACGATGCACTCCATACCGTTGGGTGCTGACGTGCCTCGAAGCGGAGGGGGCACGTATTGGTGGTCGTCTGGAAGACCAGCCTGCAGCTTGTATTCACGTGGAGTGTATGCGTTGTCGAATGTAGGGATCTGGCTCGCGTCCGCATGGCAAGATCGCTCGCAGCAGTCCTGCCACGAAAGTATACGCGTATTCTCCGATTGCTGATCGAACGTAGGCACGTTGTCAGCAGGAGTTGCCTCCAGCCCTGTAGCCATGTCAGCATCCTCGTCTGAAGCAATATGCGATCCCGTGTCTGGGCGCGCAGCTGGCATGGCCTTTGGGAGCGGGCCTGGTGGCAGAGGCTGTCTGTCCTCACTGAGCGGGGGTACCAGTGACGTCGCAGGGTCTGCAGCGGATGGCGCTGTAGCGGGCCTGGCGGCCGGCTCCGGCAGCTCAGGTGGGACCTCGATGCAATCCAAGGCGGTCTGGGTGTAGTACCCTTTGCATGCCAAGATGGCATCCGAATTGTCTGTGTTAGGTCCGACACGACGAGAGCTCAGTAAGTCACGCTCTTGAGTTATACGTGACCTGTTTGCATCATTGGCCTCAGCGTTATCGTAGATCTCGTCCACGAACTGCTCGTATACAATCCATGTGAGGGCATGTGCATCTTTGGAATCTTTCAACAGCGTAGGTCGTAGGAGCTCCTTTCTCTCGACCGAATCGTAGGATGCCCAAACACCCGGGTAGTCCTCGATCAGGAAGAAGCTTGTGGTACAGCTCTTCGTATGCCACACAATATGGATCATCAGTATTATTCTGTTGCGCTGATGTCGCTGATGGCGGCTCGCTTGTGATCCAGGGGCGGGGCACTCTTGCGGAACACGCTCACCAGCAGTTGTTGCCACCGGCATGGATTGCGGTAGTGCGCCACTGGCACGCGAAGCCATCCAAGCGCAGTGGACCATTTCTCCGGCAGCTTGATTCATCAACGTCGTGAGGCTGAGATGCCTCTTCCACTCATCCGTCATCTTCTCGCGGAACTGGAGAGCCGCCGAGATCTCCAGGGCCTGTGTATAGGCCTGAGAGTCCGTGACGGACGTCAGGAGTGGAGGCCGAAACGGATATGGCTGAGAGGGTCATGACTGAATCACTGCACAGAAATGCGGTAGCATACCGCGTCACAAAACTGAGTCGTCATCATTGCCAGATTGTGGTTGTTCTGCTTGGCGTGCCAGTCTGTGGGTGTGACTCTGTCGTATGACTCGACCCACTGCTCTGAGGGAAGGACTGCGATGCCTCGAGCTTACATGGCCCGGATCAGGTCGCCAGTGTGAAAGTCAAAGGTTGGGTGTACGCCCCACTGCCTGGCTTTGCCTGGTCCCATCACGGTGGGACAGCGGAAATATTGCATCACGTCGATGAAACGCGACGCGTCTACCTTCACATGTAGCGGCATAATCTTCGGGACGCAATCCTCGCACTCGAGGTGGGTCAGCTCGCGTACGGTTGTGGGAGCACGATCATGGTGGCGCCGTGTATCCAACCAGTGCTGGTTGTGGGCTGCGCAACCAATGTCGCTTGCGCTCCAAACCACAAGAGCGTTCAGGCCCCTGCTGTAGTGGCGCTGCTTCACATATGCAGGGAAGCCCGTTGCCCAATATTCCCATATGACCTCGTTCAACTGGCGCCACTCCGCCATGGAACGATTGTCGTTCATTATCAGCAGGGCTCTCGCCGTGCGGATCGTGGTGATCATGCTGCGCTGATCGAGCGCGTCCTCGGTCTGTAATTGTAGGATAGCAGCGATACTGCGCCTTGGCGGACTGTTCACGGAGCGTGGCCATATCGCAGCGGGTGTCGCCACTGGCTTCTGGCAGTAGAATCAGGTCCTGACCAATCGGAGTGTCGTTCTGTTTGAAGAGTTCATTGTAATTCTCGTACGAGAACGCCCACATCATGATGTCGTCACGGATGAAGACTGACAGATGCTCGAGGGTGGCGCCGCCCATGTACTCTGCCTTAGTGAGGCATGGCATGAAGAGCGGCACAAGACCAACGTGGGATGCTTTTGCAAGCTCATCCCGCCGCTGCGGGCTGTTGAGCTCGTCGATACCGTATCCTGGATACCTCTTGTGCTGATTGGCTTTAGAGCCTTTCTTTTGCATAATCCACGTTGAGTCTGTGTACAAGTTGGCCCACTTGCACGCATGTCCTGAAGGACCAAAGGCGTGGTGCAGGAGCATGCCCAAGTCCTCCTGTACCATGCCCAGCCATCCTCTCTCTGATAGAATAGCTGATACCAACCGACCACGCAAAACGCACTGTCCTTCGCCTGGGCCAACTCCAGCGGATCCAGGGCGGATCCTGGAGTAATGCCAGGGCCCTCCACATCAGGTTGCTCCCCAGGGAACACGCCGCCCTCCTCGTAGGGCTACCAGTCCTGGGGTCCTAGATGCGGATGGGTTATCCAGCCGTCAGGGTGATCAGAAGGTGTTGCCACCGTCTTGGGCCTCGAGCCGACTCCTCCAAACCCTCCGCGGCTAGTCTGCCATGTGCAGAGCTTGCGGCGGAATTTCTTAGTTTGGCTGAGGTCGGAGAATGCCCGCATCTCGGTGACAAGATGATCCTCGATTATGTGGCCGATGTGCCCCGCCACGTCGGATGTCCTGGCCAGGGCAGGTGGGCGCACTGGGAGCTTGATCCTTTCACGGTCGAGAGGAGGAGCATGGCTTGGGGTAGGCAAAATATGGCTGTAGATGCCCGGTGGCACACAGAGGCCATCTCTGTACATCTCGATCGTGTCCTGGACCGTGTCCTGGAAACATTGCCCCAGCATGGCGCTGCCCACCTTCGACCAGTCGTTGTGTAAAATATTCCAGTCCACGTCCAACACTTGCGTCGCAAGGTCCGTTGGAGGGCACTCGCGATATGATCCAGGGATCGTCGCATTAAAATGATCAGGTAGACCACGGCGTGGCTGTCGTCGCATTGTAGTCGCAGTGGGCGTCGCCGCCGACCCGACCCATGGCGTTGCCGCAGCACCCCGCCACGCCCAGGGACGCGGCACGGGTGATCTCGACGAGGGCGGAGTCGTCCGGCACGCGGAGATGGCACTCAGCGCTGTGGTCCAGGCGCAGGCGGTGCACGAAGATGAAACCATCGTCATCTCCACGAGGACGGCCTGTTTGACCGTGGAATGAAAATCCCACGCGGTCGTTGTCGTCGGCCTCGGGGTCGTAGCTGGCGTCTCAGCCGACGGCCCAGCCCGAGAGGTGGAGAGGCGGGGCCTGATCCATCTCTGGAAGAGGGGGAAATCGGGGGCAGCGCCGACCCCTTGGGAGTTAGTCTCGCGCACAGCGAGCAAAATGCTGGTAAGCGTCGTCGCTCGAGTCGGAAAACAGCTGCGGACGGATCGTATCAGAAGAGTCCTAGACCTGTCTGTCCTAGGCGGTGACGACGAGGGATGACGAGAGCGTCTACCATGTGGCGAACGGGCCCTCGCACGAGGTGTTCGCGAATCGGTAGCCGCAGCAGGGACACCGATGCGGTATCCACACGCATGTAATCCCTCGCGGTTTTATTGCCCGCAACAAAGTTTTCCGCATGCTGCCCCTGTCCCCCCCCATTTCTCCTTGTCAGCAAGTAGTATATCGCACGGTTGCTGACATCCATCCAGTTTCGGAGGCTCGGCAATATGAGGTAAACCGTCGGGCCTTCTGGGCCCTCTCAACGGCCTAAGGATTCTTCGGAGCACACTGCATAGGGATAACGGGAAAATGAGCGATAGTGCCGATAAGTCCCTCCAGAGATCTGCTTTCTTCGGCTCCAAATGTTTCGTCATCAGATCTGCAAGTTGTTCCTTTTGTACCTACAAATTTAAGCTCAATACGTTCGAATTGGCATGTCTCACATATCCAATCCAAATTAATACGATGAGTACAATGAATATGACGAAATGCTGGTGTACGTTCCTCTTGGACAATCTTGATCACGGCCTGGTTGTCCTCCAGGACGATAAGATGCACTTTTGGGGAGCTGCTCTCCTGGGCAGGCTCTGGGCCCACGTGTAGCACAGTACCCTCGTGGGATATCGTGCGCCTCTGTGGAGTCGTAAGTAGCTCCGTCTTCAGCGGTAGCTGCCTACGGCTAGGGGATGATCCCCTGGTCGGGGATGCCTTACGAGGCGATGGCTTGTTCCTCGTCATTTTGGCGGCCAGAGTCGGACATATCGCCGTAGTGGCACGCCCCAGGCAGCCTAGGCAAGTCATCTTCTGTTTGCAGGTGCTGGCAACCTCCACCACAGCCTCCCAGAATGAGAGCATTGGTAGTCCCTCCAAGTCGTAGTGCCGAGTCAAGAGCAACGATCTCGGACTCTGTGGAAGAGTGCGAAACGACCGTCTGTTTCTTGCACGCGGCATTGACAGGGAAGAACGTGCTGGGTCCAACGAGTGCCGCGAAGACGCCAGTAGTGGACTTAGAGGAGGTAATGCAGTCGGCAAACGAGGCGTCGGTGAAGAGCATGATGGATAGCTTGTCTGAAGTGCCGCCAATCCATTCATGTAGACAATGGGTACGCGTCGTTTTGATGTAGCAGATCAGCCGACGAAGGCGTTTGTCACACGTAGTATTATATTTGGTAATCTCTCTGGCTAGCATGCACACTGGGCGCAAAAGATCGGAACAACAACAACGTGCCAAATAGAGAATATTCATCTGTACACTCGCCGCGTCCTGGCCGAGGATGCCCTCGTCGGAATAATCAGAATCGGTGAAAATGTGTCCTCGATGCCAGGAGTCTCTGCGTCGGGTAGGTCATCGTATGTGACTGTCGTGGAGCGCGATGCAACAGTAGGTCTGTCGACCGACCCAGCTGGGCTGGACGATCGCAACCGAGCGCTGAGCACGCTGGTGGGTCTCGCGACAGACCCGGAGGAGCTAGGCGATTTGGATCGCGAAGCCCTCGGGGAGTCAGACCGTTTACGGCGTGAGCCTGGCTCTTGGGTACGCTTGGAGGCGCACTCCAGGTAACGCTCTATACATTGGTCAGTAAAGCCAAGCATATCATGTCGTTCCACGAACTTGTTTAGGTGTCTGGTACTATTTGTCGCTGTGGGTAGGCAACATTGGTCGAATGGTAGACATTCGCTCGTCGAAGACATTCTGGGGAACGTCGTAAGCCTGCTGTCCACAACCAAAGTGCTGAGAATACGGCGTGGGTGGATCGAGGTCAATGCCGCTTTTGCGGATCAGATCCCATCCGGCATGTAGGTTGGTGGCTGGCCCTGCGAGTTTCAAGTCGTCCACGTATACTGAAAGAATCAAGCCCAATTTGTTGTGTCTCCACACACACATTCCCAGCCTGGGATAGGCTCGAATCCGACGCTTTCCAGAAACGTGCGACACTTGCGCTCCCAGAACACGCCTGCCAGAGGGTGTCCGTAGAGTGCCAATCGTAGTCGGTACACGGGATTCCTGCACTTAGCCCAGGATGCAGGTCGACGCCACTGGGGTAGAGTAATCCAGGTATCGACTGGGTCGATTCGACCGTCTCCGTATAGTAAGGCTTGCGTGCATGCGCCCGGCGCATCACTCTGCTCGCCTCCATAATTCGGCAATACCGCGGTGGCGTCACAAAGCTTGGAAGCTTCAATGTGTGACGCGCTAGACGCCGCGTCGGCGAAGATGGCGGCCAAGCCAGTCTCGTCTTTACCAGTATTGCCCTGAACCACCACGCGGCCCTTGAACTTACGTCGTTCCGGAGGAAGTTCTTCATGTTTCACGGAAGATAGCTCCAAAATGTTGAAGGAGTGAACCTTCTTCCCTGTACGAGTCGCCTCTGACTCAACGACGTCTTTCTCAGCAACAGTCTCTAACATCCATGTTTGTTTCTTCTCAAGGCGTTCGTATTATTTGCGCAGGGCCTCCTGTGCGCGTGGTTCTGCGGCAACTTCACGCTTGTGAATCAGGAATCTTCTCTCTGTGTGCCGGTGCGTAGGTGGGTCCACGTGGCATAGTGGGCACTGCTACCGACGGGGTGAACTTGCGGGCAAGCGGGTTCACGGTCCCGAGATCATTTCCATCACTGTCAATGAGCACCAGAGTGCGTGCGACTCCAGCAGGCTGTGGTGAGGGTTGGCGGTAGTACAATACAGTAGTAATGTCACGTGGGCCACCAGGTAGTTTGGCATACAGAATCTCCTTGTTGGTCACGCCCTCGACGTCCTCGTCACGAATGACAGCGCCGCTGTCCATATCGTAGGTAATACGGCGTTCCACGGTATTCCATGTAGGTCCACCAGCCGTAATTGTGCGAAAGAGTTTGGCTTCTTTGTCCCGTCGGGTCCACGCCCGAAGGGCAGCTCGCTCACGTGTCTCGCGAGCTTGTTTGATATCTTCTGCGTATTCGATATCTTTCTTGTGTTGTCCTCGGGACAAAGTCTTCCAACGCTCGGGAAGAATGCGGTCTGGACGCGTAGTAACCCGCACGCGTGTCTCACGGCCGCGGACCACCATTTTGCCGTCTGGCAACATCTTGGGGAGCTCATAGAACCGAACTAGGCCGGTCCAAGGTTCGCTAAGTTCTCGGTGGTCTGCTGCACTAACATCGCCCCAAACGTCACGGATAACACCTTCGCCCTCGACGGTAGAAGTCGTCTCAAAGTCTCGCGTTACACCAAGCTGATCGACAGGTACAGGTATGTTCACCACATCGTCTGTCGGTCTGAAAAATTTCCTACGCGGAGTACGGATGTGTCGGATGATGCAATATCCGCGCTGTTCCCAGTAGTCGGGCTCTGGTGCTGGTGCAGCAACTTCAGGAGCCGATGGGTGAGTATCAGCGGGATTGTCGTCCAGCGTCATCATAGATGGATCACCCCACTCCGTTGGGTAGGCAAGCGGGAGGTCCGGCATGGGCTTGCCGCCCAAAGGACGAGAAGTAGCTGCCTTGACCTCGTCGTGTGCCTCTGGGTTGTGGTGTCGCAGGGCGCCATCCTTCACGGGGGCGGTGAACCTGCCGTCGGGGATAATGATGTCTTTGACTCTGTGTGCGTGGCACAGGTCGCCGCCTGGGTTCTTGGCGCATGTAGCCGTATCCAAGACGAGATAATCACCATACCAACTTCCACCTGAGTGTACATGGTATCCCATGAACAACCCTTCCCTAGCATTTTCTTTGAACTTTGCTGTCTCATTGTTGATCTCGGGATTGCGGCATTTCCAAAAGAGTCGAGCACCAAATGGCATGCAGTGCCGGGGAAAACTCTCACCAAATCGGATGTCATGTGCTGTCTTGTCGGCATGCCCCTCACTGAGGGCGGCACCGCCCGTGGATGGGTGCACAAAGTTATGTCCACAGCAAAAGGCTTGCATGGCCTCTTTCCACCACTCGTGTCCCAGCCTGGACATATGTAACACAGCGCTCGTACCAAGGATGACGATCTTGACAACACGCTCTATCAATCCATTCGTCTGTGGACGATGAGGAGTGCTAGCGTCATGTCTCCATCCCAGCTGGCGGCATGCCTTCTGAAGCTCTCCAGAATTGTCTGTGTAGATGTGCTTCACTTCATCGTTCGCGGCGATGAACTGCTGGAAGGATGCCTTCGTAGTAGCTGCGTCTTTGTGCGAGGCCGGGTACGCCATGAAGATGCCGGTGTATTTATCGAGTATGACGAGTACATACTTGTCGCCGTGCTTATCAGCGGCCTCGTCCTCGGCTAAAACGACGTGGTCGGCAGTTAGCGCCTCCCCGAATTTCTTCGGGACAAAAGCCTCGTAGGCTGTGTCCTCATCCGCGGGGGCTGCCGGTGGATGTGGTTTGCGCTGTCGCCTGCACGGGGCGTTCTGCGCCATGGTGCGAGAGCAGATCTCACAGTCTGGATGTTTCGGACTGCGGGTCATGTAGTGCATGGGGCCAATTGGCTTTTTCTGTCGGGTTGGAAGAACGCGGTCACCATCAGAGCGCGCCTCAGCAAGCGTCTCCACTGGCAGATCCTCGAGAGAGGTCGACGTAGTGTCGGTATCTGCTTGAGCCGTGCCTGGGGTGCCCCCGCAGGTCTCGGCAGGTCGCATGTGCGAGGAGAACACTGTCGAGGAGACGTAAGCGAGTCGATGCGTGTATCCACGCTTGACTCGGCATCATCTTTGTCGGGGGGGTCTTCGACCACAAGGGTCCGTGCTCCTCCTCCCTCGCCGACATGTTGTCTCTTGGGACAGGTCCCGTGGTGGGGCCGTGGCTCGGATGTTGGTGGCGACTGCTCTGGGTTCTTGCAACACCAGCATACGTCGTGGCAGCGTGTAGAAGAACGCTTGCGCTGACGACGACTGGGCGCTGATGAGGTGCACAATCGTGGTGGTGGTATCTTCACAAGATCGTCGAGGCGCAGTTCTGGAACTCTGTTGTTGACGGGAACCTGGCACCACTGGCCCCCCGGATCCTGCAGCATGCAGCCCAGGTCGGGGTCCCGAAGTTGACGAAAGCCATCAACTTCAATTAATTGTCCGACTGATAATAACGATGGACAATCTGGCAAGGCAAGGGCTGAACTCTTCAAGCCTACCTCGGGTAGTTGGATGTCGTAGTGCTAGTTGACGGTACTATCACCATTGTCTGTTTCCAGAATGTGTTTCTCGCGAATATATATATATATATATATATATATATATATATATATATATATATGCGATCAGATTCGGTCTGCGTAAGCTCGTTCTTATCCTGAATATGGTGCGCAGATCCACTGTCGAGAACCCAGGAGCGTGTCAGGGCGGCTGTCGATCGTGGTGGGTCGACTTTCTGAGTCGCCACTGACTCCTGATGCGTCTCGGAGGACTCTGTGGTAGAACGGCCAGAACATGTAATCGCAGTGGGTGTCGCCACCGACGCTGCATCGTGTCGGTAGTCGCGTAGGTCCTTATACCATGACTTGGCCCCCCGCTGACAACGTTGTAGGGCGTCTGCACTCTGTTTCCACCACCATTGTGGCAGCGGATCTGGTACTTTGACGATATCGCCCTCGTTTGGCTTCTCAATCCACTTGTCGAGAGTGGACTTGCCAGAAACGATGTACGGGTAGTATTCCACGGCATGCGCGTCGAAACGTATCCGACGCCGTGGTTTGGTAGATACTGTCCTGGCCTTGTGGACGGCCATGAGGAGTCTTGCCGCGTATGACGTAACTGCGCTCGGAGTGGCGTGGGCGGCGATTGATAGCAGGAGAGCGTGCCCTGAACTTAGTGGAGCCACGGGATGAACTGCGGCTCATGGAACAACGGTCACGTCCTCTGTCGCTGCCATATGATCTGTCGCGGCCACGTGGACTGCCACGTACCCCGCCACGCCCGTCTCCTCCTCGGGAAGATGATCGTGCTGATCTATCATATCGGCCTCTCGACTGACTACGAGAGCCGGTCAATTTCCTGGAGGGTGATCGAGATCGGTCGCACTGGCGTCTGCTGTCACGTCGGTTGCATGAGCCCCCCGCATTCCGAACCCCCCCGCGTTTTGTGGAGAGCGCCTGCTCCCTGAGTCGCGGGATGGTGGGCGGCCACGGCTGTCCTGACTGGAATCCCGTGGGCGGCTGGGGCTTCTCTCAGGCGTCTTCGTACCAGGTGCCAGGTGAGCATATTTGGATTTGTCACCCTTGTGGCACTTGTTCTGTACGAAGAAGCTGCACTGCGCCATATGCGGGAAGTTGCACTTGTCGCCGCGTACGCAGGTACTGCGCTTGGCGAACTCGAAGCAGAATGGCTTCGATCCTGGATTTTTGGAATTCGCAAGGGCCGAGACGCTACGGCGAGCACTGCTGCCAGCGCTCGATGCTCGGGAAGATCTGCCGCCCTTCCCGCCCCTGGAGAAGGTATGCAGAGCCTTCAGCGTTTACCATTGCGACGGTTGCCTTTCTCCCAGGCTGCGCAGATGTTCACCTGAGAACGGTTCTCGTACTCGTACCGTAGCTTATTTTGATTATTCTCGAGTTGTTTGGGCCCCAGCACGTCGAGAACGCGTTGTCGGAGCCAACCATAGGTACGATTTGGGTCGCGTATCTTCATGCGCTGGTACTCGTACATACCCTGCCTCATCCAGGCATGTCGGCGAATCTGCGTGCGAAAAAGAGATTCCAAAATATGTGGGTCGGGTGCCTCTCGGCAAACCAACAATAAAGCGCCCCAGTCGGTAATGAATCGTTGCAAATCTTCATCTCCCATCCTCAATCCTTTAAGGCGCTCAAAATCGCGTGGGTCGTCATCAACCTCAGTCACTTTGCAAGGCCTGCAGGATGTGCCAGTATATCTGGCGCCCTTTCAGCATGCGCCCTGCGTTGTGCTCTCTGGTTTCGATGAGCCTGATCTGGCAGCGCAGATCGGAGGACAAGATGTCGCTGATAGCGGTGGCGAGTTTGCAATCGATGCTCTCAAAATCTCCGCTGTCTTGTATGTCCTCAAAGGTACACTCGGGCTGTTCAGACACGCAAAGGAAGGCGCATGCTTTGGATGGGCGCCCTGAAGCGGCCCCAAAGTTCTTCCGCACTTTTTGCTGCCACTCAAGCAACGGTGTGATCTTAGGCAAGACAGGGGCTCTGACGGTGTCTGACTCCTTGATAGGAGTAGTAGTAGTAGTAGTATTGACCGAAATCACAGACAGTGGTTGCGAGGGTATCGGTACACCGTCGGTAGTTGGTTCTGTGCGCACGGGAGACACATGGCGTGTCTGTGCTGAAGCTGCCGCGGAGGATGCTCCTGGTGACGCACGTCTTTGTTGTCCTGCAGAAGCGCGCGGTGCTTCAGCGGACGCTGCCGTCGGCCTGGAGAGGCCGGGTGTAGGCTGAAGGTGAGGTGTAGTGTCGTTGGTGTGGTCAACCAGTAGATTTGTCCAGTTCGTCATGTCCCCGTGTATTTGGTCCACTTTTTGGCGTGCAGAATCGTCGGTGTCCCGAGAGCGTTGGGAATGCCGATCAAGTCGTTGCTCGTAGGCTCGGAGACGGGCGTCGTGTGCCTCCATTTCACCTTCCAGACGTGCGAGACACTCCTCAACACGTACTTTTTCAGCATCTCTGTCACGAATGACCTGGGAGAGCTCAGACTGCGCGTGGTCCGCCGCCGTCTTAACCTCCTGTAACCTGTCAGTGAGGCGGGCGAAATCGTAAACCGTAGGAGGAGATCCCAGCTGATCAGTCTGGGCTCGTCCGACACGCAACTCTGCCAAGGCGTCCTGTACATCAGGTAAACGCTGCTCGATTTCAGAGGTCCGGTTAGCGAGGGGCTGCACGACAGCGTCGGTCGCATCAAGCCGTTGAGCGATAACTCTCTCAGCATTCTGCAACATGCCGATCAGGGTCGACGAGTTGGTGTTCGCTTCAGTGCGAAGCGTCGCCGTAGTGTGGTCCATACGGGATCGTAGATCATTGAGTTGGGACTGGACGTCGCCGAGGTCGCGTGCCTCAGCTGGAGGCGGTCGGTTCCGGAGCTGGTCGTGGATCTCGTCATGTAGGATCCTGACCGCTGAAACGCCTGTGTCGCGGACGATCACAAGCTGTTGCTCCATCTGCGCAAGGTAATTGCGCAGGTGCTCGACCGTCGCTGACCGTTCACCTGAGTATGACATCTCGCGGTCAACCTGGACCTGCAGCTCACCTAAAATACGACGATATTCAGCGATCCTGGAATCTATGATCGCTAAGGCGCCGTCGAAATCTTGACGTAGAGCAGCAGCGTTGGCAGCGTTCGTCTGAACGCTCTGCATCAGTCCAGAATACTGCCTGGGCACGAAGGTTTCAACCTGGTCTCGCAGCTCGGCAATTTCACCTGCAGCGGACGTGGCCGACTGCAGGTCGTCTGAGAAGGAGAGGTGAGGAGCGTCGGCGCCCTGATGCATCCTCTCGCGAGGAGTGCATGGCCTCTGAGAGGCCGCACGCGGGCTCGACCTATTCTCGCCGTAGGGGCCTGTGGCCTCACGACGGTTACGCATGGACGAGCTGCGGCTGGGGCCGTGTGCGTGGTGTCTGACGGGATGATACCTTGGGGCACTGCGTCTGCAGCTGTGCCGCCACTGGTCTACCGAGCTCCTCAAAGGCGGCAACGTGCTCCGACACAGGAACGGTCGCAGGACTGGTCAGACCAGCACTGGGGTTCCATCGGCGGTTAGCGCGGAAGCGCCCTGGAGTGTCAGGACCAGCGGGGCTGGCGCCCGACGCAGCAGGGATTGCTCCCGACGGAAGAGGAGATGGAGGGTCGAAGGTAGGCGTGTGAACTCCTCCACTGCCTGCTCCTACCCCTTCCCCTGTCCCCCCGCGGGCGGCGCGGCGTTGAAGTTCAGCAGCTAGCCGCGCCTCGGGCCCGCCCGAGCTATGGGGGCATCTGGGACACCCACACGGTCACCTTAAGGCTCTCCAACTCAGCACCGATCCGTCGCGCCGTCGGAGAGCTCGGACGCGACGCCTCGAAGGATCCCTTACGGCGCATGCGCCGCTTGGGCTCCATCGAGGCCGCGTGCGAGATCGCGACGCTGGGCTCGGTGAACAGTGAGCTTTAAGGGCTGATAACCTGCGTATGGGGTTGGAGTACAAAGGTCAGAACCCCTGATCCGTCGGTAGAGGATAGGAAGGAAAGATGGAGATCTTTTCCTCCTGCACGATTGAAGGTCCGATCGATGCCAATCCAATACCTGAGCCCAACCAGCCAGGAGCAGGAGAATAAGGATAAGGAATATATATGAGGGTTTGATACGGGTTCTATTCGCGCCTGAGGCGCCGCGCCTCGATGGCGCGCGCCTTGCCCGCTGTGAATCCAGCCTGCGCCAGGCACGAGTCCTCGTCGATGATCAGCGCGTGGCAATTGGTCGCCATCAGCTGGCGAATATTGAAGCTGCACAGCGCGAGCGAGAACGGGGGCCAGGCGCAGCACCACCTGCATCCCCGCGGCGGGCAGCTTGCCCATGGCGTCTGGCGGCAGCCCGTAGCTCTTCACTAGAGCGTCTTGGGCGTCGGCGCGCCTGCCTTGCTGGCGGGGCGCCGCTGCGCCAGCCGGCAGCGTCGCGCCCGCGGCGGCTGACTGCGCTGCCGCGGCGCCGCGGGGATCGCCGCTGCGGCCGCCGCCTCCGCGCGGGCGGCGCGAGCGAGCGCCGCGGCTGGCACTCGCGGAGCCATCTCGGCCACGACACCCATGCCCAGCATCTTTCTGGAACCTCTGGCGCGCGCGCGCAACGCGCGGCGAGTCGCAAACTCGCGCCCGCATGTGGGGGGCCCAGGCCCCCGCAGCTCGCAGCGCCACAGCGCCGTCGGCGGTGGGGGCGCGCCCTCGGCGGCGGGGGGCGGCTGCCAGCCAGGCGGCGGGATCGCCACCGCGCGAGCCTGCGCCCGCAGCAGGCCAGGGCCCAGCGTCAGGTAGCGCTCGCGGAGCTCCTCGTTGCCGAACAGCGCGGCGACGTCCAGGGCGCCACGCGGAATCTGGAGGTCCTCCAGCAGCGCGGTGCCCTCCGCGATCGCCAGCAACGCCTCCACGTCCGCGACGAACCGCAGCGCGCACGGGCTGACGCCGACGAGGACCGAGCCGTCGAGGGCGGGGACGGGCTCCTGCGGCAACTCGCCGGAGACCACCGCGAGCCCCTGAGGACGTTGATCAGGTAGACGAAGCCATCGACGATACTGGCGTAGGCGACGAACTCGAAGTTCAACTCGCGCGGCCGCTACGCCCAGCCTCTCCAGCACCGCCACGTCGGCCATCGCCTTGTAGCGCAGAATGGACCTGCCGTTGTCAGCCAGCGCCTGCTGGCCGTCATCCGCGAGGATCGGGATATTCTGGCAGGCGGCCCCCGCAAGCATGCGGCGCCCCATGCTGTCCAGCACCTTGTCGATCTGCAGCTGCTGCGACCCGCTGAGCACGAGCACGCCCATGCCGCTCAGCGCCGCATCCCACACCACCGCGCCGAACACGACGCGCGTGAGGCGCCAGACGCGGTTGCGAGCCCAGAAGCGCCCCATGCAGGAAAATCCCCTGCGGGCAGCTTGCAGACGTCGACGAAGTTCGGCCTGCGCGCTGCCCGAAATAGAAGTCTGGATGCCGAGGGCCACGTTGTCGCACTGCACGACGCCCTCGATGGACTCCGCACCGCAGAAGAGCATCCGCGCCTCGTGCTGGGAGCCCTCCCCGAGGAAGCACGGCGAGACCGAGACCGAGCTCTTGGTCGGGTTGCGCGTGTAGCCGCAGGGCTGCAAGGCGCGCTTCAGCCCGTTGTGCGAGCGGCGCGAGGCGAAGCCCGCGTTGCGCGCGGAGGTGACGACGCTCGCGCGGTTGATGTCGTCGGCGTAGATCCTCGTGCCAAGTGGAGCAGCTACATCAAGTAGCGAACACCACGCTGTGCAAATCGACTCGCTCGGCCAGATCGTCGCGTCGATGTCGACCCGAGGCGCGGGCGGCAAGAGGGGCTGCCCCCCCCCCCCCACCCCCCCACACTCCTCGCCGGTGGTCGGGGGCTCGGGAAGCTCGGAGGCGGCCCAGGCGGCGGCGCGAAGACGACGAAGACACGTCGCGATGGGATCGCGGAAGGTCCTCGCGAAGAAGAGCGCCGCGGGCGCGTCGCCCACGAAGGCCCCGCAGCTGTTGCGAAGGTCCTGAGCGCCGTCGGTGCCCTCGACGCGGAAGGTGCTGAGCCCGCGGCGCTGGTGGAAGTAGTCGGCGTCCTTGGGGCGCACCGCCGCCTCGACCGTCTGCCGCGGGGCATCCTTGGCGGTCGGGGCCGCGATGCCTAGGCGACGAAGGCGACCGAGAAGACCTTCCTGACAAAGGAGTGTTCCTTCGCGGCTGCGGCCGCGTAGGTATCCATGCTCGCGTGGAGGTGGACGGCCAGGTGGAGCCCGTTGAAGTTGCTCTTTGTACCACGACGTCCCGACTCTGTACAGGCCATGGATGTAGCACTTAGTCTGGAACTCGGACTTGCCATTGTTCTTGTCGAGGCCTGTGGTGACGGAGTGGTGACAGATCAACGGCACGCGACGCACTCGCCGAATGTGGCCCAAAATGGTCTTGAACGCTCGCTCCGTGATGGGCGCGTCGTGCTCCTCGATGTCGTGGCCGAGCCCACGTCGATCTCCTGCGAGCCGATGGCGAGGCTGCAGAACAGCGCGAGCGGGCAGAAACCGACCATTTTGGGACGAAAGTGGTCGGTTTTGCGGCGGCCGAGGGGGTTCGTCATCCTCCTCCTCGGCGTCGCCAGCACGACGGTGACGTGGCTGCAAGCTGGAGCGTGTCCGTGGCCGCGCGCCGCTGCCAACAACCGGCGGAGGTTCGTCATCCCCCGCATCATCGGCATCGCCAGGGCGGCGCGGACGTCGCCGTCGTCGGCCGTCATACCGACGCCAGGGCTCTAGCGCGAGACGAAGGACTTCAGTAGGGACGCTGCGTGGGGGTGCGGCTCGTCGCCGCGTGGCTTTGGAGAGCACCTCGAACATCTTCTCGAAGTCCTCGCGGGCGATCTCGAGGTGATCGTAGGCGAACGTCGGCGCGCGCGGCAACTGGTCGATGTACTGCTGGCGGTACTTGGTGAAGTCGATGGGGACCGCGTCGAGGCCACCGTCGGCGCCAACCTGCGCGAAGTGCTGCACGATCTCGGCACGCCTCGGGACGAAGCCGTCGGCCACGTTGTAGCGACGGCGGCGAGGGCCCTTGCACTGGGCGGCCAGCAGATGGCTGGGGCGCCACATCTCGGCGAAATGCCGTTTCCGCCAGGCCTCGTCAGGAGGAGGAGGAGGAGGAGGAGGAGGAGGAGGAGGAGGAGGAGGAGGAGGAGGAGGAGGAGAAGAAGCGCGGGCGGGTGCGGCTCGCCGCCGCCCGCGCCGGCCTCCAGTCGACGCGGCTCGCTGCCGCGGGGGCTCCGCGCCGCCCGCCCGCACAACCGCCCGCTGGCGGCCTCGGCGGTGGAGGACGGCGTGCCGCGCCGCGGCTGGCTCTGCCGGGCTCTGGGGGGTCCCCTGCTCGGGCGCCGCGCGAGGTGCCCCTGGCCAGAGGCGTCCGGCCCCAGGGTTCCCAGGGAGGTCCCCGCGGCCTCCAGAGCGCCCCTCATGGGGCCCAGGACCCCCCAGGACTCAGATGCGGAGCGAAAGACTGGGGGCACCTTAGGCCAGGAACACCATTAGAGCCCGTTTGTGCTACCACTCGCGATAACGCCCGTGACTGGCCCCGCCTCCCCCCACTTGGTCACGTCACGATTCGCGGCGGCACAGGCTGGGAGCCATACCTGAGCATTCCCAGACCGTACCGGCGCGAATCGCTACATGACGAGCCCCCTCTCACACACACACACACACACACACATGAATATATACACACACGCACACACACACACACACTGGTCACGCACGTTATGATCAGCGAAAAAACCACACTCAAACCGATAGGGAGGAAGAATGGTGAAGGGGTCCCCGTTCGAGCGGGGACCCCCATCATGGGTCCCCCATAATGGGTCCCCGTAACTCCTCCCCAGGAATTCTGAGGGTCGTATTGGTATGTGGGTATGGGTGTTAGTTGTCAGCCCGTGACGTTATGGGGGTGAACAAACGGTCTCTTAGCAGCCCCCGACCTGCCCAGCCTGGGCTCTCGGAGGACGACCCGCACAGCTCCGTGGCCGTGGTGGTGGCTGTCGGGCGGCAGGCCGAGCGTGGGGATGGCCTGAGGGGCAACGATAGGGGGGGGGGCTGGCACATGAGGGGGACACATCGACCTGGAATCGGCAATACATCGCCGATGGATCGACGAATAGACCCCCGAGAGCGGATCCGCACGCTCCCGGGCAGGTCGGGGCCATCGTGCCCACATCGGCGATCCATGGGCGATTGGGGGTCGATGCCTCCCCCCCTGTGCCCATCCCCCCCTACACCCTGCGAAATGCTTAAGAAATCATGGGTTAAGAAATTCATAGTCTCAGAACTTGAATAAAAACCTAAAATTTCTATCAAAATCTTGGGATTTACATTGAAACATTAAGAATAATCGAGACTCTGGTCGAAAACGTAAGTTTTCTTAAGCATCGCCTAAGGTGTATGATTGCCCCTGATGGCCGAGAGCGTCTGGCGTTCCCTCTGCGCCTGGCGGGCCCCTCTGGCGGCCTGCTTCTGCTGCGCGGGGGGCTTTTGGCCGCGAGCCCAAGGGGGGAAGCAGAGGCATCCCGGATGGGGTATGAGCAGAGGGGGTCAGAAGATCGCGCCGCATCGCCAACGCATCCCCAGTGCATCGCCGATGCATCGCCAATACTTCGGCAACGCCGACGATGCACCAACACCGACGGCGTGGAGAAAATCAGTTCCCACATCGAGCCGCGATCCTCCAACCCTAGAGGACTGCAGAGTGGGGGGCCCTTCTCAAAGGCTCGAAGGCCTCGGGCGTTCTGAGAAGAGTTCTAGGCCTCCTACGAAGGCAGAGGCGGAATCTCAGAAGGCCAGAGGGCTTCTGAGAAACACCGCCACCTTCTGAGAAGGCCTGCCCCCTCTCAATCTCCTCCTCCTCCTCCTCCTCCTCCTCCTC
>CAUYUJ010016085.1:250042-267975 GCA_963575745.1 Prorocentrum cordatum | reverse complement strand
GGCACTGGGGCCTTCGGTGGAGCTCCCTATGGGGCCACGAAACGTGTGAGGGGTGTGCCGAAATCTGTGCGGTGGGCGCATGGGAGCGCAGCCACTGGGGCCTTCGCTGGAGCTCCCTATGGGGCCACGAAACGTGTGAGGGGTGTGCCGAAATGGGCGCGGCGGGCGCATGGGAGCGCAGCCACTGGGGCCTTCGGTGGAGCTCCCTATGGGGCCACGAAACGTGTGAGGGGTGTGCCGAAATGGGCGCTGTGGGCGCATGGGAGCGCAGCCACATGATGATGATGATGATGATGATGATGATGACGATGATGATGATGATGATGATGAGGATGATAGGAGGGGGGAGGAGGCGGAGGAGGAGAGGAGGAGAGGAGACGCGGGCCACCGTCTCTTCAAAACGAGGACCCAACACCACAGGATGGTTGGGAAAAAAGAGGGTGCAATAGTGCAGCGAACTACTCAGGGTCCAGTTTGAGGAGGTCGTTAATGATGTCGTCGGGGCCCCCAGCTTTGCCTCTTGTGGTCCTGCGGATCCTACGGACGAGCCAGTTGAGCGGCATGATGTTATCGATAGTCCTAATGTGGGCCTGTGACGGAATCTTGGGGTTCTGATTATAATCCGACATGAGGTCCTCCCAATCAACGGTGTCTGCATTCTCGATGTATCCGAAGAACTTCAGGACCTCCTGGGCGAGATCCTTGGAGGACTGGATGAGGTCCCCTTGGGAGTCCATCCGAATGGGGAAGTCCGTGGAGCCGTTGGGGGGACGGCCTCCAAATCTCTGAAGTTGGCGGAGTATCTTCCATTCTAGCCCTGGGTTGTAGGAGTCCGCTGCGGCTTCGACCTCCAATGACAGTTGCTCGAGGGTATGCCCTCTCGCCTCCTTGGGGAGTCTCTTCAAACAACTTCCAGTGTCGCGGAGGCACTGCACTAGCACCTCAATCAGTTCATGCATGCGGATATTGTCTGCCTTGAACTCTGCTATGCCGTCCGTGACGGCGACAGTGCGCAGCTTGAAACAATCTGGGGGTGCGTCGTAAACTGGCGACCCGACGTCCAGGTGCATGAGTGACTGCTCAACTGCACCGCCGTCCAGACGCCTCCATGTCCTGAGAATATGCCTGATCCGTCTTCTGTACTGGATGGCCTGTAGGATGTCTGGGGTGATGTGAGGCTTGATGGGGACCTTGTTAGAAGACGGAAATGCGACTTGCGCGCAGCGTAGAACATGTTTGTGTGTGTGTGTGCTTGAAATGCTCGTTCATGTCAACATGTGCGTGCACCTGCGGTATTTCACGTATCAAAGACATAAAGAGCTGCACCTTGTCGGGGTCCTGTAGGCCTCTGGTGTCAAACTGGGGCTTAGGGGAGCTGACTTTGTGCATGCTACTGGACAGGATAGTACATACCACTGGCAGGTGATCTGAGAGCGCGCTGAGGTCATCCATGTCGTGCAGAACGGCGTGCTGATATACACGCGCTGACCAGGTGCAACCCATGCATATGTAATCGATGCGATGCTCGTTGCATTGGTTGGCCAACCACGTATAGGACTTATCTGTTGCCGATACAGAGAGGGTATTAATGGCCATGAGGTTGATCCCTAGGAGCATTGCATGAAAAAGCTCGCCCCCTGCATCCTCATTCTCTCGGTGCCCGTGCGGACCAACAGCATCTGAAAGTACGTTGCCAACTCTACCATTGGCGTCGGCAAAAATGAGATGCACCTTGAAAGCACAGCCTGGTAGTGTCCGCCCACCACACGGTCTGTTCTTCAATGCCGTGGTCGCCGCGCGGAGCATGCAGAACCATAACTACCATTGTTAGCATGGGGGCATCAATTTGGACGATCAACCTGCGGGGGTCTTCGTAGAGGCCTACCAGGTGCTTGCCCGTGAGGTACTTGGGGGCCCCGTCGACGTAGACGTATGGGGCGCTGGCGGAGACCCACAGCTCGCAACCCAGATTGCCTTTTTGAGCCCCCGAGGCCAAGATGATGAATCCCTTGGGGGTCCTCTTGCCCGAGACGTTCCTGGCTTCCTGGATGCCCACGAGGAGGTAGTCCTGGGCAAGGATCTGGTTCCTGATGAGGTCTCCTCTTCGGTGCCCTTTAGTCCCCGTGGTCCCAGGCCCCCTGTCCAGCGCCGAGCATACATTGTATGTCATGACCTTAAAACTGAACGTGATCCTCGCCTTGCTCTTGGTCGAGGACATGCCTTGCTCAAGGGGAGGTTCATCGCATCGTACCTCCTTGTGCGGCAGCGTAAACTTGCCACCTGCCTCTGGGAAAAAAGGATACGCCGCGAGCATGCTGGGAGTGACGAACTTGGTCCAACACCAGTCTAGGGCGGGCGAGTGGCGGAGCTCATTAATCAGGAAGTCCTTGTACCTGGTGACTTTGGCGTCCTCGGATTTCGCTAGACTATCTGCCAGCTCTGTCCACGGGTTGTTGGCGTGTCCTCCAACGTGCACAATCACCCCCAGGGTCCATTTGGCTAACATAAACACAGGATGCAGCAGAGCGGCCAGACCCTGGTTGTTGGAGGCCCCGAACTCCCCATTAGCTAGTCCGATTGCTGATGTAGAGTCCGAGAAGATGGTGCAGGCAGGTAGGCTGAGTTCATGATGTTTCAGCTGAACGGCAAAATAGCCTAGCGCCCAGATGGAGGCCCAGAGTATCCCAAAGAGCTCCACCGTAGTGCTAGATAAGATGGTGTCTTTCCATATGGACGGGTCCAAGGGGATAGCGGAGGTGTCGGAGATATAGCCTTTCACAAACCCAAGAAAGGATACTGAACCCGATTCTCCAAGAGCCACCGCTGCAAAAGCCCATGAACTGCCACTGAAATCTTTGAAAGAACCATCGGTGCATAACTGAATGTGCCGCGGCCTCCCCAACAACGGCAGCAAAACATCTAGTGCAAACTGCGCCGCCTGATGCAGTTTGACCCCCACAAAGGAGGTCTCTAGCGCGAAGTAGTTCGCGTGCTGCATGATGGCGCGCAGGACGCGGCCCGAGTCCCCGATGGTACAGTCAGTGGCCGTCAGGTTCTGGCTGTCTGCTGCTTCGAGCAAACCTGCCAATCTGAGCTGCACAGGCACTCCCATGGTCGGGACAAGTGGCATGCGGAGAAACGTATGATTGAGCTCCTGCGCCATCATTTCAGCCTGGCTGAGTCTGGTGCTTGAAGCTGACTGGGAACTGCGCACAGGATCCTCATGCATGTATGGATCTGTGCTGCTGGGAATAACAACTTGCTGATCGCTGCATTCACCATTTTGCGCATTCAAGTATCCCAACCCTCTCGGCATAGAGGGTGCTGAGGCGCGGCTGCGCTCCTCGAAGTCAGTATTGATGTCGAATTCTGTGCTGGGGACGTCGAACGCGTAGGTCCCTGGTCTGCCATTGTCAACAATGCTCTCGTCGCTGTCAACGTGGTACGCCAGATATTCAACCGTTCCCCATCCCACTTTAGCTGGGGGGTCCCAGCCACGCCTTATGCGTCTAGTCCGATCTCGTACAAGTCGCCCTTCAGCTCCTTCCTTGGCGGCGAAGGGCCTTGCGCCTCCATGCCACGGTCGCTGGCCGTGCGCTTCTCGGCTGCTGCTGCCGCAGCTGACCCTTGTGGGCCCATGGCCTGCGGAACGGACTGAGGGTGCATGGCCGTCGGCCGTGTAATCGCTTCCGTCGGAGACGATGGGATCAACTCTGGATGCGACTTGGCCAATTCCACATATGCTGCTGCCATAGCTTCCACCGCCTGCAGTGAAGGAGCTCCAGGGCGTGTACCCGTCGGCCCTGGTATGTGCTCGATGTCCAGCGTCATCTCCTGCGCGGGGCTGATCATTGCCATCTGATTTGCCGTGAGCGGCGGGGTCTCCGTAGGGCATGGGCTGCCAGCTTCGGAACTCTTGCCTTTTCCCTTTGATTGCGGCCATGCCATTGCCAGGACCTGTGATGTCGGTGATCCTGGTATCGTTGGAGCCGTGGGGGAGGCTGGGGCAAAAGGAGGCGACGACGCAACCGGTGTTGGTGATATCGGCGCCTCCGTGCCCATAGTAAACCCCACGGACTGCGGCGGGTGTTGGTACTGTTTCTGCAAGGCTGCCAGCATGGAGCTGTTGTATGCCATGTAATCCAACATTTGTTTGATCATGTCGTCCTGGGCCCGCTGGTGCTGCCGGATGCTCTGGACCGTGCTGAGGACTGGCTGCATGGGCGCAACTGATGCAGATGCAGAACAGAAAGGCATAGAAGCTGACCCGACCATTGTCGGCCTGGCGCCTATGGGTGGGCTTGGAGCCTCGCCCATGCCTGCGTCCTTCTCCGTCTCCTTTTCCTGGGCGAGCTGCTCCAATGTCTGTTTGAGAGATTCTGCATCGTAGAGTAATGTGTCGGCCTCCTCCTGTAGCTCTGTCATCCTCTTCTGACCCTCTGCTGCTCTTGCGGCCTTTCTTTCGACCATGATTTTGACACCTGCGATCTGCTTGTCGAGGGGCTCCGTTTGGGCGACCATGAACTTGTATACTGCAATCTCCTCCGCGGAAATCGGGTCTTCTTTTCCTGCATAACGACTGGCTTTGATGAGGGCCGCCAGTGACGTGATCTTGTTCTTCGCTTCTGCCCTGAATAATGGCTGAAGATCTGGTCATTCTGGCGGTTGAGAATACTTCGGATGAGTGTATGCTGTCTCTGGTGTGGCCTGAAGGATCTCGCCTGCAATTCTTCATAGCTCCAGCTGTTGCGCCCTCGATACTTGTTGGGAGTTGACAGGAATGTCCCACCTTCTGCCTTTGGATCTGGGCCTTGTCGTTTTGTCCCCCCATTTGTTGCCACATGCGCAAAACCATTTGTGATTGGGTATGTTCTTCTTGCACTTGCTGCATGTCCAATGGGAACTCATCTTTTGGGCTGAGTGATGTCTCCATCGTAGATTTGTCGCCTGGGCAAGTCGTAGCAATAGGCGTGCCTTCGCACGCTGCTGACGTAGCCGTCTGTGCCAGGCTGGCTCTGGCACTTCTCGTCGGCCTGCCGTGATGGCACGAGTGCACAAGAGAAAAATTCGCGGCGAACGCGCCTGAGGTCCGAGCTGCACCTGGCCAATCACACCAAGCTGTGGGATCGGTGATTGCCAGGCGTTGGAGCCCAAACCTTCCTCCTCCTCCTCCTCCTCCTCCTCCTCCTCCTCCTCCTCCTCCTGCGCATCCCCCTCCCCCTCCCCCTCCCCCTCCTCCCTCTCATCCTCCTCATCCTTTTCCTCCTCCATCCCTCCCCCCCTCCCGCCCGCCTGCCCGCCCTCCCGCCCTCGTTCCCTCCCTCCTTCCCTCCCACCCTCCCCCCTCCCGCTCATTATTCTTAGTAGTATGGTTTGTCTTCTTATTAGTCGTCTTAGTATTAGTCGTATTCTTCGTCTTACCAGTATCATTAGTAGCATGAGCATGGTTAGTATTATTAGTATCAGTAGTAATATTAGTATTGCTATTAGTGCTATTATTGGTGCCATTAGTATTATTATTAGTAATCGTGGTATTATTAGTAGTATTAGTATTGTTATTAGTATTGGTGTTATTAGCACTATTACTATTAGTAGTATTACTATTAATATCGGTATTCGTAGTAGTAGTAGTAGTAGTAGTAGTAGTGTTAGTATCATTCGTGTTATTGGTCATATTATTATTAGTAGTATTATTAGTATTAGTACGTTTCGTAGTATTATTCATATGTTCCGTATTATTAGTATTATGATTAGTAGTATTATCAGTATTCTCATTGGTATTAATATTAGTGTTATTATTAGTATTAATAGTCGTAGCATCATCATCATCACCATCATCCGCATCATCAACATCATCATCGTCATCAATGTAATTATCAGTATTACCATGATTATTATCATTAGTAGTAATGTAAGTATTAGTCGTATTACTATCCCGAGTACTACTATTATTACTAGTATCAAGATCAGCATTATCAGTAGTATTACTATTCCTACGATTGATATTGTTAGTAGATTCATTCGTGTTATTATTATCATCACGTTGATTATTACTAATATTAGTATTACTACGATTACTACTATAATTCTAAGTAGTATCATTATTATGTGTAGTAATATTGTTATTATCACTAGCATTTTCATCATTATTATTAGTAGTACTAGCATTATTATTATTGTTGCTAGCATTCGTATTATTAATAGTGAAATTAATACTAATAACCATACTGCTAATCGTATTATTACTATTATTACGATTCGAGCCTTATTATTATTATGCTTCTCCTGCTCCTCCTCCTCCTCATCATCCTTTTCCTCCTCCTCCTCCTCCTCCTGCTCCTCCTGCTCCTCCTGCTCCTCGTGGCTCCTCCTCCTGCTCCTCCTCCTCCTCCTCCTGCTCCTCCTGCTCCTTCTGCTCCTCCTGCTCCTCCTGCTCCTCCTCCTCCTCCTCCTCCTCCTCCTGCTCCTCCTGCTCCTCCTCCTCCTCCTCCTCCTCCTCCTCCTCCTCCTCCTCCCCCTCCTCAACTCAACTCAACTCAACTCAACTCAACTCAACTCAACTCAACTCAAGCAACTTGGGCCCAAGCATTGCTTGCGCCCATCCCTCTGGGTTTCCGCGCAGCGCTTGAGGGACTAGGCTTGGGGGTGCGCCAACACCTCTCGGCCTCGACTAACACAGAGGGTTTTCAGCAGTTCAGTTGAGCCATGGCAGCGCCCAACAGGGCATCCAAGCTGTGGACTCGGTGTCCGGCGTGCCAGAAGTGCGAGCGGAACAAGAAGCTGCAGTCCTACGGGTGCGTCTGCAGCGGATGTGGTTCGGTGGTGCCCCTGTACACTCCGAAGAAGAAGGTGCATTTCTGGGATCGCGAATCCGACGCCGAGGGGTTCTACGATGCGCTCAGTGGCGAGGACTCGGCCACGGAGATGGAGCCGCTGCCCGTGGGCATCCTCAAGGACGGAGCGCGCTCTCGCAGCGCGTCGCCTGGGGGGGGCCAAGAACGGCAAGGGCGCGAAGGGAGGAGCTCATCAGGCACGGGCTCTTCTGCAGAAGGCGGTCGAGGCGGCGGCGGCGGACCCCACGCTCAAGGCAGCGCTGGAGACGCAGCTGGTGCAGATCACCACCAAGGAGCAGATGATGGTGGCGCGTGAGTCACCAGTTGAGACGCTCAAGAGGGCCGAGGGGGCGGTCCGCAATTGCGAGCACCTCCACGAGCAGGCGGTAGGCAGCGTCCTCAGGCTCCGCGGCAACTTGGCAGCGGCGGAGCAGAAGGAGCAGGCGGCGGCGCGGGCGCTAGCAGAGGCCTTGGCTTCGAAGAAGGCCGCAACCTTGGCCTTAGCTAAGGCCGAGGGGCTGGCGCTCGCGGCAGAAGTAGCTATGAAGAAGGATCAGTTGTTCACGATCGAGTGGGACGAGCAGTTCTTTGGTGAGTTGGATACCCTGGAGTGCACGGACACTGAAAGGGATGCGCTTCGTAATATCAAGGCGCAGCTTGAGGAGGGGCGCACCGCGTTCTCGGGCGGCGAGGCGGAGATCAAGAAGTGGCTTAAGGAGGCCGCAGAGTACCAGCAGGCGACCACGGACAGGCTGGCCAAGAAGCGCAAGAGCGCCGACGGCTCCCCCCCAGGCCCCCGAGGCCGCGGCAGCGGGCACCACTGGCCCCGCTGACGCCGCGGCTGTCCCAGGCGGCGGCGCTGCCGCCAGCCAGGGCGCGGGGGCCGCAGGAGCCGTCGGCGCTGGTGCTGCGGCTGGCGGTGCAGAGGCGCAGGCAGCACAAGAGGCCAAGGAGGCCGAGATCACGGCCGAGGCGCAACGCCTCTCGGCCGCCAAGTTCCAGGCGAAGGTGGCGGCGGCCAAGGCGACGGGCAAGGGCGGCGTCGGCGCTGGCTCCCCAGCGGGGGCAGGGACGGCGACGTCTGTGTGACCAACATCAGGGCCTGCCTCAGCCCAGTCCAATGAGGTACGTCAGGTTCGTGTCGTGACGACCCCGGCGTTGGTTCCTGACACCGCGCTGGATCGTTCAACCTTGAACGATCGGCCGTCTCCGCAACGTCCGATCGTTCAACATCGATCGATTCTGGGTCGCCGGCGGCGTTCAACCTTGAACGCCCGCGCTGGGGTCGCCGCTGGTCGACACGACGCAAACCTACCGTAGGGGAGTCGGACACCTCATCATTGTTCTGCAGCAGTGCGACGTCCTTGTCCGACAAAGTCTGGAAGCATGTCGAGCTCAACAGAGACAGGCATCAATACTAGGCTTTCGTGGAAGCACACGTTCGTGCAGCTGACGAGTTGCGCGAGTGGGATGCGAAGGCGCGGGGACTCCGCCTTCGGATGCATGCGAACCCTGCCCGTGAGTCAGGGAAGGAGGTTACGTCGTCCAGAGTGGCCAGATCCAACGAGGGCGGCGAGATTTTCATGAGTCATGGCAATTTGCAGACGCAATATCTACCAGCAGCTCGAGCAGCAGCAGGGCATCTTCGTGAATCCAACCAGCTGGGATTGGACGGATTCATGCCGATGGTGGTGCATCTCTCGGGCTACTCCCTGGTGATCATCGTTCTGTATGCTCTTCCGAGCATCAAGATGTGTGGCCACAATCGCATTCGTTTTCAGAGATTGGGAGGCCTTCTTCAGACGCTATCTTTGCCATGTATCGTGGTGGGGGACTTCAACATGGAGCCAGAAGTGTTAGTGAAGTCATCTTTTGTTCAACGTTTGGGCGCGGTGGTCAGAACTGCCGGCTCGCAGGGAACGCGCGCGCAAAAATATGGCCGAGATACTTTGCTGGACTACTGTGTCTGTAGCCCCATTGCCACGCGTTTCCTGAGAAGCGTCCAGGCTGTGAGAGATGTTCCTTGGAAACCCCATCAGGCCCTGGTCTTGAGGCTTCTGAGTTCGGGTGTGTCTCTCCTCACTCGCCCCCTCGTGGCCCCCCCCGGCCCCCTCAGACTCCCAGGCCCAGGCGGGAGCCCACCCCTGGGTCCAAGTCGAGCCGTGCTAGGTCGCCTCACGCTGTAAAAAAGCAGGAAGCTTTCGAGTCTAGAGTTGCTCAGTTTCAGTCTATGTTCGGGGAGACGTAAGACCCGGGTACGGGGGACTCGGAAATCCCCGACGAGGTCGTCAAAAAAATGACGAGGCCGAGCCTGCATTTTGACGAGGCCTCCCGCTGCAGACATCCCACGAAACTCCTCCTCGTCAAAATCCGAGTCGCGGTCGTCAAAAAACGATGGCGAACCCGAGTCCCGGTAAACCCGGGTCTTACGCTCCCCCGATATGTTTGGTGATTGTTTTCAGTCTGCGGGCTCGGGCCTCGGGGCGGAGCCTATCGGGAATGGCACCGCCGAGGTCGATGAATCTTTAGACTGTTGGCCCGATGAGGAGGAGGGCCCGTGGGCTTTGGGCGTGGCTTCATGGGGGGGTCACAAATAGGGGGGTCAGAAACGGTCCCCTTTCGTGCCCTTTTCGGGCCCCTCCGGAGCCCCAGGGGGCTCGTTTAGGCACCGTTTGGGTACCTTTTCGGACCACCCTCGCCACCCCCCCATTTATGACCCCCCTATTACGCAACGCCCAAGGGCTGAGGAATTAAAGTTCACCCGGGATGCCAACATAAGCTCGGCGCTCCCGACCCCATCTCAGGCTGACGTCGCGCTCGTTTTGCCTGGGCCTGACCGCATCGAGAGCAGCTGCTCCCAGCGGGTGCCCCCGAGTAGGGATGAGCTTCGTCAGAGCGTTTCCCCTCTCCCCAATTCGAGCCAGCCCCCCGTCACGTCGGCGTTTAAAGCAGATTTGAGGCCGAAGATTGATGCCCCTGACCGTGACCTTAGCCCTGACCCGCCCTTTTACATCCCTGGTGACTTGTGGGAGCGGTGTCGCACAGAGGTGGGGTTCACGCCAGGCGAGCATTATATTCAGTCAGCTTCCACTTCTCTGCTGTCGTCCGTAGCATTTGGGCTCAAGCACACTCCTGTTACTTCTGGTATGTTCGGCGCGTGGGTGGCCTCAGTGGAAGCCACCATCCTGCAGCATCATGGCATGGAGGCTCAGAGGCAGTCTCGAGCGACGGGACCGCAGTTTCGTGTTCATCCAGCACAGGCAGCGCGCAGCCAGAGAGATGTGGAGATGAATGGCCAGAGAGCACATTGGTGGGTGAGGGTCCACACGATCTTGAGCGGCGTCGCCCGCCATCGCCGAAAGGTGAATGGCCCCAAGCAGCTGCAGCAGTACCAGATCGACGCCAAAGAGCTTGTGGGCGACCGTCCAGAGGGCATCCACACTACATTGAGAGTGAATAAAGACGCACCGTGGGAAGAGTGGATTAAATTGTTGAATGATTGTGAGTCTCGAAATGTGGCAGTCCTAGAATCATTTGTGGACAGTTCTCGACGTATCAGCCAGCGGGCCCAGAGATATGCGGCACAGGCGTCAGTGCTTCGTTTTTCGGGAATGGGTCACCATGCCCGAGGCTAACGGGGTGCTACATAAATCGTTCAAAAAAAGTCCGTTACCTCCAGTCGACATTCAGTGTGGAGGTCAGAGTTTGTTAGATCCCAAAGATCTGATCGACGCTAAAGGGCAGGTTTGTTCAGCAGATGTGGGCGCCTACGCCAGTTGATCGGAGTTCAGTCAGTGAGACGGTCAGGGTTATTCGTGATGCTGCTCAGTTCTCGGCACTGCCGCCGCTGGAGCCTCAGATGCTCCGTCAAGCTGCAGGTCGCATGAAGGCCAAAGCGGGGTTTGGTATCGACAGGCTGACGCCTCTCGACTACCAACGTCTCCCTGAGGCGGCCTTGGGCGAATCCACGCCCATCTTGCAGGCGATCGAAGAAACGCTGAGTTGGCCTGTTCAAACTATGTTGGTGGTAGGCAAATTTATCCCCAAGAAAAGCTTGGGGGATAGGGCTATCGGCCCGGTGTCGATGTTGGGTCGACTATGGTCGATGGCCAGAGAGCCCGTGGTCAGATCGTGGAGCAAGGAGAGCGCCCAACACTGGGATGCGGCCATTTCTGGCAATTCGTGTTTGATGGAAGCGCACTTGAGAGCGATCGACGAAGAGCTGGCACATGAAATGATGATGCAGCATGGCCATGGGATGCTAGATATCAAGTCGTTATACGACAGCATTCCGTGGACGCTTCTGGCCGCCGCAGCTCTTCGCCTCGAGTTCGACCCTGTTATCTTATGTTTGGAGTTGCTCCAATGTATTGCACCACGGGCGTTGGAACAAAAGAACGCCATCACGGAGCCCTTCGACCCGTCGCAGTCGGTCGTACAAGGGCTGAGGTGCGGAACCATATTCGCAAAGATAATGACGCATTATATCATGGTAGTTGCAAGCACGTCACACCCACGCATGGGTCAGCGTCTGTGGATTGACGATGTGTCACAAACGGTGAAAGGATCTCGGCGGGCAGTGAGGGAAGAGCTGGCACGCTGTATTATCACCACATGTAAAGAGATGAAGAAATGGTATTTGGCAAGTGCAGATGAGTCGGTAGTCATGTGTACGAGTTATAAAGATGCCCAATACGTAGCGCGGAAAGTTAGACAGGCAGGCTTTGTAGTCAAGCCTGTACTCCAGGCAGCTTATTTAGGAATCGACTTCGGGTGCGGACGTCGAGTTCGAGCGGTGCGCGTCCAAAGAGAGAAGAAGCACAAGTGGATGAGCTGAAAAAATCGTCGACTCGCCAGGACCACTCGGCAGCATGGTGCAATCAGAAAGTTACAACGCCAAGGTGGATTGCCAGCTGGAGTGTACGGACATCAAGTACACGGTCTGATCGGATCGCAGCTCACTCAGTGTCGCAGGAGGCTCGCACACCTCCTCTGTTATTTTCCATATTCATGGAGGCGTTCACGCTCGCCCCAACTCGATCGACATTGTCGGTCAGTCATAACCCAAAGCTTTCGGCGGATAACCCATCTTTACCCAACTTAGGCCCAACGGGGCCCAAATCGTCAAGTAAGGTCGTTGTCAATGTCGGGGTCCATGCTAGTGGGTCCAAGGACATTGCGGGCCGTAAAAGGAACGCAAATATCCCGTCAAGCGTAAGGTAAAGAAAGTCTGCTAATATGATCACGCGCGCGTGGGCCGCGCGCGGAACTTTTCTCTCCGAACCGAAACTGCTGTAGTCAATTCAATGCCTGCGCATGCGGATATATATATATACATCGACGGCGGCAGGGAGCGTGCAGTAACGACTCCTCCTCCTCCTCCTCCTCCTCCTCCTTTTCCTCCTCTTCCTCCCCTCCTCCCCCTCTTCTTCCCCTCCCTCCTCTCCTCCTCCTCCTCCTCCTCCTCCTCCTCCTCCTCCTCCTCCTCCTCCTCCTCCTCCCTATTCCGCCTCCTCCTCCTCCGCCCTCCGCCTCCTCCGCCTCCTCCTCCTCCTCCTCCTCTCCTCTCCTCTCCTCCCTCCTATTCCTCCTCCTGCTCCTGCTCCTCCTCCTCCTCCTCCTCCTCCTCCTCCTCCTCCTCCTCCTCTTCTTCCTCCTCTCCTCCTCCTCCTCCTCCTCCTCCTCCCTCCTCCTGCTCCTCTCCTCCTCCTCTCCCTCCTCCTCTCCTCCTCCCCTCCTCCTCTCCTCCCTCCTCCCTCCTCCCCCTCCCCCTCCCCCTCCCCCCGTGGGCGAGGGAGCGTAGCATTAGCATTAGCAGCATCAGATATGTCACGGACTCGGTGCGTCTGTTGGATTCTCGGGAGCGTGCGCAGCGCGTTCCGGCAGAGCCCGTGAGTAGGTTAGCTCCTGGGCATCGTTCGCTTCCAGTGTGTTGCATCGTGCTGCAAGTCCCCTGTGCTGGCGCATGTTCCAGATACCTCTCCCTGCCTGTCCGCCCAGCGTGTTTCGGAACAGCGTTTCCGGAACACGCTTGAACGTGCTCCGGAACAGCGTTTCAGGAGCACGTTGGAATGCCCGTCTTGTCTGCTAGTGTGCGGTGACGTTAACCCGGCTGGGATGGCCAGCACCAAAATTCGTGACATGTTCGTTGCTTCTGCATTGTTGGATATAGAAGTCAGCAGCAGTGTAGGAGCAGAGAGCCACTCAAATGCGGCGCGACCCTAATTACGCCCGCATGCGAGTGGTTCTCGCCAGCAGCAGTGTAGGAGCAGAGAGCCACTCAAATGCGGTGCGACCCTACGCCTGCATGCGAGTGGTTCTGGATTTCAGTGTCCGTGGGCTTTTGGCTCAAGGTGCGGTGAAGGAAAAAACAGTCCCTCTTCCCGCATAGGGGGCTCGCGGCGGCCAACCCTTCCGGGGAGGCCGCAGTGCAGCGTCCCGCAATTGGTCCCTTGAGCTACGGTTGGCTGAGACAGCCGACTGGCTCCTCAGGGACGTCCTCGGCGTGGCACCGCGGCCCCATTGGGGCCCATTGTGGCTGCTGCCAGCCTCCCGGGACGAACTCGTGGCCTATCTCGGGGCCGTTGTCGGACCCCCGGAGGTCGACCCAGAATCGGAGTTGAGTGAGTAATTGTAGAAGGGGCTCGGGTCTGGTCAGAATGACGCCAGAGGGCAGTAGAGCCCTTTCAAGCCCCCTCCTCCTCCCCCTCCCCCTCCTCCTCCTCCTCCTCCTCCTCCTCCTCCTCCTCCTCCTCCTGCTCCTTCTCCTCATCCTGCTCCTCCTCCTCCTCCTCCTCCTCCTCTCCTCCTCCTCCTCCTCCTCCTCCTTCCCTCTCCTCCTCCTGCTCCTCCTCCTCCTCCTCCTCCTCCTCCTCCTCCTCCTCCTCCTCCTCCTCCTCCTCCTCCTGCTCCCCCCTGAGCACGCAGCCGAGACTTAAAATGCAGCCGCCTGGAGTACTGCACGTCGGCAAAGGCAGAGACCCCCTGAGCCATGGCAGAGCAGTACGTCTCCTTGAGGGGCAACGATACGGGGGGGATAGGCATAGGGGGGGAACATCGACCTGGAATCAGCGATACATCACCGATAGAACGGCGATAGGCCCCCGATAGTAAATCCGCACGCTCCTGGGCAGGTTGGGGCTATTGGGCCCCTATCGGCGATCAATGGGCCATTGGGGGTCGATGCATCCCCCACTTATGCCTATCCCCCCCATCGTTGCACCTGACTCCTGCACCCAGGAGATGAACTCTTCCTTCTGGGACCGGCGCAAGGCGGCCAGGAGCCCGTTCCCTGCGTCCACGTGCAGCGAGAACGCGGGGGTGCAGTGCAGCACAGAGTAACTCGTGCTCAGGACGTCAATCCACGCTGCGGGTTCCACCTCGAGTGGGATCACTTCATCCCACGAGGCATCATCTGACCTCACACTCGAAGATGTTCGGCTGGAGTCGCTGGAGTCGCCCGTGGAGGCATCATCGAATCTGTAACATTCCGTACGAACGCCCTGCAAACCCATAGACCTGCCGCCAGGCCGTGTCTCTGGCGCACTGATTCTCAGAAGCGGAAGGGTGTCAGTGAACTCGCGAATGCCAACAAGGTACACCAGCCGTCCCTCCAGGTTCTGGAAGCGCACGCAGAAAACCTCGACGTTGAGGGGTATGCTAGAGCTGTCCCTCATAGAAACATTGAACGCTGCACAGAGCCCGGTAGCCAGCGCGTCTTCATTCAGCAGCCAGGCCTGGCCCATCTGCTCGGTGAACTTCTCGCGGTCTAGGTCGGACGCCAGGAACGACCTCAGATCCTCACCCAATAGAGGGCGCTGCAGGTTCAATAAGAGCATGTCTGCGAGCTCTGAGTGTCCGTCCTGCAGGCGAAAGTCGCTGTCAAGCTCCACAACAGCGTCGCAGACGCCGCGCAGCACCGAGCGCGTTGCCTCGAGCTCGTTTCTGGAAATCTGGACTTCCATCTCGTACTGCACGGCAAGGGAGACCGTATGATAGTACAGCACCATCAAGACTGCAAAGACGCACGACGCTCCGACGACAAGAGCAGCCCTGTTCAGGCGCGATGGCCCTGGCTGGCAATCAGCTCGAAGAGGTTCCTCGGATCCGAACATGATCGTGGAGCATATCGTCACGCAGACGGCGCACAGCCACGCGAGGTTGAGCAGGACGTTCGTGTTGAGCAAGCACCCGATCGTTGAGCAACCGATAGGCAGAAGGATAAAAGAAAAATTGTATGACTCCACTGCCACTGGAGATACATAGAGGACGATGCACGCGTTCCAACAATGGATCCACGCGTCCAGGCTCTTCAGCGTCATGCCTTGGGGGAACGTCCAGACAAAGAGTACTGCAAAACACGGCACCATTATGCAGAGATCCTGGACGATGCTTCTCCTGCGTGGATTGGGATGGGCGGCCCTAGTCAGCACTATCCCAATAACAATTGCAGCGGCCATGATGCAATATGGAATTGCAGCTTTTGCGCGAACCAGCCGCCTCTTCTGTACCTCCGCGGCGACCTGTTTCAGGGCAGGGTCGCCTCTTGCTCCAGCGACAAACAGGATGGCGCCTCTGCATAATCCGAATAGGTGGTCGAAATACGAGGCTATCGGGCGCCGTGTCGAGCTGTGCTTCACCATTCTGGCCACACGGGTGATCGGAGAACGGCCAATTGAGACAACGGCGGCTTCCCCGCCGAAACGAAATCCATTCAAGATCGGTCCCCGAACCCCTTCCAAGATTGATCCTCCCCCGATTTTTGTAAGGCGGACCCAGCCGTGGCGACGAGAAGCCTCCACGGGGGCCAAGAAGGACGAAAAAACGCCAGAGAATGCCGCCGTTGTCTCGAATTGCCATCCTCCGAGATGAGCAACACGCACCCGCCAAGCGTGAGCCAGACGGCGCACATTGAGACCAACGCAGCCCGTCGGGTTCCGTCCTCCGAGTAGTGCTCTCTGGCGGCCTCCATTCTGGCCAGACCGCCTTGGAGAGCTGAAGCACGGCTGGGGGGGCACGCCCTGGGGCAGCGGCGCCCTGGCTGGCGTGGCTTGAGCCACAACCAATGGGCACCTACGGACGCACACAACCCACCCGCAGAACTCCCACCCTGGCAAGCAGAGCCGTTCAGGAAACGCACCCAAGAGGGGAATCGAGCTGGGCAGGGCGGCCCAGCAAGCGCCCAAAGCCGTTTAGGAAACGCCGACGACGGGAGCCGGGGTGGCATTTCCTCTCTTGATATGTTCACTTCTTTTCCGTCGGCGGCGAGGCAGAACTGCTGCACCAGCGGCCGAGCTAAGCGGGACTGCCGAAGAGCGAATTGCCCAGCGTGCAGGAGGGGAGACTGAGGCAGACGCCCCCTCGAGCTGTTTCGCTCGTGCTCCTGGCTTCGGCTCTCGGTGCTCGCTGGGGGGCGAGGCCACGGGGTGGGGCGGCGGCGGCGGCGGCCCGAGGCGGCGCGGCGGCAGAGCGACGGCGACGACCGGAGTCGACGGGGGCGTCCAAGAGGCGAGGTCGCAAAGCACGGCCCCAGGCATGAGCGGCCCGTGGCACCTGGGAGCATCGGGTGGGAGGCGACGGCGGCGACGAAGGCGACGAAGGCAGCGGCGGCAGCGCAGGCGGCGGCGGCGCCACGGCGTCGACCGCAGAGACGGCGCTCGGGAGCCTGGGCGGGTCGGCGACGACGGGCGGCCGCGAAGGAGACACTGACGACGGCGGCGGCGGCGAGGGCGGTGGCGAGGGCGGCGGCGGCGAGGACGTCGGCGTGGGCGGCAGAGGCGACGGCAGCAAAGACACGAAAGCGGCGACAGCCACGGCGTCGACAGCGTTTGCGGCGGCGGCACCGAGGGCGGCAGCGGCCACGGCGTCGACGGCGACGGGCGGCGCACCGCTGCCGTCGCCGTCGTCGTCGGTTGTCGTCGCAGGTCATCGCTGCTTATCGTCATTGCCCTGGCTCGGATCTCTTCCTGCTCCTGCTATCTCAGCGCTCCTCCTCCTCCTCCTCCTCCTTTTCGTGTTCTTCTGCTGATGTGTTCCACTAGTGTTAGTAGTATTAGTACGACTGTTCTTAGCATTGCTAGTGCAAGTGTTATTAGTGTGCATGTTCGCATAATTCGTACTAATGGTATTCTTGATAGCGGTAGTATCAGTACTAGTACTAGTAGTAGTAGCAGCAGCAGCAGCAGAAGTAGTACTAGCAGTAATAAAAACAGTACTAGTAGTAATACTAAGAGTCGTAGTCGTAGTCGTAGTCGTAGTCGGAGCCGTAGTCGGAGTCGGAGTCGTAGTCGTAGTCGTAGTCGTAGTACTACTACCAATAATAATAATTCGCCGGCCCAACGGGCCAGGGCGTACTAAGATCTCCGGTAACTGGTTAACAGTATTAACAGTATTTCTAGTTCGCGCGCGCGGGGCGGCCCCTGGGGGTCCCCCGGCGAAAAGTACCCCGACCAACGCCCGGTCCGCCGCCCGACCAAGTCTACTCAGAGATGGTGTTCCTTCTGGGTGCGGCCGCTCAGGCTCCCCAAAGCGCGCTCAGAGTGCCCCAAGAGGCCCCCAAGACTGCCCAAGAGGCCCCCGAGACGCCCAAAGAGCGCTCGAAGACGCCGAAGATGACCCCAAGACGGCCCAAAAGGCCCCCAAGACAGCCCAAGAGGCCTCCAAGACGCCCCAAGAGCCTTCCAAGAGGCCTCCGAAGAGAGCCCCAAGAGGCCAAAATCGTTGATTTTCATTTGTTGTTTCGATGTTTTTTGTGTTCTGGCTTTTTCGGCTTCCGGACGCTCCAAGACGGCCCAAGAGGCCCCCAAGACCGCTCCAAGACGGCCCACGAAGCTCCCAAGACGGCGCCGAAACGACCCAAGAGAGCCCTCAAGACGGCCCAAGTGCCGCCCAAGACGGACCAAGAGGCCCCAAGACGGGCCCAAGAGGGACTCAGGAGGGATACCGAGAACTCAAAAATGGAGCCCTCCGTCCCAGAAGGCGCCCAGGAGGTCCCAAAGAGGCCCCAAGAGGCCTCCAAGAGGCCCCAAGATGTCGCCAAGAGGCCCCAGGAGACTCCCAGGAGGCCCAAAAGAAGCCCCAGAAGGCTTCAAACATGTCTCC
>CAUYUJ010016085.1:212542-245042 GCA_963575745.1 Prorocentrum cordatum | reverse complement strand
CCGGAAATCGTTTCGTTTCGTTCGTGCCGTGCGTGCGGGCGCGGCGAATCTGCGTGGGCGCGCGAGAAGAATGAACCCGCCGTTGCCAGGGCGAAATCAAGACAAATGTTTCTCCTCCGTCCGTCCGTCCGGCGGTGGCCCTAGCGGTGTCCCGCTGTGTCCCGTGGTGTCCCATTGTGTCAGTCGTTGCTTAGGCGAGGTCAAGACAAATGTTTCTACTCCGTCCGTCCGTCCGGCGGAGGCTCGCGGTGTCCCACGGTGTCCCGTGGTTTCCCATGGTGTCCCGTGGTGTCCGCCGTTGCTAGGGCGAAATCAAGACAAATGATTATCCGTCCGTCCGTCCGGCGGTGGCTCGCAGTGTCCCGCGGTGTCCCGCGGTGTCCCGTCGTGTCCCGTGGTGTCCCGTGGTGTCCCGTGGTGTCCCGTGGTGTCCCGTGGTGTCCCGTGGTGCCCCGTTGAGTGAGATCGATAGTGAGATCGATACTGAGATCGATACTGGAGTCGATGTGGTGCCCCGAGGTGTCCCGTGGTGTCCCGTGGTGTCCCGAAAAGTGATATCGATAGTGAGATCGATAGTGAGATCGATGTGGTGCCCCGAGGTGTCCCGTGGTGTCCCCGTTGAGTGAGATCGATAGGGAGAACGATAGTGGGATCGACAAGTGTCCCGTGGTGTCCCGTGGTGTCCCGTGGTGTCCTATGCTGTCCCGTTGAGTGAGATCGATAATGAGATCGATAGTGAGACCGATAGTGAGATCGAGAGGTGTCCCGCGGTGTCCCGTGGTGTCCCGTGGTGTCCCGTGGTGTCCCGTTGAGTGAGATCGATATTGAGATCGATAGTGAGATCGACAAGTGTCCCGTGGTGTCCCGTGGTGTCCCGTGGTGTCCCGTTGAGTGAGATCGAGGGTGAGATCGATAGTGAGATCGGTATTGAGATCGATATGGTGTCCCGTGGTGTCCCGTGGTGTCCCAAAAAGTGAGATCGATAGTGAGATCGACAGGTGTCCCGTGGTGTCCCGTGGTGTCCCGTGGTGTCCCGTGGTGTCCCGTGGTGTCCCATGGTGTCCCGTGGTGTCCCGTTGAGTGAGATCGATATTGAGATCGATAGTGAGATCGACAAGTGTCCCGTGGTGTCCCGTGGTGTCCCGTGGTGTCCCGTTGAGTGAGATCGAGGGTGAGATCGATAGTGAGATCGGTATTGAGATCGATATGGTGTCCCGTGGTTTCCCGTGGTGTCCCAAAAAGTGAGATCGATAGTGAGATCGACAGGTGTCCCGTGGTGTCCCGTGGTGTCCCGTGGTGTCCCGTTGAGTCAGACTGACAGTGAGATCGATAGAAAGTTCGCTCGTGAGATCGATTGTGTGAGGTGTTGGTTCCTCACCCCCAACCTCCTTATTACCCGAAGGGTGGTCGTATAGGCTTCTCTCGTTAATCCCACCAGCCCGCTGGGCGTCGGTGGTTTAGAGCGTTCCCTCTTCCACCCCATCCCTCTTCCCCTTCGGGGAGGGGTTTACCCCTCCCCCTACCCCCTCCCCACTGACCTGGACAGGGGGGGCCGCGGGTAGTTAGAGCGTCCAAGACGGCCCAACACGGCTCCAAGGGGACCTCAGGGAGCTCAAGATGACCTCCAAGATGGCTCAAGATAGCGCAAGATGCCTCAAGATGGTCCCCGTGATGTTCCAAGACGCTCCAACAACTCCCCAAGACGGTTCCAAGTGCCCACAAGAGCATCATTAGGATGCATCCAAGAGGCCAAAATGCTTCAAAACCCTGGGGAAATCAATGTTTTTGGTGTTCTCACTTCTTCGCTTGCGATGCACATCCGACGCGTCAAGATGGCTCCAAGATGGCTCAGGATAGCTCCAAGAGGGGCCCAAGAGAGCCTCAGGATGGCTCCAAGAGCGGCCACGAGCGCTCCAAGAGCGATCCAAGAGGGGTCCAGGAAGCGATTTTTGGAGCTCCTGGGGGGGGGGGCTGTAATTAGGGAACCCCACTTCCTTGGCCGATGTCCTCCAAAATCCCACCAGCCCTCTGGGCGTCGGTGGTTTAGGGCGTTTCCTCTTCCACCCCATCCCTCTTCCCCTTCGGGGAGGGGTTTACCCCTCCCCCTACCCCCTCCCCACTGACCTGGACAGGAGGGGCGGGGAGCGGTCAGAGCGTCCAAAACAGCCTCGGCGATGAAGCCAAAATCATTGATTTTACTATGGTGTTGGCCCCATGTTGGCCTTCTGAGGGGGCAGCGCTAATTAGAGCTCCCCTCTTCTTTGATCGATTTCCTCCACGATGGCCGCAAGAGGCCCCCAGGATGTCCCAAGAGGCCGCAGGATGGCCCCAAGATGGCCCCAAGAGGCCCCCCAAGAGGCCCCCAGGAGGCCCCCAAGAGACCCCCAAGAGGCCCCAAGAGACCCCCCAGAGGCACCCAAGGGGCAAAGATGGCCCCAAGAAGCGCCCAGGAGGCCCCCAAAGGCCCCAAGATGGCCCCAAGAGGCCCCAAGAGGCCCCCAGGAGGCCCCAAAGAGGATCCCGAACGGCCCACAGAGGCCCCCCCGAGGCACCCAAGACGCCGAAAAGCCCCTCAGGACGACCCTCTACTCGCCTGGGCGTCGTTTCTGGACGGGCTGGTGGGGATACGCGAAGCGTCTAGAATTGTATTTCTCTCTCTGTCTCTCTCTCTCGTTCTCTGCATCTCTCTCTCTCTCTCTCTCTCTCTCTCTCTCTCTCTTTCCCTTCCTATCAATATCACACTTCGTCTCTCTCTCTCTCTCTCTCTCTCTCTCTCTCTCTCTATATATATATATATATATATATATCCCTCCCTCCCTCTCCCTCCCTCCATCTCTGCCCCATCAACAATTACACAACATGGTTGCTTCTCTCCTCTCTCCTCACTCCCCAAAGTAGCCCGCCCCCATCCGAATGCTGCTGGTTTGACCAACTGAGTTTAAAAAGTTGGTTTCTTCCCACGGTTTGCCGCGAACCATGTGGCTTCGACATTTAAAAAGGGTGCTCCCGCTGCAGCGTGGAGCTGAGTTTCGGATCGGCGCTTCACCCCCGTCGTTCCAGATGCCGCTCTCGCCCTAGCGCGGGCCACTTGTCTGGATTCGAGTCTAGCTTCATTGCGGTCCCCCCCCCCCTCGTTTTCCCTCCTCCGCCTTCTGCTGCTCCTCCTGTTCCCCCCCCCCTTCCGCTCAAGATCCTGCTGATGTTCGCCTCGCCCCAGCGCGGGCCACTCTTCTGACTCCGAGCCTTTCGTCATCATTGTCGCCCCACTCGTTTCCCCTCGTCCGCCTTCCCCTGGTCCTCCTTTTCGTCCCTGTCCTTCCGCTATAACTCCTGCTGCTGCTGCTGTTCGTCTTCCTCCTCCTCCTCCTCCTCCTCCTCCTCCTCATCATCATCATCATCATCATCATCATCATCATCATCACCATCATCACCACCACCACCACCACCACCACCACCATCATCATCATCATAATCATCATCATCATCATCATCATCACCACCACCACCACCACCACCACCATCATCATCATCATCATCATAATCATCATCATCATCACCACCACCACCACCACCACCACCACCACCATCATCATCATCATCATCATCATCATCATCATCATCATCATCATCATCATCATCATCATCATCCGCCTCCTCCTGTGCACGCAGCTCCCTTTTTCCGATTGCGCATACCACGAAGTGGTCTTTCTGTGGGAGGCGCAAGTCGGCCATTACATGCGTCCGCGGAGAATGAAAATCAGCGCAATGGGAAGGGATGGGAACGAGGGAAAGGATGTCCGATGAGGCGCGAGCGCACCTAGCTTGGCTCCTCCTGCTCTCCCTCTTCCTCGTCCTCCTTGCCATCGCTCGGACGTCCGTTCCCCGTGCATGTTTCGGCTTCGTGCGTGCTTTTGTTTGCTAGATGTTCCAGGATGCTCCTCGGAGGTCCTCGCCAAACAAAAATGCACACGTCCGAGCGATGCCAAGCCTCCTACTCCACTCGATCTCCCCCGTCGCCCACGGGCCCGAAAAGGCGCACCGGCTTCTCGCGGGGACCTCGGCGTGCGAAGAAGCGCGGCGCTGCGCACGGCGCGGTCGCTCACGAGCCGCCGCGGAAGCGCCGCACGAGGCCCACGGCAAAGGCGCGCTCGAGGCCGTAGAGGGCCGCGCCGAGCGTCGCCCCGCCGATGAGCAGGTGCTTGGCGGCCTCGAGTGATGGGTCGACTTCCCACCACCACTGCCATTGGGAGGTCAGGTCAGGTCAGGCATTCCTCGAAAGCTCCTCGTGAGAAGGCTACCGGTGGGGTGAGGCACATAAGCCACAGCCCAGCAATAGGGAGGAGGGGGAGGAGGAGGAGGAGGAGGAGGAGGAGGAGGAGGAGGAGGACGAGGAGGAGGAGGAGGAGGAAAGAAAGAGAAGGAGGAGGAGGAGGAGGACATCCCCGTCCCCGTCCTACCTATGGTAGTGGTGGTGGAGAAGTTGCCTATCGCCGAGTATCGCTCAGCTCAGGCCACCTGCCTCCGTGCCTCGCGCCCCGCGATGCACGCCGCGCGGTCACCTTCGCGCCCCTCCCGCCCTCTCGCGGCCCTCCCTGGAGCAGGGTGCTGTCTCCAACCCAAGCCGCCGTGCGCGGAGCGCGATCGTCTTCGCGCCCGTGGGGGGGACCTAGTTTCACCGAACCTTACAGTAGGAGCTCGACCACAAGAGGCCTTCCACAAGAAACCCAACCCTGAGACCCCAGGACGTCCATTGATTCTTGGTGTGGGAGCGGCACGCCTTCCACAGGAAAGCCATCGAAACCCAAGAAGCCCATGGAACCCTGGAGGCAAGCAGGGTGCTTCTTGGCATGGGTCTCCACTGTAGACGATGCTGAGGCCTGCCCCAGCATGGACCAGCTGAAGTAGCCCAGCGGCTCCCCGCAGCTCAGGGGCGCGGCCGTGCACTCCAGGCAAAAGAACCAAAAAAACTGCATGCACACTCACTTTCGGAACCCCGCGCGGACTTCTGGGATGGGCGCTGGGCTCGGAGGCGCCGCCCCCAGGGCGCGCTCTGGAGGGGGGCACCACCGCCGATCGAAGAAACCTGGGCTGAGCTCCAAAAGTGTATGGTCATGCCGTTTTTGCCTCTTCGACTGGGGGCGGCGCCACCAGGAACAGCGCGCGAGGCACGGCGAAGGCGGCCAGCACGCCCATGCGCTGCATCGGATTGTCGTCGCCCTCGCGCACCGCGTAGCGATAGACGAGGCCGAACAGCACTGCCTGCAGGGCGAGGGCGTCCAGCTGGAGCTCCCAGCGCGGCGTCAGGCGGTCCGGGTCCAGCAAGCCGCCGATGGCCTCTGTTAGTTGCTCTTTCTGGGGACCTTCTTGGAGCCACGCGCTCCACTCGTGCGTGGGTGATGCGTCGCACGTCCGTCGACTTGAGTCGAGCTTGTGTCGAACTTGAGTCGAGCTGGAGGCGAACTACAATCGAACAGATCCGCTGGGTCGGCCCCAGGAAGGACCCCCAAACGAACATCCAGCCTCTGGCACCACCGCGAAGAGGACTGCGAGCGCCGACGTCTTCACGCTCTCGAAGCGCTCCTCGCCGAAGAGCTCGGCTACCTTCGGGACGAGAACGACGCGATGGTGCGATCGGCTCGGAGGCACAGGATACGCTCCAAGAGTCTGGATCGCTCTAGCGGCCCCCTCGTTTGTTTTTTCGCTGGGGAAGAAGATGGGAGCGGACACCATGCTTCCACAGCTGACGCCAAACAGCGGCCCCCTCGCTTGTGGAGCCGAGCGCGGGAAAACGCGGGAAACCTTGCAGATCCCGGAGCGCATCACCGTCATGACCCCCTGCTCCCCTGAGAAGAACGCAGGGGAGACATTCTAGAACTATGCGCCCGGCGCCCCTTAGTAGAACGAGGAGGAGGAGAAGGAGGAGAAGGAGGAGGAGGAGGAAGCATGAGGAGGGGGCATCCCCTCGCTCCCCTGAGAAGGGCGCAGGGGGGCGTGTTAGAACCATGCGCACCTTCGGAGGCGGACGTTCGAACCGAGCATACATGCAAACACATCATAGCATGCGCCCTCCGCCAAGCCCATGACGTGAGATTCCCGAGAGGGCGCGCGCGTCACCCCTGAGGCACCGACGCACACACACACACACACACACACTTTTTGCGTCGGCGGCTGGGCAAAGGGTGACTGCTCCGGCGATCGGGCATCAGCGGGGCGCGCTTCACGCAAATTGGGCCGCAGTGCACGTGAGGAGAGGCGGAGACCCTGGCGCGACGGGAAGAGAGGAAGCCGGGCCCGCTCAGGCACGTCGCCGGCTGCGGCGGAGGCAGCGCCAGGGGGGGGGGCAGCAGCGGCGCAAGGCAGCAGCTAGGGGGGTGGCAGCCCAGCGGCGGCCAGGCAGAGCCAGATGGGGGAGCAGACACCACATGGGCAGGCATCAAGACCAGACCAGTCGAGACGACCAGCCTTGACGGAGTCCGTGGGGGCCGACATCGGACGGGCAGCAAGCGGCTGCGAGGAGAAAAGCGTGTCACGTGTGGATGCGGTCGCCACAAGGATGGGGCAGCCGGCGGAGCAGGCGAACCCCGCGGAGGGGCGAGGCCCCGAGATCAGATGACCTGCGAGGCGCGGCGGGAGGCGTGAAGGGCGGAGCGCAGGCTGCCACGAGCGCCCTGCACTGAGCGCGGCAGGCGCGGGCCGGCGCGAAGGCGAAGGACACGGGACGAAGAGGCGGAGCCACGCCATCAGGGGAGCGGCGCGTGGAGCTGGGAGCACCAGCAGGCGGGCGGGCGGGCGCCGAGATCTGGTGACCCTCGAGGCGCGGGGGGGGGAGAGGGCAATGCAAGGCGCCACGGCAGCGCGGCAGCAACCCACCCACCGAAAGACTGGCGCATGGTCGAGAGGCCCGCCTGAAAACCAGGCGAGCGGGGGGGGGCCAGGCAAGAGGCAGCCAAGGTCACCCGGCCGGCACGGGGCGCGGCAAAGCGGAGGAGGGTGCCACAGGCGAAGCCTGGGCAAAACCTGCAGAAGGCCGGCGAACCCCCGGCCAAAGCAGGGGGGTGCAGCGGCAAGGCAGGACACCTTCCAGGTAGGAGTTGGGGGGAGCCCAGGGGCCAACGGCGGGCGGCAAGTCCAGCCCACCGAGGCGTACGCGGCGGCCGTCCCCAGGAAGGGTGGCCGGGCCTTGGCGGCGGCAGGTGGGGCCGCACAGAGGCGACGCCCCAGGCGGTAGCGAGGGGCCCGCGAGGAGGGGGGCACCGAATAGGTGCAGCGCGGCGGCGAAGGGCGAAGGGGGAGCACGCGGAGGCGGCAGCCGCAGGACCAGGGTCAGGCGGCGAGAGGAAGCGCAGCCCCGAGCACAAGCTGGAGGCATGCGGGGGGGGGGCACCGAATAGGTGCACTGCTGCGAAAGAAGAGCCGCGCGGGAACAGGGCGAGAGGGAGGCGGTAGGCCAGGAAGGCCACTGCCAGCCCCGTGGACAAAAGGACTCAGAACGGGCCGAGGCGGAGTGCCAGCCATGGAGGAGCCATCACGGTGGCTGCTTGAGGCGGACCAACGCTGGCGAGCGTGATCGTTGCTGGGCGAGGACGTGTCGGCAGGACACTTGCCTTTCCCCCGGGGCGGGGGGCCCATACCGACGCACACACACACACACACACACACACACACACACACACACACGCGCGCGCACACGCACACGCACACGCACGCACACGCACACACACACACACACACACACACACACACACACACACACACACACACGCACACGCACACGCACACGCACACAAACACACACACACCACCACACTCACGTAGTATTACCGGTTTGCATCGGGTTCGACTGCAAGTCGGAAGGGGCCAGGGGGTCTGCGAGTTGTTAGGATGGGTTGCTGAGAAAATAAGAGACACTGTCGGCGTGTGTGGTGTGAGGGGCTTTCCGTTCGAGCCGTCATCTCCGTTATTCTTTGTACTCGTCGTCTCTGTCCTGCGCCCCCGCCGCCCGAGCCGCGCCCGAGCCGCTCGAGCCAAGCCGACCTTGAGCAACGTCGTAATTCAGTCGAAGGGAAGCCCCTTCCCTTTGATCCCTTCCCCGCCGGGAGGGGGGGGGGGGTATCGACCCCCCCCCCGGGTCAGATAACGACGCTCCCCCCTGGAGTCCTCTTTACCCCTGGGCTCCAGCCAAGCGACCGTGAGCAACCCCTGGGCTCAGCCAAAGCCGACCTGAGCAACTTGTAATTGAGTCCGAAAGGGAAGCCCCTTCCACTTTGATCCCTCCCCGCGGGAGGGGGGGGGGGTGGTTGTCGACCCCCCCCAGGGTCAGATTACGACGCCCCCCATCTGGGACTTTCCCCTCTTCCCGGCTCCAGCCAAGCCGGACTTGAGCAACATCGTAATTGAGTCGAAGGGAAGCCCGTCCCTTTGATCCCTCCCCCGCCGGGAGGGGGGGGGGGGTGGGGGTCGAACCCCCCCCCCGGGTCAGATTACGACGCCCCCCCTGGGACTCCTCTTCCCTGGGCTCCAGCCAAGCCGACCTTGAGCAACCTCGTAATTGAGTCGAAGGGAAGCCCCTTCCCTTTGATCCCTCCCCCGCCGGGAGGGGGGGGGGGGTGTCGACCCCCCCCCGGGTCAGATACGACGCCCCCCCCTGGGACTCCTCTTCCCCTGGGCTCCAGCCAAGCCGACCTTGAGCAACCTCGTAATTGAGTCGAAGGGAAGCCCCTTCCCTTTGATCCCTCCCCCGCCGGGAAAGGGGGGGGGTGTCGACCCCCCCCCCGGGTCAGATACGACGCCCCCCCCTGGGACTCCTCTTCCCCTGGGCTCCAGCCAAGCCGACCTTGAGCAACCCCTTCCGCCGACCCTGTCGGCGTGTGTGAGGGGCTTTTCCGTTCGAGCCGTCATCTCCGTCATTCTTTGTACTCGTCGTCTCTGTCCTTCCCTTTCCCTGGGAGACCTCTTCCCCTGGGCTCCAGCCATGCCGACCTTGAGCAACCTCGTAATTGAGTCGAAGGGAAGCCCCTTCCCTTTGATCCCTCCCCCGCCGGGAGGGGGGGGGGGGTAGCGACCCCCCCCCCGGGTCAGATACGACGCCCCCCCTGGGACTCCTCTTCCCCTGGGCTCCAGCCAAGCCGACCTTGAGCAACCTCGTAATTGAGTCGAAGGGAAGCCCCTTCCCTTTGATCCCTCCCCCGCCGGGAGGGGGGGGGGGGTAGCGACCCCCCCCCCGGGTCAGATACGACGCCCCCCCCTGGGACTCCTCTTCCCCTGGGCTCCAGCCAAGCCGACCTTGAGCAACCTCGTAATCTCTTGCTGCGCATTGCGAACAGGGTCGGCGGCACCGGCCGTCAGGCCTTCGCAATCGGCCAAGAGGGAGGGGACGAGCGCAAATCTGCTCAAATCGGCCACTGGGCCCCTCCCAGGGTCGAAACCGGCCAGCTCCCCGAGCCGCGCCCGGCCGTGGCGACGACGGGCCCCCCTTTCTCCCCCCCCCTGCTGGACGGAGCCTTCGGTGGCAGCTCACGGGAGCCTCCCATACCATCCTGTCGGCTCCTGCGGATCGACGCTAACCGACGCTAAATCGACGCTGATCGAGGCCAACCGACGCTAAAGCGGCGCTATCTCATCGACGCCCAGGCGCTGATTGACGCCAATCGACGCTAAAGACGGAATTAAGAGGGTATACTGGGCTCCCATGATTTGCCACCGAAGGAACTGGTGCTGGGCCACCTCAGCCCCTGTCGGGTCTGAAACGTAAGTGGTCACGTTCGGGCGACGCCTGCCGAAACCTTACCGCCGAAGTCCGACTCGGCCAGCCCCCGCAGCCGCAGCAGCAGCCCGTCCACCACGGCGTCCAGGCCTCAGTGGGCCCTGGAAAATACACGGCAATCAATTGTTGTACGTTTGTCGTTTCTGACTTTTGTTGACGTTGCGGCGCAAATCGTGCTGACATGTCCGGCGCCATTGTCTTACCGTTTGCACCTCCCCTGGTGAAGGCCTGGCCCAAATCACAAAATCTTGAGATCCAAACCGGTCCCAAACCGCTTCCGCACGACCTTCGAATGCCCAAACTGCCCAGACCGTCTCGGCGCACCGCTTTTTAACCATTTCGGTGAACCGTTGTTTTTCCGTGCTCGTGGTCACTGGCCCTGCCGCTTCTGGGGCCTACTAAGGTCAGGTCGGGCGTGCCCTCCCACAGGCGGATTTTGGATGAAAATTTCGGGCGGATTTTGGTCAAGAAATATGCCAACATAGTTTAAAATAATCGAAAAATCGTCCCTGACTATTTTTCCTATTTCTGAATTTTCCTCTTGTAGAGGGACACGCCCGACTCAACGCTAAGGTCCAGGCCCTCCGCCGCAGACGCGGCACCCGAGCCGCCGGGCTCCCCGGCCGCGCGGCCGCAGCCGCGCCCGCGCGGCCGCGGCTGCGCGGCGCCGCCGCCGCTGCCGCTGCGCGGTGCGCGCGCGGGCCGCGCGGGTGCCGGCCCGAGGAAGGCCCCCTGGCTCGGCGGCTCCAAGATAGGGTCCGGAGGGGTGGGGCCCGGAGCATGTGGAGGGATCCAGGGGTGGCTCCACCTATATGGATAGAAGTAGAAGAAGAGAAGATGAAGAAGAAAATGAAGAAGAAAATGAAGAAGAAAATGAAGAAGAAGATGATGATGATGAAGAAGAAGATGATGATGAAGAAGAAGAAGAGACAAATAATAATAATAATCATACTAATAATAATAATAATAATAATAATAACAATAATAATAATACTAATCATAATAATGATAACGATAATGGTAATAACAGACAATAATAATGATGAGAAAAAGAAGAAGAAGAAGAAGAAGAAGAAGAAGAGGAAGAAGAAGAAGAATAACAATAATTATAACATGATAGTGACGAAGATGGGAGGGGGGGGCCCAGCGCGGATCCAAGAGATCTGCGCGGAGCGCCAAAAGTGTATGCGTATCGCGTTTTCTCTCTTCTCTAAGTGAATCCACCCTTGGACCCCTTCCCATCCTTGGGACACCACCCTTCAGGGCCCCAGCTTTGAACCGCCGACTGGCGCGCCGCGTTTGGCCAGCGGGCCGGCTGCCACGAGACCGCGCCGAACCAAGCCGCGGCTGCCGCCGCGAGCGGGTGCCGGGCGCGCGGGCGCTGCGGCCGGCCCGCCGGCATGGCGGCTGCCCGTCCGAAACTGCTGCGGCAGTGCTGGCCGGCGCTGGGGCAACACGCGCGGCCCAGGCCAGAGGAGGAGGAGGAGGAAGAGCAGGAACGGGAGGAATGGGGGGAAAAGGATTTGGACAAACAGCAACAGTAGCAGAGAGGAAACGAGGAGGGTGACAAAGATAAGGCTCGCTCGGAGTCAGAAGAATGGCCCGCGCTGGGGCGAAGCGAACAGCAGCATCATCAACTGGAGTGGAAGGAGCGGGAGGAGCAGGAGGACCATGGGAAGGCGGAAAAGAGAAAACGAGGGGGGGGACCACAATGAAGCTAGACTCGGGTCCAGACACCTGGCCCGCGCTGGGGCGAAAGCGCCATCCTTAACGATGGGAGCGAAGCGCCGATCCGAAACTCAGGCCCACGCTGCACCGGGAGCACCATTTTGAAACACTGAAAACAAATTGTTTGCGGCAGGCGGATGTAAGAGGGATGACGAGGGAGGAGGAGGAGGAGGAGGAGGAGGAATGGAGGAGGAGGAATGGGAGGAAGAGGAAGAGGAGGACTGGACTGGACTGGAACGCTTACGACCCTGGTTAGACCGTCCTGACATCAACGCATTACTCATAAGCAACAGATATGTACGAGGATCTGCGAATAGCACGGGCCTATAGCCTGCAGCCTCGCTGGTGGAAAACCACTGGCCCGAAGCAGGACCGTCTTGTGGGGAAGCGGCCCCATGACGGCCTACAAGAGCACCATCCTCCAGCGGCAGGTTCGCATTGGAAGGGAGAGTCGAGAGTCTCCTCAAATTCAATCCTAGGCCACGGCCCAGCAACGACGACGACGAGGGGGGGGACGACGGGCGAGAAGGAACAGGACACCGCAAACACAACACACACACACAAACGCCACACGGAGGCCAGGAGAAGAAAGAGAGCAGTCAACAGCAGCAGCCGCGGGAGGAGCAGCAGGCAGCGGAGGGGGCCGTGGCGTTTCAAGTGCGAAACTCTGGCTCAGGTGGTGGAGGCTCGGACGAGGGCGGAGGAGGAGGAGCAAGCAGCGCACTCGAGGCACGCGCATCAGCAGCGAAGGGAGAGGACTCGAGATTAGTGGGGACCGTCCTGACCTGAGCGGCCCTCTGAAGGGCCTGAATGACCGTTAATGTAAACTCCAAAGGCTCAGAATAATACGCTTCGAATTTCACCTCCCCCGATTGGTACTGTAGAATGGGTTGGGTGCTTTGCCTCTGGAGGGTCTCTAACTGGGCGTGACCAAGATGGCCCTGTTGGGCCAACTCAAGCATTCGAATTGAATTCCGACTTGAAACAAGACGAGCAGGTTGCCTTATTCTCTGTCTCGGAGCAGGCTGCCGATCAGAGGTCCCGTGCCTGGAACTGCTCGCAAGGGGTGTCGCTGAGCTGCCAGGCGGGGCACTGCTCGCAAGAGGTGTCGCCGAGCTAAAAGGCGCCGAAGTGGCGCGCGAAGAAGGTGGGACCAGACAGGCCCCCCTAAAGGAGGGACGAGAAGAATGCTGCGGGACCAGACAGGCCTCCTCTTCGGAAGGAGAAGGCGGCTCCGAGTGGCCTCTGGAAACCTGCAAGCTCGCCTCCGAATCCTGGCCAGGAAGGAGACGACTCCGAGCGGCCTCAGAAACCTGTAAACTCGCCTCTCAATCCTGGCCCTCACTCTGGCTAGGGGCCTGGCAGGGGCTTAGCGGGCAAACAGCCTCAGCGGGAACGTCAATCAATCTGCCACGTGCTCGGCCACGCCCTCGGGCGCCATGCCGAGCTTCTGGAGAAAACGCTCTGCATCCCGTTCCAAAGCTCCCTTTGGTGCTGCCCCCGCTGTGAGTTTGCCGCCCCGCTTGCGAATGCGCACCTGGGGCGCCGCGCGAACCGCCATCAGCTGCGCGACGCCGACCGCGGCCCTGGATGCAAGGGCCCATCATAAACAGGAACTCAAAGTGGTCCGCCGTCGTTCCCCAAACTTCCTGTCGAACCAGCAGGCTCGAATGCGGCAGTAGCGCGCGTGCTCCGCCAAGGCTCTCAACGTCTCGGGCGCGCCCTCCTTGATCGCCCGGCCCCAGTTGCGCCCGAGGACCGCCACTGCCTGCTGCCCCACTCGATCGGGCGCCGACGCCATCGTCTCCAAGAAGTGCGCCACCAACGCCATGAATATACGGGGCCAAAGTGGCCCGTTGTTGCGCCGCTCCCCCTGCTCGTTGCAATCCGCCGCATTATATCGCCCGGCTTGCTGCATCACTTCGATGAGGGGCGCGGCCACTGGCAGAGGAAAACAGGGGAACATAGCGCCCGTGATCCCCGCGAGATCTCGCGCGCTCGCGCGGAGAAAGCCTGCGCGAGACTGCGAGCAAGGCCGCCATGATGCCGCATTCTCTGCCCTTGAGTTCCTGACGCCGTGCTTGGTCCACCACGGTCTGCTCTTGGCGCCGCCGAGCCTCGTCGCTGCCTGACGCCGCTGCACTCGCTCTGCGCTTGCCCAGCGCCCACGCTGGCGCCGACGCCATTGCTCTCGAACAGAACTGGAAGATGAGTGAAGTGACTACGAAGGTGATGTGAAAGTTTGGTCGGATCAAAGACCTGAGCCTCGCATAACGGACAATCTGAAATCGAGGGGGCACGCGTGCGAAATGTCGCACTTCTGTTAACCATACATATCCCACTCTGAAATGAATCCACTACGCGTCTGTACGCTGAGCTCCTGGACCCGAAGACGCTGTCACATACAAAACATTGGTTGTTGACCACCGCCGTGCCGACAATAGATTTGAGACCGTGATAATTGTACAGATGCACGTGGAATTGCCGCTTGCAGTGGAAATTTCTGAGGCGCCCCTGGACCGTGCATCCATATTATCCATCTTCCGTCGGGGGCTCTGGGGTCTCTTCAGCCCCGCAGTAGGCGGGGCCCAGTTGGGCGGCGAAATCCGAAGTCAGAAATGCGGCTCGAATCTTTCTTGCGTCAAAGAGCGCGAACCAATCGATCAGCTCTGGGTCGGAAAACAAGCGAAGAGGCTGCCAGTCGAATAACTGCACCACGCTGCGCTCATCCTCCCCGAGCTCTGCCAGAGAAGAAGCATCATCCACAAATATGCGAGCCCGGGGACAGGCGGCCTCGCTGAGACGCGCCCCGTCATTCACGGCGCGAAGGTCGCTGGCGAGCTCGACGCGCAGACTGCCTAGAAGTGCTCCCCATTCTGCTGAATGCGCAGTAGGATTGGCCACCTATTCCTGACGCCACCTGACGCGTCTAGCTTCGAGTCCAAGTTCCACAGGAGACATCTGCCGAAAACGATAAACCTGAATGATGAAGATCGAGACCTTGCGACCGTCCTTCTCATAGGTAGCTCCTCCTCTCATTGCCCTCCTCGCATAGTGTAACACTCTAGTTTGCAGCGTATGTAGATGTACTGGAGTTAGAATGAATGCTTCTACTCCTGATACTGCTGGGCCCAGGACCCGAGAGAGAAAGACCGCGCGCTTCTCGACGGGGGGGAAACCATACTGGCACCAGAATCTGCCCATACTATGAGACCCTGCGTCCATGGCTGCCAATCGCGCTGGAAGCCCGGCGTTAAGCGCGCAGCCGGCGCGGACGAGGCCGCCCAGCATCTTGGCGAGATCGCTCGGCGCGCCGGCTGCGGGCAGAGCTCAGGCTCTAAACTTTCGGCGGCCATTGCGAGAGCCAGCCCCGAAAAGCGCGAGCACAGTCTCGTTCACGGCAGGGTTGAGGAGGTAGTTGTGGGCAAGGCATGCCTCTAGGGAGGAGGGCGTGATAAGGGGGGGGACATCTGGCTGAGCCCCTCGCGACTCTGCGTCGCCCTCGCCGCCGAGACCAAGGTTTTCGCAGCATCATCTACACGCGTGCGAAACGAGAAGTCGATCTCAATTGGTTATTCATCCTCCTCGTCGGGCGGTAAGTCCACGATGCACCAATCTGCCGTGATCTCCTCACTACCGATGCATTCGCCCTGGGTCTGCTCGAAAACAATGCCAACGTCCCGAGCGAAGACCTCGACGGCCCACGGGCCCCCCTGGAGTGCCCCCACATGAGGCTTGGCGAAGAGGAACCCGTCAGGACCCTGAAAGGCTACAGCTGATCTGCGAAACCTTCGTTCTCCATACGTGGCCTCCTGAGGCTTCATAATGTCCCCGTTGGTGCTGGCGAGGTGCGCCTAGTCGGCGCTGCCGAAGGCATTGCTCAAATCTCTGTGATCCCGAATGTGCTGCAAGCCGAGCCAATTGAGAAACCAGCTCAAACTTTGCTGAATCACCATGGGCGTCTCCCGCCTGCGACTCGCCACGCAGCCACGAACAAAGAGGGGCCCAGCCCTGTGGCGAAACCCTGCGGCGATGAAGGTCTCGCCGAACGGGCACAACACGTGCGCGAGGCGCTTGGCATTGATGGCAATGACCTGCGATAAATGCCACACCACTGGGGTCTGGCCAGACCTATAAACTCGGCGCAGGAAGACCTTCAGGAAATATCTAGTCCATCTCTGATCAACTTGTGGGCTCTCGTACCCTGGGCCTCGAAACCTGTTTGGGATCCTTCTGCACGGGCGCCAGAGCATCCAGAAGAGCTCGGGGGTGAGGGACCATGGGGGAGCCACTCTGCGTTCACTCGCCTTCCGAAGGTATCTGGAAATTGGTTGGAGCATACCAGCGGCCCCTCGGAGTCCATCCTGAGCGCAGGGAAGCACAAACTCCTTCGTCTCCAAGCCAAACTCGGGGTGGCACAAAAAATCCCCCGTCGCCTGAAACCAATCTATCATAGTTGCCTGGAGACCACCTTCACTAGAGGGCAGCTGGGGCCTGGCCTCGAGGCCCCCGGAGCAGGAAACCGACGCGGTAGCATATCTATAGTTACGCTTCTTGGGCCTAGCGCCCCGAGCCGATAAAAGCCTGGAGAGACGAGCAACTTCAGCTCTACGATCCTGCTTGCGGGCCTGAATGAGCTCCTCGGTGATGTCTTGCCTCCAGAGAGTGAGGTGCTTACGCCGAGTCCTACGAAGATCCCTGGTGATGTCCTTGAGCTCCTGAAAGAGGCTCGCTATCTCGTTCACGTGCTCGGCCGCCCCTCAGTGTCCCCGAAGTTGGCGCCGCTATCTGATGAGAAATGCGATGTGCCCCGAGCGCTGCTTATAATCTCCCACGGGGAAAGCTTCTGAACGAAATAGTCAGCACCTACTTCATTCATCTCCGTCAACAAAAATGCCCAATCCTTGTTGGGAATCTGCTCCTGTCATTGAAATTGCTTCCACCCGCCAATGTCCGTCGAGATGCACTCCTCAATATTATTGGGAAGCCGTGCTCTGCGAGTGCCGCGTCGCAACCCTTCCGTGAAAGAATCGCGACCCCATCTGCATTTAAATTAAGAAAATATCAGTTAAGAAGGACCGCCCACCCGCGAGGGCAAACCAAGAGCATCTGTGAAACTATACACCATGCGCGCATGAACGGGAATGCTGCCCCGCGGCGCACGTGCTGCAGAGGCCTGGAGCGTGCGCCCTATCTTGCGCAAGGGGCCCGCCGTCTTTACCGCGGCAAGAACACACCGCGGCACGATGAGGTAATCCAACTGACTGCCCTGCCCGTTAACGTTGTAGGAAGCGGGGCCGCACCCATGGTGGGTTGTGGGCACCATCAAGTCGAGCATCTCCCAGAAAGGGGATGAGAGCTTCAGCCGAGTAGCGATGGCGCACCGCGTCGCGCTGAGGGCCCACCGCTCGGCTGCCCACCAGTCGCCACAGCTCCGTGCCTTCCAGCTTGGCGAGCCAAAACCCAGAGTTAAGGTCGGTGCCGATCACGGGGAAACATCTGTGAACACTCCAAAACGGCAGCGACCTGAGCCAACCAATGAGAGAATCGCACGTCTGATAATACACATTGAAGTGACTGGCCGTTGCTGGTACATGTGGAAAATAAACCGAAACCACTTCAATGTCATACTGCTTGCTGCGAACACGAAGTGCTACGCCTCAACCTGCTGCCGGTGCCACCCAAGTCTGAACCGCCGAGCTGCGCTTGATCTGCGGGCCGAGGATAATAGCACACCCACACGACTTATTGCTGTGAGGGGAACGAACCCAGCCAGCGTCGAGGCACCATCGCGCGCCTGCACATCGCCATGTAGCCACGCCAGCTGGGCCACGTCGTTGCACTTCCGTTCCAGTGAGACAAGTAAAATCGAAAGTATGAGAAAGATCTGCGGCGGCCTGTCTGCGATCAGAAGTGCTGGCATACATGGCATTGAATTGAAGGATGCTCAGAGCGTGTTTGGCGGCCCTCCAGCGCCGTAGACATCCTGCGGGCGGCCGAGGCTGCACTGGTCGCCGTGGGCCCTCAACTCTACCAAATGAGATTCCAAGGGGAACACGCTGCCTCGACTGAACGAGCGCCGAAGAGGTAGCAGTAAGGGGCTAAATTAAGGCACGGTGGGCGGATGCGCTGTCAGCCCTGCAGAGCCGACGCTTAGGAAGAAGAAGATGAGGACGTTTGAAAAATTGAAGCAAAAATGCCAACGCACACCCAAGCGGATGGGCGAAGTCCGAGAGGGAAAAAAAGACCCCGTACCAGTCGGAGTCATCTGCGCGTTCGACACAATGTGGCCCACGACTCTCCACGACGCGAAGCTGGGAACGCAGGCGCCCAAGACCGATGCCAGGATCCGCACCATCCACATCGGGTGGCACTGAAATCATCCAAATCCGAAGACATGATTCCGCGGGAGATAGCCCCGCAATAAACTTCTGAAAATTCATCTCGGCATGCCTGAAAAGCCCTCCACAGCACTGCGTGGACAGCGAACTCATCCCAAAACGTACGCCGATGCACATGCAGGCCACAGCACAACACACATGACTGGCGGCAGGCCGTCAGAGCGCTGCACGCGGAGGACTCGTTGCTGGAGCCCGACCGCCTCTACAAAGTCTGCCCCTCCTGCGCCAGAGCACATGCCACCTGGGGGCCCTGACTCCGAGCGGCAACCGATATGCCAATTTTATGTATATACATGCGCGTACATCTATATATACACACACATAGCCACACCTTCCCCCGCGGCGGGGGACAAGGGGCTCAATGTGACCACTCGGGGCACAGGGGGAACTGACGAATGGGCACCCTTCCAAATCTAACCTGAGCCACTGCCGCAGGAGGCTTGCCGCAACACTGCACGCAGCCTTGGACACAGACAGAAACCAAACAGGCAACCGTATCCCGTTCCTGCTGCGACGGTCGGGGACGGGTCTCGGCTTCACCTCGCGCAGCAGCGCCGACAAGGGTCTCACCTCGCCGCCAGAAACGCTCAACTGCACCCAGCCAATTTGGCCCGCTCCAAAGTGAGATTTAGCCCTGTGCACATCTGCAAAACGCTTGCAACTTACGAGTGAGAACGAACCTATCCGACGACGGCGGGGAGACATACTCCACCACCGCCAAGCAATCAGAGAAGGCTTCGAAACTCTCGACCGACTGCAAACACAACATCCCGAATGCAAAAGATTCAGCAGCGGGCGCAGGCTGGATCAAGGGAGCGCGTCGTGGACCACGCACCGAAGACATGAGGCCGCCGCCCTCCTGCACACAGGCAATTCCTTGTTCTGCTCTGGACTGGCTAACAATCAGGCGAGTGAGGCATGCCCCTGGCATCTCACCTTCGGGAAACTCATCAACCGATCTGACGTCAATTCCACCCGACGATCGCGCCCGAGGCCAAAACGCATCGAGCTGCTCAAAATCTCCGCAGGCGAAAAAGACACAGTCACCATCCGACAATTCACCTAAGGTTACGGCGAAGACAGAAGCCGTGACAAACTCATCCCTCTCCCTCTCGCACGCCTTACCATGCCCGATGAAATAGCATGGTCAACCCCTCCCACGCCGCGACTGGTGCAGTTTCTTGTCGGGGGCTTGATATCCCAGCTGCAAGCACGGTCGAGAGCCCACGCCCCGTGAGAGGCCACGTTGCGGATGGACCTGCGCTGCAAAGAGGTGCACGCATTGCTGTTGGCCCGCTGCTGACCTACGCCGAAACACGCACGACCCCGCCCCACCCCCAACTCGTCGGCAACTGAGCGCTCGAATAAACGCACGACCTGACGAAGGAGGAGGTCCTTGAGTAGGGTGGGACTGATAAAGGTGGCGGAGATTCCAACCCCATTCTCATAACGCATCGCTGCACCGTCTTGCATCGCCCAGTCCAGGCGCTGCACGCAAAGGAACAGGGCACCGATCGGACCTGCGGCACTCAAACCCCGCTTAGGCCGTTGACCCTCAACTTCGAAAATATACACCCAAGCAGCCCTGAACCCCGACAAAGGACTAGAGCACAAGAAAGACCGATAATATCCATCCCGGGCCCCTGTACTTCATCTCATGACCAGCGTCACAGCCCCGCGCCAACAGGTCTCGTTTTCCTAGCCGAGAGCAGCGGACAAGGATCGCCGTCCGCAAGACTGGCGATGACTCTGCCCAGCAGCAACTCGAATGCCCCGAAACTCAGCGCCGCCGACTCCGCGAACCTCAGCTCCGTAGTTGATGCCAGGAGAAGGCCCACTGATGAACAATTCTGTAGCCGATAGGCCAAATAATTCCGTCTGTCGGGCGATCTGTTTCACGCCAGCCCGATATTTCTCGACGCCCTCCTCCTGTTTTTCGAACATGCCTCGATAGCGCCTACGTCGACCAGGCCGTCGCGGCGCCTTCAGGCCCCCCGAACTCCCCGAGCCAGTCCGGCGCGGGCCTACACAACTCAAGGCAACTGGGAGCGACGCCGGCTTGGTCGGGCGGGCGCCCAGCACTTGGGACCCCGCGCGATCGCCAGAAGCACAGCAGCAGCGCCAGCCCTGAAGCCGCGAACCACATCCAGAAACTCGCCGCGAGCAGCCAGACCGACTCGCCAATGCAAAGATCGGGGTGGACCGAGCGGCGGACGGGCATGGTCGAAGGAAAAATTCCATCATATCTGAACACAAACGCCCCGCCATACTACACCAAACTATCACACCGCGCGGCTAGATAGGGCCCGCAAAAGACCCGACATGTCGATGAAACCCATGAGTTCAAGGCCCCAGCACAGAGACTCGAAATAATTGCAGAGAAACCGCGACAAACGCACCTGGAAGCTAGACACGCACGGTCCAGTATCTCATAAAACTTACACATGCCCTACAACACCGCGACCGCGTGCCAACCGCGTTTCACAACCTGCTCGCTTGCGAGGGCCCGTCGCCACGCCGCGTGAGAAGTGCTTTACAATCCACGTGCTCGAGACAAAAAACTCGCGCAAATGACCCCCGCTCGAAGAGCCGCCGCCCGGCGAACTCCCCCCGGGCCCGAGACGAGGAGGCGATGGCCCCGACAGGTCCCGAGCCACCCATGGGCTCAGGCAGTCCAGCCAGCACGACGAGGCGAATCTGCAAAGGCAACGAGGAGGACACTGCACAAGCGGCAAGGAAGATGTGAAAATTTAAAGAACCATCGCTAAACCTGCCGAGGCATCCGAAATCGGACCCGCCCACTGCCCACCGTACCAACCGACCGACGCGCGCGCGACCTCGCGGCCACCCTGAGCGCCTCAACAGGGATCCCGGGGAGGGGCCCGACGGGGCTCAAGGTCACAAGGCAAATCGCCCCCGTCAACACCGTCATCCGCTAACCCCAGCCCCAGATACCCACCCCGAATAAAGGGCGGGGGGTCCGCCACGAGCTGACCCGAAGCGGAAAATGTCGAGGCGGGCTGCGAGGCCCCGACGGGCCTGGCCCAAAGGCGAGCCGACCCTGCCACCTGGTCCAGATCTTTACGGGGCCAAGCCTTCCGGGGCCCTTCCCATCCAGGCGTGCCGCGCGCTCCTTGCCCATCATGGCCGCGACGCGGCCCGGCAGCTCGTCGGCTGGCGAGGGCGCGCTGGGGCCCGCGGGCCTGATTTCGCGGACACCATCGCGGCCGCCCCTCGTCGAAACCAGGAAGCCGATCTCCAGCAGTAACCTCTTGGCTGGAAGAGGCTACCCTGAGGCAAAGTAACGAGAAACAGAATACTCTCGCACGGATACCTAGACGTTGGGCCACAATCCCCGATGCTCACTGCCCTGAATATGACCCATTACAAATTTGCTAAGATTCAAGACCGCCGACTCCCAGGCCCCCAGCCCCCCGGGACTGACCCCGAAAGAAAAAATTGTCCCATCCCGTTGCCCGCCCGAGACCGACCCCGGCATAGCGCGGCATTCGCAGCTCCGAAACCGCGACGCACGCCCCCCCCCCCCCCCCACCGCCCGCAGCACCAACAATCGGAACCTGCGAGCCGCAGGGTGGGGGGGGGATCAACGGCGCATCGCCCACGCGCGAAAAACGCGCAGCTGCCATCTGGTAGCAAGAAGAGTCGGGCGCCTGCGTGGGCGGCGATCCCTCCGGTGGATGTCCACCACGTCTGGGGCTACCCTCGGCAGCCGCGCATAGGTCACTCGACCTGCAGGTTCTGGGCCACTCGCGCTCAGCCCTGTTTGCCCACGTCCTGCCCAAACTGGCGAACTCGCCGCGGGCGCCGCTGGACCATCAACTCGCAATACCCACGACCCCGTCGGCAACCACTGCCTGCCGGGACCAAGCGTTGTAATGCTGGAACTCAGGCAAAGTGGGCCTTCTGCTGATTTTGTCAAAAGTTCAAATAAAGTTCGCCGAAGAGTTCAAAAAAAGTTCCAGAAAAGTTCAAAACCAACGGCGCCGATTCTGACCCCCTCACCGACGCGCCTTCGCGGCGCCCATTCCCCGGGACACCTGCCACGCGCACCCAGGGTTCACGCTCGCGCTGCGACGTGCAAACTTACCGATCTGGCGAAAAACTCGCGCTCGCCTCGGCAGCCCGCCCGAATGAACGACAGCGAACACAGCTTACCAAAAAAAACCCTCGCGCCACAGGGCGCGAACAGCAATACGAAGCAGAGTTCGCTCGAACCACGTGGGCAACGAGCGAAATCGCACGCCCCGTGGCCACGTAGCGCGCGACAGCCACAAGATCGCGCCAATAATTTGCATGGAGGTCCTCATGGCCCCCCTCTTACCCCTGGACCTCCCCCGCCATCGTTCCGATAATCCCCCCCGCCCCTCCTCGGCGCCCAATCCCCCCCGGGAGCCGTCGGCCTCATGCCCGCCCCCACAGCCCCCCCCCCCGCTTCGCCCTCGCCGCCGCCTCCGACCCACCGGAACTGCTCGACGTCCTACTCCGCTCGGGCCTCATCTACTGCGCTCCCCTCGCCTCCGCAGCGCTCGCGCTCTTTCTCGCCCCCCCCCTCGCCCCCCCCCCCCGTGGGCGGGGGCGCAGCCGATGGCGAATGTCCCAATTGGGGGGGCGACGGCATTGGCATAGGCATAGGCATAGCCTGGGTCTGAGCCCTAGGGCCCAGACCGCTAAATCCTCAGCCTATGCCACAGGCCTGAGGCCCCGAGCCCATTGACACCAGACCTCCGACCCTCGGCCAGAGGACCTGCGTCGCGGGCCTTGCGCTTCAAGCCAAAAGCCCTAAGCCCTTGACCTCTTTGTCCCATGTATAAAGCGCATCATTTCTAAGCCCTCTGCCCGAAACCCCACACCGTAGACCCTGGGCCCTATTCAAAGCCTAGCGCCGAGGCCCTTGGGCGCAAGCCCGACGGCGTAAACCTGAGCCGCGACGCCTGAAGCCCGAGGCAGTAGGGCCAAGTCCCTGAAGCCCAAACCACACCCAAGGCCCCAAGCCGCTGAACCCTGGACGCCGCGGCTCAGCCCCCAGACCTTAGACCCTGGGCCCCTGGGCCCACGGCTCGGAGCCTTCGGACCAATGGCCTGGGCCCATGGGCCAAAGCCCAAATTCCTTGGCTGCGGCATCGATGCCTTGCGCCAGAGGTAGTAGGCCTGGGGTCCTGGGGCCCAATCCAAACCTGAGACCCCTGGCCGCCCTGGCCCCTGGGCCCTAGGCGCCGCGCCCCAGGCCCTATGTCCTATGCCCGAAGTCCACGCCCCAATGTCAGGTGCGCGGCACAGGGCCGGGGCCCTGCCGTACGCCGCGGGAATCGCACTCCCCAGCGGGACCCCGCCCCCCAAAAAGGCAAACGCGAACGGGCCGCGCCGGCGGGGCTTTGACATTCGGCGGCGAATTCTGGAGCCCCCCCGGGGACCAGTAAAGTTTACCACCGCTGTTCCAAATGAAGTTCAAAAAAATCCCCAAAAAAATCAAAAAAAGTTCAACATAATTCCCCCTAAAAAAATTAAAAATAAAAAAGAAGGGAAAGTTCAAACAAGTCCAAAAAAGTGAAAAGTTCAAAACACTTCAAAGCCCCAAAAAAACTCCAAAAAAAGTTCGTTCAAAAAAAGTTCAAACAAGTTCAAAGAATAACACAAGTCCCCAAAAAAAGAAAAACATTAAAATCAAGGAAACAACGGAGTTCCAAGAAAAGTTCAAACAATGCTCAAACAAAAAAAAAAAAAAAAAAATGCCGCTTCCGGGAATGTCCAAAAAACAACTACAGCAGATTCGCCGTACCCGGGGGGGTTCTCGCGGGGCACTCCCATTGCCCGGGGCGCCCCTGGGCGCCAAGGTCCCTGGCGGCGCCTCGCAGGGCGCCTTCCGGAAATTTCAGTGCACGCTCCAATGTCTGAGGTCTGAGGTCGAGGGTCTAGGGTCCCTAGGGTTTACCGCCTCGGGTCTAGGGCCTAGGGTCCTATGGCCTGGGGTCTAGGGTATATGGCCTACGGTCTAGGGCATCGGGTCTAAGGTCTAGAAGGTCTCGAGTCCAGGGTCTAAGGGCCTGGGGCCTCGAATCTCAGTCCAAAGGTCTGGGGTCTCGGGCATCGGGTCTAGGGTCGATGGGCCTCGGGAGTAGGGTCGACGGGAAGCGCCTGCGAGGAACGAGGAGCGTGGACCGTTTTTTTTTCTTAAGGAAAAACCTAACCTCTATACATATATATATTTATATATATATATATACATACATACATACATACATACATACATACATACATACATACATACGTACATACATATATATAGGGCTCCAGGCTGCAACGCGGACGGGCGTTGGCGGATGACGGGAAGCGTCTTCGAGGTGCGAGAAGACGAGCTAGACGTTTTCGCTGAATCCGCCTCGTATCTGCAAGAAATCTCTAAGTATAGGGTGGCGCGCTGCACGGCGCGGCACGCCCACTGGGGCCTTGGGTGGAGGCCCATATGGGGCCACGGAACGGGTGAGGGGTGTGGCGAAATGGGCGCGGTCACATATGCGAACGCGGCCGCCTGGGCCTTGAGTGGAGCTCCCGATGAGGCCACGAAATGCGCGAAAGGCGTGCCGAAATGGACGAGGTAAGCAATGCCGTGTCACAGAAGCTGCCTCTCCAGCGCCCTCGTCGTATCAGGAGCTGTAGCGCTACAAACTTTGTCACTGTAGCGCCCTTGTTGCTCGGGGGCTGCAGTGTCGCGAGATCTGTCTCTGTAGCGCCCTCGTCGTATCAGGGGCTCTGTCGCAGAAATTGCCCCTGTAGCGTCTTTGGCGTCTCGGGGGCGTCAGTGTCGCAGAATGTCCCAATTGGAGGGGCGACGGCATTGGCATAGGCATAGGCGTTGGCATAGGGCATGACGAATGTCCCAATTGGAGGGGCGACGGCATTGGCATAGGCATAGGCATTGGCATTGGCATAGGCATGATTTCGTTACCACTCCATTCAAAAACAAAGAATATTCAATGGTTGTCTAATACAAATTAAAACAATTCAAAATGATACAATATTAAATGCAAGTATGGTCGTTTGTTTCATCTGAATGTATGGGATTCCGTTATTATTCCATTCAAATACAAAGAATAGTCAATGGTTTTCTAATATAAAAAACAATTTAAATTTATACAATAAGTCAAACATGCAAGAATACGTACAATTAGAATCGCTTGTTTTATATGAAGTTATATCATTTCGTTACTATTCCACCGTTTTTAATATAAAATAAATAAATATAAAAAATAAATAAATAAATGAAAATCAAAACCCGGAACTCTCCCAGAACTTTTTTTAACTTAAACGGAACTTTTTTTGAACTTCTCAAGAAAATTACCAAGGGGGCCCCTTTGCCTTGGAGCAGCATTACAAACCAAGCGGGGGCCGACGAGCATCACCGACGGGAGTAACGGGGGCTCGCGGAATTTCAAGACATTGAACCCACACAGCCCGGGCCAGAGCTTGAGCGACACGCGGGGGGGGCGAAGGGCGAGAGGAAAGGGGAGGCGCGAACCATTCAAGTGCCACTCGGGCCACCCCGTTAGAGAGTTCGCTCGAGACAATAAAGTAGACGAAAATGCGCACGCCTGCGACTGAAGTGCACATGCACGCCCCGCCTCCAGTACCGACAAGCTGAGCCCCGAGCTGCGCAACAAACTTGCACGCGCCGACCGCGCGCGGCTCCATCATAAAATCACCACCTATGATGCATGAGCACCTTCCCGAAGAAACGAAGCCCCATATTTTAAAGACCCGATGGACATGTCGAGCTCCGAGAGGTTTTGCCAATCCGGAAGGTAGCAGCTCACAACACAAATAGGGCGATCCTCCAACATCGGCCCAGGCCCCGATGGTTCTAGAAGGGCTCACTCGCAAACTCTGGGAGGCTCAACAAAACCCAAGGAACTGCACAGCACTGCCACACCCGCAGAGGTGTCCGAGAACGAAGTAACCCCAGTTGGAATCGTCAGAGCCTTCCACCCGTCCCTTAGCGCCTACTGCTGGGCGTCGGGGATCCGATCACCGACGAGGTGGTGCCCATGAAGCAGAATGACGTGGGCCGAGCAGGACAGGGTCCAACCTTGGGCTGGATGCCACGCCGTGCAGCTGTACGCGGCAACTTCGAAAACGTAAAACTCTTCCTGAAGGGGCAGGAGGTACAACCTTGCACCTGCCGAGCGTACGAAGTGGGTTTAAACATGATGATGGAAGGCGTTGGAAGCACATTGAGCTTCCGCCCGCCCCTAGAAGGAGAGGCGACGGACAACCGTTCGAGTAGGAAGGCGCCTCAGGTAAATTGGGATATGGGCATCCAGAGATACATATTTTCAACAAACGGCTCGTAACCAGAACTGACACGTTTACCCTACAGGGAGACGGGGGGGCAGAAGAGCGAGCCGACAGGCTGACGGGAGCAACAACACACTGGCAGGGAACGGTCCCGCACGAGGTGCTGCCGTGGTCAATGCACGGCGGCCTGAACAAAAGCTGAATCGGCTCACGGAGATATTGCTTGCAAGATATACGCAGCGTCCCACTAGCGCCCTTTCAGAAAACTAGACTGATTGCCGAACAAGTATTCCGTTACACTAATAGAAGTATGTGTGGGCAAACCCCGGCGTTATCCGCGCGCTCGTCATTGCATGATGCAGCAGGGGGTCGGCCTTCTCATCCTGCCATAGTCCGCCGCCGTGCCGCTGGGCACGGAGTGCGCGTGCCCCCGGGTCCCCTGCCCCGTCCCCTGAGCCTCAGTCCACAGTCCTGCGGGCGCCAGAGGCCCAGACCCAAGATTCCGGGGCGCGTCGCGCGCCCCCTGGGCCTCCCCGCGGCCCCTGTCGCAAGACCCTGATCATCAGATGCTGGAATTTCCGCCGGTCGCGACCGACTTTGGGATCGGTCGCGATCGGTCGCGACCGATCTGGAGCGCCAATCGGTCGCCACCGATCGGCCGCCACCGATCGCGACCGAGAAAAACCAGCATCCAATCCCGATATACGCTCAGAGATCATCCCTTGCAAGACCCTCAAGATAGGCCAAGAGGGCCCCGGAGGCCCAGGATTTACCAATCGGTCGAAAGAGATCCGCCGACCCTGTCGGCGTGTGGAAGACGCGTCGTCCTCGGCGCGCCACCCTTAGCGAAAGTGACCCACATCGTAAATGAGTTACCGCGCCACCCTCAACGAAAATGAACTCCATCGTAATTGAAACGAAAGGAAGCCTCTTCCCTTCGATTCCTTCCCCGCCGAGGTGGGGGGGGTCCCGGGGGGGGGGGTCCCGGGAGGGGTCCCGGGGGGGGTCCCCGGGGGGGTCCCGGGGGAGGGTCGCCACCCAGATACGCACCCGCCCCCACCCGCGCCGCGGGGACGTCGCCCACCTGTGCGGCCGCCGCCGCCGTTCGCCGCCCGCCGCCGCCGCCGCCAACGCCGTCAGCCGCCAACGCCGCCGCCGCCGTCCGTCGCCGCCGCCTGCCGCCGCCGCCGCCGCCGCCGTCGTCGTCGTCGTCGTCGTCGCCGCCGCCGCCGCCCTCGTCGTCGTCGTCGTCGTCGTCGTCGTCGTCGTCGTCGTCGTCGCCGTCGTCGTCGTCGTCGTCGTCGTCGTCGCCGTCGTCGTCGTCGTCGTGGTCGTCGTCGTCGTCGTCGTCGTCGTCGTCCACCTCCTCCTCCTCGCGTCTTCCTCCTCCTCCTCCTCCTCCTCCTCCTCCTCCTCCTCCTCCTCCTCCTCGCGTATTCCTCCTCCTCCTCCTCCTCCTCCTCCTCCTCCTCCTCCTCCTCCTCCTCCTCGTGCTTGAATACCTCCAGCTGCCACCTTCATCGTGGGTGCCGTCTTCCAGGGTCGGCGGCACCAGCCGTAAGGCCTTCGCAATAGGTAGAAACATGAAGTAGGAAGGCGTTGAAAATAGATTGGGTGCCCGCCCGCCCCCCACAGAGGACGGAAAAGGTGGAGCCACTGGATCATCGAAGTAGGAAGGCAGTTAAAGTAGATGGGAATATGGGAGTCCAAAAAAGTCTACTTTCAAACGACCGATGGATATCTGTTCGGGCCCAGGGAGGCCCCAAGACGGGCCAAGAGGGTCCCACGAGGCCCCGGAGACGGCCCAGGAGGGCCCCGATGCGCCCAGAGATCGGCCCGAGAGGCGCGAGGTGGCCCCCGGGCGGCCCGAGGCCTCCCAGACGCCCCACGGGGCACCCCGAGAGGGCACCGAGAGGGCCAAGATCAAAGGGACCCAGGGAGGCACAAACAAAGAAACACAGATCCGAGGATTCGCCATATGTTCCCACATGTTCTGGGTTTTCGTCCCCCCCCACACCCCCCATAGTTTCCCATACATTCCTGGGAGTCGACGATTAGATTGTGGCTGCGTGCTTTTCCCCTCCTCAAATTATTGATTGTCCTAGGGTTTTTGAAGGTCTTCGGTTCTTCTCGCCTTTTCGGCTTCCCGACGCCCCCAGGCGGCCCCAGAGGTCCCCAAGATCGCCCCAAGACAGCCCCAGAGGCCTCCAAGAGGACCTCACAACGGCCCAAGAGGACCCCAAGACGGCCCAAGAGGAGCCCAAGACGGCCCAAGAGGCCCCAGAGACGGCTCCACGAAAGGGCCCAGATGGCGAACCCGAACGGACAGTTCGAGCCCTCGGCCCCAGATGGGCCTCCAGGAGGCCCCACGAGGCCACCAAGAGGCCCCCGAGAGGCCCCAAGAGGCCCCCAAGAGGCTCCCAAGAGGCTCCCAAGAGGCTCCCAAGAGGCTCCCAAGAGGCCCCAAAACTGCCCCTACGAGCCCCCGACTGAGAACTCTGACCAACAGCCCATGCACGGAAGCGGGATGGGCCGAAGGCCATTACATAATTGAAATATGTATGGGTAAGCCCCCGTGCTAACCGTGCTCGTTATTTGATGATGCAGCAGAGGGATCGGACTTCTCATCCTGTTCCAAGATTCGTGCTGCACGAGCTCAGATGTCGAAAGAGCTGCCGCCATCACCTGCCTTGCTGCCGTCACCACCTGGTACAGGCACGCCGATGCCACTAGTATCCTGCCCAGTTGGAGCGGGGCCTTTGGACGAGCCTGCGCTGGCGCCTGCGGTCTGGGGCGTAATTGCACCAGGCTTCCCACTAGTCCCTCCCGCACTGGCTGCCGCGCCATCCGCCTCGACAAGCCCACTCTCTCCACGACGCCGCTTCTGACCGATCCCCCCTTGGTGTTCATCATCAGCGATCTCGAGGGCGGATGCCTTCTCCATGGCCCCAAAAGAAGAGGGAGGCCGCCACCTCCTGGAGCTGGGCATTGGGAGCATCACGACTTTCTGGAAGCTCCCTGGAGCTGGTGCCCGTGATCACGTAGACCTCGGGATCAAAGTCGAAGATGCTGTCTGTGTTGACAAAGTCCAGAGCCGTCGCATGCCCTGGAACGATGTCCTCGAGCTTGCTCTTACGGGGAGCCGCCTCTTGACCGCCGTCCACAACGACAACTCCGCCTGGAGGAGACGGGGTGGGAGAGCGGGAGGGGCAGAGGCCAGAGGAGGCCGAGGAGGGACACACGCCTCTGGTATGAAGTGAAGCGGCTGTCGTCCACGAAGCCTCCTCGCCGATTGCACGAGGCTAGCTGCATCCACAGTGGCCCCATCGGTGCGAAGGTCGGCTCGAGTGCCGGCAGCTCAGGTACCGCGTGGAATGGGCCGCGTGGGTGAGGGCTCGGGCTGGCGGGAGGGTGCCATGCAAGGGAGGGCTGTGGCCGTGCGGGCGGTGCAGCTGGGCACGCCTCGGATCGCGGGTCGTCACGAGGTCCTGTCTGCGCGGATCCTGTTGTTGGGGTTCTGCGGGCCCCGGGCCTGCGCTCTGCGCGGTCTCCTGCTCTCCCGCTCGTTCTCTCTTCGTCCCTCGCGTCTCCAGTCTTCGGTGGGTGCGTTGGCCTGGGGCCTGCCCTGCGTCTGGGGTCTCTGGGCTGTCTAGGGTCCCTCGTCGTCGCTTTGCCAATTCACGTGGTGGACGCTAATTACGGGGTCCTCCCTTTCAGCGGTAAGGCAGCAGGAGGAGGGGGAGGAGGAGGAGGAGGGAGAAGGAGGGAAGAGGAGGAGGAGGAGGAGGAGGAGGCGAGGGGAGAGGAGGAGGGAAGACGAGGAGGTGTCGTCGCACTATGGGGGCATGGCTACCGCCTGGCACAACAAGTTGAGACGGAAGCGGCACCATACACCGCGAGAGGAAGGGAGGCGTGTGAGGTGGCCGTGCGTCCGAGTCGATGGCGCCGCTGCAGGCACAGGCACCACGGAGCCCACAGTTAGTTGATTGAAGCTAGCGTTAAGTCGGGCGTGTCCCCTACAAGGAGATTTTCGACGAAAAATAAAAAAGATTCAAACCATACTCCAAAATGATCAAAAAATATTCGAAAAATAGTTCCCAGACTAGATTTTTACTAGTTTTGAATGTTCCCCCTGTAGAGGGACAGGCCCGACTTAAAGCTAGCGGGATGAGACGCAAACAACGCGTCAGTGTTTTGTCATGCTGTTGTTTCGAGCGTCTGACTACCCTTGCTCCTGCGTCAGAACCACTCTACCCCACCATCTCCAATGAGAGGAGCATGCGGCGAAGCGTGCAGTCGTTATCGTGGGACTTGGCACTGGAGGAAGAAGAGGAAAGAACTCCAAGCCCGAAGACAGAGCATAGTAGGGTGATGAGACAGCTCGAGGCTTCACCGAGCCTGTAAGCTCAAACCACAGTAGGAGTGCAAACCAAGAGACAGAGTGTAGGAAGAACGACATCGCCAGATGGCCGCGAATCGAGCCGAAGCCCAAGAGCTGGTTCTCACACCGAACTGGCAGAATCGAAATCACCTGCGAACCTGACCGGCCGAACCAAGCCTCGACATGACCCGAACTGGCCGATCCAGACCGAACAGCCGGGCTGGCCTGTGGTGAACACAACGCATGGGGACAAGACGGCGCGGGCTCTTCCGCAGTGCGCAAGGCGAGCGTCGCGCCTTCTTTCGCTCAGTGCTGCGAAAGGGAGGGGGAAACGCAGGAGGTCGCAGCGCACCACGGGGGAGGGATTGGACCGGCGAGCCTTGCCCCCCCCAGCGTCCCCATCTCCTGTCTCCCTCCCCCCTCCTCCTCCTCATCCGTCCATCCATCCATCGCCCTCCTCCCCCTCCTCCTCCTCCTCGTCCTCCTCCTCCTCCTCCTCCTTCTCTTCCTCCTCCTCCGGTTCCTGGTTCCTGGTTCCTGATGGCCTGAGCCGCCTCCTCCTCCTCATCATGCTCCGCCTCTTCCTCCTCCTGCATCCCTGTTCCTTATAAATACATCCTCTGTGTCGCACCTCCAAACGTGTCGCACCCATCCCTGGCGGGCCGGGAGTTTCGCCGACTTCCTCATCATTGATGACCCTGAAGATAGAAAGTTGGAACAATATCAAGGATGGAGGGCTCGCCTTCGCGCCGCGCGCATTCGTCGCAAAAGGTTGCAACAGTATCGAAGATGGAAGGCAGGTCGTTTTCAAAATGTGGTTCTCGCCTTAGCGTCGCGCGCAAAGGTCTTACAAGTTTACAATAGCAACAAGGATTCGCATGGTCGAAGTCCCAGGAACTGCGTTCTGGCATGATTTGAGAAATGTCAAGACGCAACAGTCACGTTGACTTGCGGTGTGAAAAGCCCAGGAACGGTTTCTGGAACGACTTAAGATTGCCAGGACGCGACAGTCACAACGACTCGCGGTGTTGAAGTCAGAGCAATTGCGTGTTGGCGCGATGGAGGAGTCCGAGACGACTGCCTTCCAACGTGGCACTTCCCGCAATGAAAACAATGATTGCAAGGACCTACGAGCAGGGAACTTGGATCGGCGGCGAGCCCAGGGGGGAAGTGAGAAGGAAGGGCCCTTTTCAGAAGGCTCGAAAGTCCTCCAGACATCTGACAAATGTTCTAAGCATTCCCAGAAGACACGGAGAACTTTTCGGAAGGCGCGAGGGCTTCTGAGAAGCCCCGCCGCCCTCTGAGTGGTCCTCCTCCTTCTCACTTCCCTCCCTCGCTCGCCGCCGAACTGGGGCACTTCCCGCAATGAAAATAAAAAAACTTGGAAGGAGGGCGGATTGCAACATCGTTGCCCTCCCTCCTCCTCCTCCTCCTCCTCCTCCTCCTCCTCCTCCTCCTCCTCCTCCTCCTCCTCCTACCCCTCATCCTCCTCCTCCTGTTCCTCCTCCTTCTCATCATCCTCCTCCTCCTCCAGTGCGCCAATACAAAATCCGCCCACTGTGAGCACACGCCTCTCGTCCTCCCTGCCCTCATCTTCGTGGCCAGCCAACCAGAGCTCGCGGCCAAGACTGTGCGTCGGCGGCGAGTGAGAGTGGGGAAGCGAGAAGGGGAAAGCCTTCTCCGAAGGCGGCGGGGCTTCTCAGAAGCGCTCCTGCCTTCTGCGGGGTTTTCTTTGTCTTCGGGGAAGGCGAAGACAACTTCTCAGAAGGCCAGGGGACATCCGAGCCTTCTGAAGGCCCGCCACTTCTCACTGCCCCACGGGCTCACCGCCGATCGTCGTCGTGGCCAGCTCACCAGGGCTCGAGCCCACGACTGTGACAAGCAGCGCAGTCTCCCCCACAGGGGGACGGACAGGGC
>CAUYUJ010016085.1:159914-209942 GCA_963575745.1 Prorocentrum cordatum | reverse complement strand
CTCTACGTCCTCCTCCTCTACGTCCTCCTCTACCTCCTCAACAATTACTCAATATGAATACTACTCTCCCTCTTCCCCTGATGACGGCTTGGGAGCATTCGACCCCCCCCCGCGTACTGTTTTTTTACACACAGGTTTACCCGGAGTTGGGTTTTCGCCTGCATTTTTTTCCCAAATGCTGCTCTCGCTGAGGCGCCGGCCTCATTTTCGGGCCCCGCTCGTTCCGAATCGTGTTCCCGCTGCAGCGCTGGCATCATTTTTCCGCCGGCGCCCGGGCTGCACGCCCGAGCCGGCGCCCGGGCCGGCGCCCTGGCCAGCTCCGGAGCCGGTTCCGGCCGGCGCCGGAAAATCGAGTTCCGAGGCGGCGCCGAAAAAAGCCATTCCAATACACATTTTTCTTTTCAAAATGCTGAATTTCTGCTTCTGGCGCCCGGGAAGCCTCCCGGGCCGATTCCGGCGTGCTTCCACTCGTTCCGAATCGTGCTCCCGCTGCAGCGCTGGCCTCATTTCCGCGCTTCCGCTCGTTTCGACTCGTGCTCCCGCTGCAGCGCTGGCGTCATTTCCCGTGCCATGCCACGGCATGCAATGCAATGCTAGGTTGATACTACGCTTTGCGGTGCTCTTCTACGCCATGCCATGCCGTGCTCTACAATGCATCGCGTACCCTTTCGGGATCATTGCCCTGCTCGACATCCGACTGTGCGAGTAGAGAGGGGATCTGCGCCATGGTAAGGGATGGGAGGGAGGGGTAGGATGTCAGAAATGACGCGAGCTCACCTAGCTTGTCCAAACACCCTCCCTCAACCCCTCCCCATATGCCTCCTTCTCCCTCCCGACTGCGCCGAGCCAACCCTCCCCGCCGCCGCTACGGGCCCCGAGCGCGTGCGCACCGAGGGAGGGGGCGGAGGCCTAAAACAAGAGCTCCGCCCCCCCTCGGCTCTACCACCGCCTCACTCGCCGCCGATCTCCTCCTCGAGCTCCTGAGCTTTCCCAGAGCAAGGAGAGCATTTCTGGGGGCACTGCTGGCTAGGCAGCAAGCTCCCACGAGTACACCATTCCAAGGAGGGTCGAGCAGTGATACTGAAAGAGCCTGCGCATCAGTGGATGCGTATGAGTGCGTAGAGAAAGTCTGAACAGTATTTGTTTGGAAGCGACTGGATATTAGTGGGTATGGGGTGGGTCGATGTGGGTACAAAAGATCATGAGTATGGGTGAGTCTATGTATGAGCTTTTGAATATGAATGAGTATAAGGGAACCCTTCTGACTATGAGCGCATGGGCACGTGCTTGAATATGAAAGGCTCTGGGTATGAGTGGGTCTGGAAATGAGCGTGACTGGGCATGAGCGAGATTGAACCGAGAGTCTGACCATGCTTGTCTTTAAGTGGATGCATCTGAGTATGAGTGAACATGGTATCAGTGAGTATCAGAGACTTTGCACGAGTGCGTCCGAGTACGACTGGGACTGAATATGAGTGGGCCTTGACGTGAGGGAATCTGAGAAAGTATGACGACTCAGCTCGAGAGGGTATGAATCTGAGTGAGACTGAGTTCGAACGACTGAAAATGAGTGAGCCTGAGCATGGATGCGTCTGACTATTAGTGGATCTGAATATGAATGAGTCCGACCATGGCCGCAAGCGTCCTGGAGCCTCCTGGGGCCTCCCATCCTTCGGCCTCGCGGGGCCTCCTGAGACCTCCTGCGGAGCCTCCAGGCGCTCCCTGTGAGGGGCCCTGGTACCTCCCGAGACCTGCCGGGGCATCACTGGAGCATCCCGAGCCCTCCCAGGGGCTCCAGGGTCCTCCCGGGGCGTGCCTGTCCACTCCAGGCGTCACAACTTTGCTCACGACGTCGACTCCCCGTCTCGACCCAACCCGATCCCCGGGACCGGGTTTCCGTCCAGAGTCGTTTCTCTACAGCGGAGGCCAGTCCACAAGAAAACTTCCACGAGAAACCCGACACCGAGACCCCAGGACGTCCATTGATTTTGTGTGTGGGAAAGTCGCGCTCTCCATAGCAAAACCATCGAACCCCACGAAACCCAGGGCGCCCTGGAGGCAGGCAGGGTGTTTCTTGGCATGGGCCTCCACCGTACCTTCCTCGAGGCCCAGAGTGCCCAGAGGCTCAAAAATAACAAAAAGCCGTCCGTCTGAGCATCGTTCAAACGATCCCCATCCCCATCAGCGTGGGCTGGGCAATACTGGCCGATTTACACCCTCGATGGGGATACAGGCTGCTGTCTTCGGGTTACGAGGGGCATATCCCAAACTGAGGTGGTGAGACGGTGGGGCTCGAGATGTGGATGGGGATAGGGATAGGGATCGGTTAAACGATACTGGAAAATAGCAAAAAGCCTTCCGTCGTCCTACAGGCTGACGATCGAAGCCCAAAACTCGGGAATGTGACGAAATGAAGAGAAACAAGGACCGAGCTCTCCGCCTGTAGAGGCCTCCCGAATAGGATCCGAGTAGTCTCCTCCTCTTCCTCCTCCTACTCCTCCTCCTCCTCCTCCTCCCCTTCCTTTTCCTCCTCCTCCTCCTCCTCCTCCTGCTCCTCCTCCCTCCTCCTCCTTCTCCTCCTCCTCCTCCTTCTCCTTCTCCCCCTCCCACCGCCATCCGCCTGTTCCTCCTCCTCCTCCTCCTCCTCCTCCTCCTTCTCCTCCTTCTCCTCCTTCTTCTGCAGCGTAGACGAAAGGCGCAACTGTTTGATCCGCGGGCGCAAGACAAGTTCGCAAGAGCTTCACGGACTGAGGGCGGGTCGTTTTCAAAATGTGGCTCTCGCCTGGGCGCCGCGTATACTCGTCGATCAAAGCTGCAAGCTCTTCACGGATTGAGGACCAAAACGTGGCTCTCGCCTTAGCACCGCGCACATTCGTTTTACACATTTGCGAGCTGAGGGCTCGCAAATGTGGCCATTTACACATTTTCGTTGTACACATTTACACATTCGTTTTACACATTCGTTTTACACTTTCGTTTTACACATTCGGACTGAGGGCGGCGCCTTTGCAAAACGTGGTTCTCGCTTGAGCGCCGCGCACGTTGGTTGAAAAAATGGCACGGATGCGATTGCTTCTCACGACTATCAAACCAGAAATGGTGTTCGGGAGCGGTTCAGGATTGTCAGGGCGCGGCCAGCACGTTGATTTGCGGTGTTAAAGTCCCAGGAACGGTTTTCTGGCACGATTCGGGATCGTCAAGACGCAGCAGTTTGGTTGAATCGTGGCGCTGAAGTCCTGAGAACGGTGTTTTGAAACGCTTCAGGATTTTAACACGGTTGTCCTCCAACGGGGTTCTTTCCTCAGTGGAAGTGAACCCTTGTAGAGGCCTATGAAGAGGGTGCTTGGAGGGAGGGTGTATTCCAACATCGTTGATGAGTCTTGGGATCACACTGGTCCTCCTCCTCCTCCTACTCCTCCTCCTCCTCCTCACCCTCCTCCTGCTCCATTCCTTTTCCTTATAAAAAAACTCCTCCCTGTCATACCTCGGGGCTGGTCGAAAGGGCGGACCGGGCGTTTTGCATGTGCTTTGCTTACCACGTACGAGCCTGAAGCTTAAAAATGCGCAAACAGTTTCACGGAAAAAGGGCGGGTCGCTTCCAGAATGTGGCTCTCGCCTTCGCGCCGCGCACATTCGCGTTAAATGCAAGCGTTTCACGGATTGAGTGCGGGTCGCTTCCAGAATGTGGCTCTCGCCTTAGCGCCGCGCACATTCGTTTGAAATATTTGAAAGAGCGTCACGGATTAGGGGGAGTTTTCTATTCGAAAAGTGGCTCTCAGCTTAGCGCATCGTACAATCGTCATACGTATTTGCCAGAGGTTCACGGATTCCTGTGGTTAACCTACCAGAAACTGTGTGTTGGAACGGTTCCAGAAATTACGCCGATTCGCGGTGCTGAAGTCCCAGGAACGGTATTCTGGCACGACTCAGGACCGTCAAGACGCAACAATCAAGCTCATTCATGGCGTTGAAGTCCTGAGAACGGTTTTTAGAACGTTCCCCAGTGGAAATGAACCCTCATAGAGGCCTATGGAGAAGAAGGAGCTTGGGGGTAGGGTTCATTCCAACATCGTGGATGAGGGTTTACACTAATCCTCCGCCTCCTCCTCCTCCTCCTCTTCCTCCCTCCTCCTCCTCCTCCGCCGCCGCCGCTGCCACCTCCTCCTCCTCCTTCTCCTCCTCCTCCTCCTCATCGTCCTCCTCCTCCTTCCTCCTCCCTCGTTGCTCCAGCCAGGAAGGCAGGGAGGGGGCGGGGACACTCTCCTCGATGCGCCGCTGCAGGGCGATTATCTGCTGGTGGATCGAGGTCTTCTCGCCCTGTTCGCAGAGGTGAGATCACAGAGGCTTGCGCAGCTCTGCGCAGGTTTCTCCGATTGGCGCCCTGGCCTCCCTGGCGGCGCCTGGCGCGCTCCGCGCGCCAGAGAGGGGGAGCCAGCGCAGATTCAAGAACTCCGTGCGGACCGTCGAAAGTGTATGCTTATGCCGTGCTTTCTTCATCGCGGATCAGTCAACATGGAATCGAGAAATCGAATCGAATACGAATGTGCGCCGCATCGGTCCGCATCGGCATGGAGCCAGAATCGACTCAGACAGACTGCGCCAACATGCCCAGCATCGGCACGCAAGCATAAGACCGCATCGGTCCGTCAGAATATCGGATATCAAATCGGATCGGGCTGGCCAGGATCGATAACGAATCAAGTCGAGATGGGCCCTGAAGGCGGGACAGGGGAAAATCGCGACGGACGGCGCCTCGATGTAAGGAGTGCCAACTGCGAGATCGATTCCTCCCCTGACCCAACCCTTCATCATCCTCCTCCTAGTCATTATGACTCCGCCGCCTCCTCCTCCTCCTCCTCCTCCTCCTCGTCATCATCATAATCATCAGCATCAGCATCATCATCATCATCATCATCATCATCATCATCATCATCATCATCATCATCACCACTACATCATCAACAGCAGCATCATCATCATCATCATCATCATCATCATCATCATCATCATCGTCATCATCATCATCATCATCATCATCATCATCATCATCATCATCATCATCATCATCATCATCATTACTACAGCATCATCATCATCATCATCATCATCATCATCACCAGCATCATCATCATCATCATCATCATGATAATCATCATCAACATCATCAACGTCATCATCAGCTGCATCAGCATCATCATCATCATCATCATCATCATCATCATCATCATCATCATCATTAGCGTCATCGTCATCATCATCGTCATCATCAGCAGCATCATCAGCGTCATCACCATCACCATCATCATCATCAGGATCAGCATCATCGTCACCGTCATCGTCATCGTCATCACAGTCACCATCATCATCATCATCATCATCACCATCATCATCAGCATCATCATCACCACCACCATTATCATCGTCATCATCATCATCAGCATCATCATCAGCATCATCAGCAGCAGCATCATCAGCAGCATCATCATCATTCAGGATCAGCATCATCATCAGCATCATCAGCAGCAGTATCATCCGCAGCATCCTCATCATCAACAGCAGCATCATCAGCATCAGCATCAGCAGCAGCATCAGCATAATCATCATCAGCAGCATCAGCATCATCAGAATCATCAGAATCATCAGCAGCAGCATCATTACCATCATCATCATCAGCATCATCATCATCAGCATAATCATCATCAGCAGCAACATCAGCATCAGCATCATCATCATTACCATCATCATCAGCATCATCAGCATTATCAGCATCAGCATCAGCAACATCATCATCATCATCATTATCATCACCCCCCGACCCCACCACTGCCCGACGACGCACCGGCATCACTAGCGGCAGGTCTCACGCAACGGTCCGCTGCCCGCCGCCGCCGACCTCGCTCCTCCTCCTCCTCTTCCTCATCCTCCTCTTTCTTCCCCATTTTTCCCTTATACATAGCTCCCCCCAGTCGCAAACCGCTACGTGTGGGTAAGGAAGACCAGGAGGTTCGCATGAGACTTCCTTCCATGTATGACCCTTAGGCTTGAAATTTGCAAGAGCTTTACAGATGGAGGGCGAGCCACTTTCAACATGTGGCTCTCGCCTAAGCACCGCGCACATGCGTCTTAAACAAGTTGCAAGCGTTTCGCGGATGGAGAGCGGGTGATTTTCAAAATCCTGTTCTCGCCTTAGCACCGCAGACACTCGGTTTAAAAAACTGCAAGAGGTTTGCGGATGGAGGGCGGTCCTTTTCAACATGTGGCCCTCGCCCAGCCTAACATCCTAGAACAAAATCAACAGTTCTGATGGTCGACGTCCCAGGAGTGGTGTGTCGGCACGATGTCGGACTGTCAGGGTACTGCAGTTACATTGATTTGCGGCGTTGAAGTCCCGGGAATGGCGTTCTGGCGCGATTCAGGATCGTCAAGGCGCAAAAGTAACTGTGATACTCGGCGTTGAAGTCCTGAGAATAGCGGTCTAGCAGAATTCATAAATTTCAGACGGTTGTCTTCCAACGGGGTACGTCCCTCAGTGAGAATGAATCCGTGTAGGGGCCTATGAAGGGAGAATTGGAGGGAGGGCTGATTGTAATATCGTTGATGAGTGCTGGGTTTTCACTGGTCCTCCTCCTCCTCCTCCTCCTCTTCCTCCTCCCCATCAGCATCATCAGCACCATCACAACCACCATCACATTCACCATCGGCATCATCACCACCACCACCACCACATCACCATCATAACCATCATCATCAGCATCATCAGCAGCATCATCATCAGCATCATCATCATCGTCATCAGAAGCATCAGAATAATCATCGTCATCAGAATCAGCATCATCATCAGCATAATCATCATCATCATAATCGTCGTCATCGTCATCGTCATCATCATCATCATAATCATCAGCATAATCATCAGCAGCATCAGCATCAGCATCAGCAGCATCCGCATCATCATCAGCATCATCATGATCATGATCAGCATCATCATCGTCCTCAACATGATCATCAGTATCATCATCGTAATAATGATAATCATCATCGTCATCATCATCAACATCATCAGCATCATCGTCCTCTCCAACGTCTCATCATCCTCCCACCCCCTCTGCCTCTCACCTCCCCCTCCTCCCACCTTTGCCCCTCCTCCTCCTCCTCCTCATCCTCCTCCTCCTGCTCCCACCTCCCTCCCCCCCCCCTCCTCCTCCTCCTCCTCCTCCTCCTCCTCCTCCTCCTCCTGCTTCTCATTCTCGCACTCCAGAGCTCTGGATGCGTGCGTGGGCTGCGCTACAATGATATTGCAATCATGCACATGCACATTGGCATTGGCATCGCATGCGCGTCAGCATCGCATGCGCGTCAGCATCAACACCCATATCCACAGACTCACCAGCACCACCATCGTCACAAACGTCAACGTCACAATTTACGTCGACGCCCACGCCAGCATGAAGATGATCACCACCAGTGCCACCACAAGGAGGTGCACATGCGTTCTCACAAAATCAACAAGCAGCACAATGAGCGGTGCCTGCAGAGGAGGGGGGAAGAGTGACTTCAGACCTGACAAAGAGCAGCCGCAATCGTGAAGGCCAGAGGGTAAAAAATCGCCCTCACATTGGAACACCTTCGAAAAAAACAAAACACTGAGGTCGAGTCAAATGGCCGATTCGGTCTGGGAAGCGGAGAGATCCTGAGACTCACGCTGGAGGGATAGAGGGGTGAGAGAAGCACGGAAAGAAGGAATAGAGCGAAGAGGGAATCAACGAAGGAGAGGAGGAGGGAGGGAGGGAGCGGGAGAAAACCGAAGATCTGGCGGCCTCGACTAGAGAAGACAGGAGTGCCAGCTGCGAATGCTGAGGACTGGAGATATCCCAGCGTCATCAACCTGCTGCACATCCTGTATGCGGCGGGAGCTACATAACGGCCTGAGTTGGCTGTTAAGCAAAAGGGATCCAAATACAAAATTACATGTACGTGCATATATTTGTACATGTACATTTGCATAAAAAATACACGTAAACACGTGCATGTATGATACCAGAGAGAAAGAACCCCCCCCCCCCAAAAAAAAACAAAAATGTGTTTTACTATGGGAATATTGGCTTATAAGGCTATAGGGCGATAGGACTATAAGGCTATAGGGCTATAGGGCTATTGGGCTATTGGGCTATAGGGCTATAGGGCTATTAGGGCTATGAGGCTATAGGGCGATTGGGCTGTAGGACTATGGGGCGATTGGGCTATAGGGCTATAGGGCTAGAGGGCTGTAGGCTTATAGGGCTATAGGGCTATGGAGCTATAGGGCGCTATAGGGCTATAGGGCTATAGGGCTATAAGGCTATGAGGCAATAGGGCTATAGGATTGTAGGGCTGTAAGGCCATAAGGCTATAGGGTTATAGGGCTATGGGGCTATTGGGCCCTAGTGCTATAGGGCTATAAGGCTATGAGGCTGTAGGACTATAGGGCTGTAGGGCTATTGGGCTATAGGGCTACAGGGCTATAAGGCTTAAAATACCTGGGCACCCGAGCACCCGGGCACCTGGGCAGCCGGGCACCGGGGCACCCGGGCACCTGGGCACCCGGGAAAACTCCCGCCCGACGCACCCCGGGCAACTGGGCACCCGGGCACCCGGGAAAATTCCCGATGCACCTCAGCTAACCTTATGAATCCGCTAGGACCCCTACAGAGGCAAGCTCTGATTGGGGAATTTATACATTTACACAGTAGCTATATACAATGATATGTATACTAGAGCCACGCGCGCTACGCGCGAGCTGAGGTTCTAGCCAACTTCGCAGTCGTTGTTGTGCAAGAATCCAGTGCCCCCACTTTGTAAAAGGCACTTCGCCCCAAAACGGCCCTCAAGAGGCCTCACAACTGCCTCCAAGAGGCCCACGAGAGGCCTACCACGAGATCCAAACGAAAATCCGATTGGATTCATACCCACAACTCGGGCACGGTGGCAGGATGTGCCGAATACCATTAGATAGTCTCACCTCCGACAAGCTGTCTTCTCTCTCTCTCTCTATTTACTAGTCCTCCTCCTCCTCCTCCTATACCCTCATCCTCCTGCTCCTACTGCTGCTACTGCTGCTGCTGGTCCTCCTCCTCCGCATCCGCCGCCTGCTCCTCCGCCTACTCGTATTCCTCTACCTCCTCCTCCTCCTCCTCCTCCTCCTCCTCCTCCTCTACCTCCTCCTCCTCTCCTCCTCCTCCTCCTCCCTCCTCCTCCTCCTCCTCCTCCTCCTCTACCTCCTCCTCCTCATCCTCATCCTCCTCCTCCTCCTCCTCCTCCTGCTCATCTTCCTCCCTTTTCTTTTCCTTATGAATACCTCATCCCTGTCTTACCCCAAGACCAATCAGTCGGAAGGGCGAGCCAGGCATTTCGCCTGAGACTTCCGTACCATTCATGAAACGAAAGCTGAAAAATAGCTAACAGTTTCGCAGACGGAGGGGTCGCTTCCAAAATGCGGCTCTCGCCTTTGCCCCCCGCACATTCGTTTCAACAATTAGCAAGAGCTTCACGGATTGAAGGCGGGTGGTTTTCAACATGTGGCTCTCGCCTTAGCGCCGCGCACTTTCGTTTTAAAAAGATGCCAGAGTTTCACGGATTGAAGGCGGGACGTTTTTCGAATGTGGATATCGCTATAGCGCCGCGTACCTTTTTAAAACTTGCAAGAAATTCATGGATTGGGGGCGGTGTCTTTCAAAATGCGGCTCTCGCCGTAGCGCCGCGCACATTCTTTTTTTAAACAATTGCAAGAGTTCCACAGAGTGAGGGCAATTCCTTTTTTAAATATGGTTCTCGCCTTCGCGCCGCGCATATTTGTGTTAACAAGTTTCAAAGATGTTACGGGTATTGCTCTCGCCTTAGCGCCGAAATGTTTGAAAATTGCGCCAGGGTTTCATTGGCTCTCATGGTTAACGTATCAGAAACGGCGTGGTGGAGCAATTCAGGATTGTCAGGGCGCAAGACTTACGTTGATTCGCGGTGTTGAAGTCTCAGGAATGGTGGCACGAGTCAGGATTGTCAAGACGCAACGGTCAGGTTGACGCGTGGCGTTGAAGTCGTGAGAATGGTTTCGGCACGCTTTTGAATTTTCACACGGTTGTCCGCCAACGGAGCACTTCCCTGAGTGGACATCAACCCTTGCATGGGGCCTCTGAAGGAAGAGCTTGCAGGGAGGGTGTATTCCTACATCGTTGATGAGTCTTGGGTTTACACGGGTCCTCCTCCTCCTCCTCATCATCCTCCGCCTCGTCATCATCATCATCATCATCATCATCATCATCATCATCATCATCATCAGCATCCTGCTCCTCATCCTCCGTCTCCTCTTCCTCCTACTCCTCCTCCTCCAACTCCTCAGCCTCGTCCTCGTCCATCTCACATTCCTTCTCCTTCTCATCCTCATTCGCCTCTCCCTCCATTCCCAACTCCAAAGCGCGGGGGTCAACCCTCAGCGGCGCATTCCAAAGCGACCGCACAGGTCTCCGTGAAGAGGCAGGGGGCGGCGGTGATCTGCAACAGGCGTCTTTGATAAGAGAGTATGATGCAAGTGGGGCGCCTTCAGCTGTGTCACCTGCATCTGCAGCCTGACGTTCTCGGACTCCTGCATCTGCAGCGACATCTGGCCGTGCGGAGGAGGAAGAGGAGCAGGAGGGGGCGGCGAGGGCCGTATGCTAAACTGCCTCCAGGGTACCTCCCTCCTTCTCCTCCTCCTCGTCCTCGTCCTCGTCCTCGTCCTCATCCTCATCATCATCCTCCTCTTCCTCCTCTTCCTCCTCCTCCTCCTCCTCCTCCTCCATCGTTTCCTTATCAACTCGCCGAGCCGTGCTTGCACTTAGGGATTCTTACCTGTCTTCTAAAGAACTGGGCCTGCGGGCCGCTCTGGACGCCGTGTGGCCGCCGTCGCCGCATCGTCGCCGCCCCTCTCCTGGGCCTGCGGGCAGCTCCTGCCGCCATGTGGCCGCCGTCGCCGCTTCGTCGCCGACAACCACCTCGTCGCCGCCCGCTACGCATTGCTTCCCATTGTGTAGCACGATTTGGTGCTGCTTGGCCTTAAGTTGCTTTGAGTTGCAGTGCTGTGCACTGCTCTAAATCGCTTTGCATTGGTTTGCGTTAGTACGTAGTGCGGTGCGCCATTGCACTGCAAACGCACTGATTTGAAATCGCAGTGCATCGAACTGTTCTACATTGGGTTACATTGCTTGGCAGTGCTATGCCGCACTTTGCATTGCTCTGCACTGCGTTGCACTGCGTTGTATTGCTGGACATTGCGTTGCACTGCGTTGCATCGCATCGCATTGCTTTGAATTGATTGACATTGCCTTGCAGTGCTATGCATTGCGCTGCGTTGCGTTGTCTTGCTTTGCACTGCTTGGAAGTAGTTGCGGTGCTGTGTATTGCGTAGGGCATTGCGTTGCACTGATTGGCCTTGGCTTGCACGGCGTTGCATCGCTTTGCATTACTTTGCACTGCGGTGCATTGCTGTCCATTGTTTTGCAGTAGTGTGCGTCACGTTGCATTGCTTTGCATTAATTGGCATTGATGTGCACTGCGTTGCATCGCTCTGCAGAGTTTTGCATTGATTTCCATTGCTGTGCATTTCATTGCATTGCTCTGCGTCACGTGCGTTGCTTACATTGGTTGCATAGCTGCGCAGTGCGCTGCATAGCTTTAGATTGTGTTGCGTTACTCTTCAATAATGTGCGTTCCGTAGCATTGCATTACATTGATTTGCGTTGCTTAGTTAGCGGTGTGTTGCAATGTTGTCCATTGATGTTCATTGATTTGAGCTGTTCTACCTCGCTGTGCGTTGCATTTCGTTGCTCTGCTCGGCATTAATGTGTACTGCTTCTGAGTCTTTTGCATTACTGAGAATTGCTGGGTATTGATTTGCATTGCATAGCACCAGAGATTCTACACCACATATCTCGCGCCGCATCTATTGCACTGCATAGATTGCAGCACTATAGCTTGCACCACATCAATGGTACTGCATATATTGTTCACTGAGGTTGCACCACTTAGCCTACATCACCTAGATCGCACCACATGGATTGCACAACACATCTTGCACCACATGGCTCGCATCCATAGATCGCACAAAATAGATGGCACCACGTCGCCTACACCACATAGCTCACACCACATAGATGAGTACGTTAGCTCATACCACATAGATTGCAATCTCACACCAAATAGATTGCACCACAGCTTACACCACATAGCTTGCACAATAGCACCACATAGCTTCCGCCACACAACTAGCGCTACAGCTTGCGCCACCTGCATTGCGCATCGCCTGGTTTGCTAGAACACTCCGTTTGGGGTCCACGCTGGCTAACAAAACTCCTCCCTGTCGCACCCCTCGACGTGTCGGTAGGGCAGGCCGGGCGTTTCGCCTGAGTCCTCGTTACCATGTATGATGTTTGAGCTTGGAGCATGTAACAGTTTCAGGGATAAAGGGCGGGTGGTTTTCAAAATGTGGCTCTCGCCCTGGCACCGCACACACTCATCTTAACACTCTGCAACCGCTTGCATGATTGCGGGTCCATTTCGAACAGTGGCTCTCGCTTGAGCGCCACGCACATTCGTGTCGAAAGTTCGCAGCAGCTTCAAAGACTGAGAGCGGGTCCTTTTCCTCATGTAGCTCTTGCCTGAGCGCCGCGCTAAGTCGTGTTCTGGCAAAGTTTAGGACTTCAGGGCGCAACAATCACCTTGATTCGCGGCGTTGACGTCCCACTGAAAGCATCCTGGCACGGTTTAACACTGTCAGGGTGTAACAGTCACGTTGATTCGCGACGCTGGAGTCCCAAGAACTGTGTTTTCGCATGGTTGAAAATTATCAAACACTTGCCTTTCAACGGGGCACTTCCAGCAATGAAGATATATTGTGATAGCTTCACTGTTACATCGTTGATACGTCTTGGGTTTACAATGGTTTTCCGCCTCCTCCTCCACTGAAGCTCCTTCCCCTTCCCTCCCACCTCCCTCCACGACGGCGCGCGGCAGCGTGCGAGCACTGGAAGAGGAGGAGGAGGAGGACGAGGAGGAGGAGGACGAGGAGGAGCAGGAGGCAGGGGAGAAGGAATCAGCACCCATGCCATCAGCGTCAACGCCGGGAAGCGAAGGAAGGCGAACGGCAAGGAGGAACGCGGGGAGGAGGAGGGAAATTGAAGAGGGAGGAACGAGGAGCAGCAGCAGCACGAAGGATGGGGAGCGGAGGGAAGGGAGCAGGAGCGCGTTTCTTCATCATCGGCGATGACGGGCGTCATGGAGGGGGGCGGGGGGGGGTATGACGTAACCCCCCCCCCCGCCGTGTGGCTCCGGCACCAGAGCCGCGCCCCCGCGCACGACGACGATGAGCGACGAGCGACGAGCGACGAGCGACGACGACGACGACGACGACGACGCGACCAGCATGTAGGTGGCGATCTGCCCCACAGCGCCTGTGTACACCACAATGCTCGCGTGCACCACTGCGCTTGTGTACACCACAGCGCCTGCGTACACCGCAACAGCCGTGTGCAACGCAGCGCCTGTGTACACCACCAGTGCTTGCGTGCACCACAGCGCCGGTGTACACCACAGCGAATGCGTACACTGCAGCAGCCATGTGCAACAGTGCCTGTCGACACCACAATGCTTACGTGTACCACAGAGCCTGCGCACACCACCACAGCGCCCGTCTACACCACAGCCTCCGCGTGCAACGCAGCGCTGGTGTACACCAGAGTGCCTGCGTGCACACGACAAGTAGAAGGAACATGTCGGTGAGGATCTGCTGCGGACAGCTAAACGCTACGCCACGGAAGTGTTGATACTAGAATGCGACGTTTTCCCTCTTCCCTCCTCGACCTTCGCTTCCTCCTCCTCATCTTCCTCGTCCTCCTCCATCACCCTTCCACCCTGTCGTGCGGGTCAGCGCCACAGCGCACGTGCGCATCCCAGCGTGCACCGCAGAATGGTCGATTGAATCAGTCCACTTGGTTCTCGGACGGCCAATTTAGCTGGAGACTCCTGGACGCAGATGGGATGAGTTCGGATGGTGCGGGCGGACTCGAGATGACTCGTAGATTCCAGCGGCGCTCCTTTTTCAATTCGCCGGCCCAACGGGCCAGGGCGTGCTAAGATCTCCGGTAACTGGTTAACAGTATTAACAGTATTTCTAGTTCGCGCGCGCGGGGCGGCCCCTGGGGGTCCCCCGGCGAAAAGTACCCCGACCAACGCCCGACCAAGTCTACTCAGAGATGGTTTTCCTTCTGGGTGCGGCCTCTCAGGCTCCCCAGAGCGCGCTCAGAGTGCCCCAAGAGGCCCCCAAGACTGCCCAAGAGGCCCCCGAGACGCCCAAAGAGCGCTCGAAGACGCCGAAGATGACCCCAAGACGGCCCAAAAGGCCCCCAAGACAGCCCAAGAGGCCTCCAAGACGCCCCAAGAGCCTTCCAAGAGGCCTCCGAAGAGAGCCCCAAGAGGCCAAAATCGTTGATTTTCATTGGTTTTTTCGATGTTTTTTGTGTTCTGGCTTTTTCGGCTTCCGGACGCTCCAAGACGGCCCAAGAGGCCCCCAAGACCGCTCCAAGACGGCCCACGAGGCTCCCAAGACGGCCCCGGAACGGCCCAGGAGGGCCCCCAAGACGGCCCAAGTGCCGCCCAAGACGGACCAAGAGGCCCCAAGACGGGCCCAAGAGGGGCTCAAGAGGGGAACCGAGAACTGAAAAATCGAGCCCTCCGCCCCAAAGGCGCCCAGGAGGCCCCAAAAAGGCCCCAAGAGGCCCCCAAGAGGCCCCCAAGACGCCCCAAGAGGCGCCCAAGAGGCCCAAAAGAGGCCCCAAAACGGCCCCAAAACGGCCCCCAAGAGGCCCCAAAACTCGGCTAGCCCACAACGGTGCGACAATATGGGCCTGCGGAATGAGCGAAGCGATTAATAAGGATTCCCTTCCAAATCCTATATGAAATATTGTCTCCAGTTGAATCCACAGGCGTTCCATTTGTCATAAGGATTCTTTATCACATTACATATACAACAATGGTGTTTTGTTGCACACGGTTGCTGTGGTGCACACGGGCGCCGTGGCGTACACAGGCGCTGTAGTGCACGCAGGAATTGTGGTGTACAGTGGTGTTGTGGTGCACACGGTTGATGTGGTGTACGCAGCCATTCTAGTGTACACCAGCGCTGTGGTGCCAGCAGGCACTGTGGCACACACTGGCGATGTGTTGCACGCGACTGCTGTGGTGTACACAGGCGGTGGGGTGTACACAAGCGCTGTGGTGCACGCAGTCATTGTGGTGTACACAGGCGTTGTGGTTCAGATCTCCACCGACCTGCTGTTGCTACCCGTCCCTGGTCATTCTTAAGCATTCCCAGACGCCGCCTGCGCGAAACACGACATCATCGCCCCACCCCCCCCACTCCCCCCAAATGATTGCCGTCGTCGGCCCAGAGTTTCTTTTTATACATATATATACACACATACATACATACATACATACATACATACATGCATACATGCATGCATGCATGCATGCATGCATGCATACATGCATGCATGCATGCATGCATGCATGCATACATACATACATACATACATACATACATATGTCTATATTAAACATATACCAATATTTTTGGCTATCAAAAAAAGAAGATGACAAAAAAAAACAACAACAAAGAACTGAAAAAAGTAAGAGGAAAAAAAAAACTCCCGCTGCGTCCGCGCACACGACTACGACGACGACGACGACAACGACGACGACGACGACGACGACGACGACGGCGACGACGACGACGACGACGGCGGCGGCGGCGACGACGACGACGACAACGACTGCGGACCAGACTCTTATGTGGATTCCTATGCGGACACGCATGCGGATCACGATGCGCACGGCGGCAATGCCCGGAACGCACGGGGGGGGGGAGCGTTCTGTCATAGGAGGGGGGGGCCGGGGGCCATGACGCCCGTCATGCCCCAAGAAATGAACAAACGCGTTCCAGGAGGAGGAGAACGAGGAAAGCGAAGAGGACGACGACCAATATAAACGCAAGATGCGTCAACCGATGCTGCAACACACCCGCCCGCCCCAAGTATCTTCCACATGAACCCATACATAATGTTCAATTCCACGGCGGACGCCCCCTGGAATGACGAGCAACAGGCTGGATCACCAGCGAGACGACAGCGCCTGTCATAGAAAATCTTCCCCCCACTCGAAGGACGCCCAAGGTAACCCCATTTTGAAAAGCACACTCCCGTATGTCTAAGCGTTGCCGGATGTGAAAGTCGTGGACGCATGTTCCGCGGGAGCCCCGTGCGAAAGCTCTCCAAAAGAAGGCCCAATGACAGCCGCATGTTGAGAAACACGCGCCAACAATCCGCTCGCGCGCTGCCGGATGCGAAGTCATGAACGCGCGCCTCGCGGACGCCTCACGCGAAAGCCCCGCTCCGAAAGAAGAACCGCCCTAGATTCGCGTTAGCTCTTGCACAAGATGGAGAGATGGGACGTGGAGGTCAAGGACGTCTCACGCGAGCGTAAGTGGTGGATTTTGCATGCGGATGTGCGCGAGGCCAACAGCAGACCGAAAAATGGCGGGGGGCGCTCACTAACGAATATGCCGAAGAGGCCGCAAACCCTGGAAAATTCCTTATCTTATGAGGGCGGCACTGATACACACGGCCGGTCCACGATTGGAGTTCCATCACCTTCTAAAACCTGAATGTCTTATCGATCGGTTCCTGCTCTGATTCCCCCACCGCCTTGTAAAAGACTTGCCGCTTACTCGCGCATTTCGAAACCACGAGGAAGCCGAGTATGCCCCGTGCCAAGGCGAGGACCCCTTCTTGAAAACGGCCCGCCTTGCATGTGCTCATTGGTTGCGTAAAACGATAGCGCGCAGCGCCTGCACAGCGAGAAAACCGCTTGCGGTCCATGGGCCAACGAAATCTGAACCCATCTGCTCCTTGAAACCTCCTGCGGCGACGAGGACGAGGATGGTGAGGACGTGGATGCTGTTGCCGCTGGTGGCGACGGCGAGCCTGGGAACGCTTGGGGAGGGATTCTAGCGTCTGGGAGCGCCTGGGACCGTGTTAGAGCGCCCGGGAGCGCCTGCGGCACCCTGGGGGCGCTTGGGCCCAAAATCGGCGACGGCGAAGGGCGCCTGAAACAGGCCAGGTGGGCGCTCAGACGCCATGCCAGCAGCAGTTCGCCCGGCAGCCGGGAACAAGAAAGCCAGAGGCCCACACGGGTCAATTCCAAGCTCGGCGACTCGACAACTCCGAGACCTCTGTGCAGATCCGCAGGAAGGGAATTAAAGGGGGGGCGCTTGAGCCAACAAGGTCACGGAAGAGACGACACTCCGCGACCCCCAGGCGGCCATTCCCCGAAAAAATCGAACTAACAAAATCGCGATAAACACTTGGCACGTGAGCTTTCTTTTTCTTCGACGCCAGGCGGGCGCCCAGACGCCATTCCAATAGCAAGTCGCCCGGCAGCCCGGAACAAGAAAGCCAGAGGCTCACTCGGGTCAGTTCCAAGTTCGGCGACTCGACATCTCCGGATTTGCCCCAAAGAACACTCTGGCCGCAGGCCTTGATGTAATCAGCCGAATGGCTGGGGCAGCGGGCGGAAGATTGCGCCAGCGAGGCACCGAACGAAGGCAGCGCACAGACGAGGAGGGCACGGCCCCGAAAGCTTACTATTTTTGACGCCACAGAGGTGGTTGCCAATTATCTCGGCGCGTCGCTCGCCAGAGAAAGAACAGACGCCTCGGCCGCAGCAGGTTTCACAGAGATGGCTGCGCGAGATGCGCGCGCAAAGAAACCTGGCGCGCTTGCGACGGGGGGGGGGCCCAGGCGCAGTAGTCAGTGACACAAGCATCGACGCCCTGGGTCTTCGCCAGCTCCCCGAACGCTTTTACATTCCACAGAAGACTGGTGCGAGGGTTCTCGACAACACAAGGGATGCCCAGCCTCCTGCAGAGGTCGAGGAGACTGGAAGCAACTGCGCACAAACGACTGGCCATGTTGACGACGCGCTGGTCTGATGGAGTGAGGGGGGGGGGCCGAGAGGGAAGGCCCGGGACCGAACCGGCGAGAAGAGGCACCAGAGGGCCGAGAAGGAGGAGCAGGGAAGAGCCAGCCAGACAGCAGCGATCAGACCAGCGCGCGCCCAGCCCCAAATTTTTTCGAACGAGAGTCTCCTTCAGCAGATCGGAGTGAGCACCACGTCGGATGTCGACTTCAACTATCTCGATGCGATTCAAGCACGATCGGCGCCAAGCGCGAGAAAAGTTGCCTGGCCCAGAGAAAAAATCTAGAGCAATCGGGCGTCTATTTATTCAGCGACGCGCGGCGGACGGCATCCTCAAGATCCTGGATCCGATGCTGGCCGCGGCCGCGTGGGCCCGCCGCTGCACGGCCTCCGTCGCCCGCTGCAGCTGCGTGGGCAGCAGGCCGCTTGTCTCGCACCGTCGCACGCTGCTGTCGGACGCCCACCGCCCCCGCTCCCTGATCTCGGCGAGCGGGCTGGCGCGGGTGGCCAACTCGCGGCTGGCCCCCCGCGGCGGAGCTGGCGCAGCGCGGGCGGCCCCGGGGCGCCGAGGCCCGCGTCGACCGCGGCCTGGGTGGACAGGGCGGCCCAGGTCGCGCACTGCAGGTCGAGCAGCGGCTGCGTGGCGCCGCGGCCGGCTCGGAGGCAGGTCAGGAGGCCGCCCACCCACGAGAACTCCGGGCTGTCGCGGCTCAGCAACTCGTCGAATTCGCCCATCTTGGATGGGGCGCTGTTCTCAGACGCATTCAGCAGCAAGGCCCACAGGGCGAGAGCCCGCGGGCCGCCGCGTGGCGCGGGCGGCGGGACGGCGCCCTTCACCCGCAGGCGGAGGAGCTCGGACAGCAGGGCGTAGAGCACGAAGCACAGGAGCGTCGCGGCGGCCGCCGCCCAGCGGTTCTGGCCGATGAGCGCGTCCGCTATCAGCGCCACGAAAGGCCACGGGAGGGGCCAGCGCGACCGGTTGGGCGCCGCCTTCATGAAGCCCAGGAGGGCCCGCCTTGCACGCGGGAGCTCGGGCGCCTTGGCCGACAGGTCCTGCCGGCAGCACGTCAAGGCCGCCATCAGGAAGGACCCCGCGGAGCTCGGGAAGCCCTCGAAGAACTGATCGTTGAGGTAGAACGTCACCGCCGAGTCGAGTTGCCAGGTGTTGCCGATCGCCATGCCGGTCGTCACGCACCACTGGTAGAACAGGCTCACGACGCGCTTGTACCGGGCCTCCTGGGGCTTCCTCACTGCGCGCCTCTCGAGCATGGTCAGGCCGTGCTCGTCGGTCGCGGGCTCCTCGCCGAAGCCCCTCCGGCGCCGAACTGCTCGATCGGCTCGCAGGTCTGCCTCGACCCCGCGGGGGGGCAGCGGCTGACTCGCCGCCGGTCGCCTGCGGAGGCTCCGCCGGGTCGAGGGGGCTGTCCCAGGCCGGGCCGAGGACGAGCTCGTCAGCGGGGCCGACGTCGCCGCCGAAGGCCCGCCCGAGCCGCGCGGCGAACGCGCGGACACGGCGGCCTCGCTGGCCGCAAGCGCCCCCGCCAACCGGAGCATGGCGCGGCGCTGGCTGGGAGACTGGCGGCGGATCGGCCTCTCTGGGCCGGGGCGAGGCCTCAGCCCAATCCCCCTTCTTGCATCTTGAGCCGCGGTCAGCAGGACTACCTTCAGACGGGGTCCAGCGCCAGCGAGAGGTCATGCCGAAGGCCAGGTTTAGGGCGGGCATCTGCAGACATACTCTCATCAGCTTCGAGGATGATCGCCCCTTGGACACGGCAAGGATGCTGGCCACGGCGTCTCCAAGGAACAAGTGACGCTTCCCGAAGTTGCTCAAGGCTCTCGTTTTGCGAAGGTGGGCCAAGACCATGGCGCTGCCCTCGAGGATCACCTGGGCCTCGGAGCGGGCCCACCTCTTAGCCAGGACGCGGCGCCATTCCCCATCCCAAACGTCGGAGCCGATGCCGGGGAAGTCCAGAGAGCCGGGCAGATGGTTGGGGGCCGAGGGGGCCTCTGGAACTGGACCGTCGATAGCACAACCTCCATGTGTAGCCAGCGAAAGAGAACGATCCCGAGGACGATAACCCAATTCATCTTGCCGAGAAAACCTCCACCTCTCGTTGGAACGACCGAGCGCATGGGCGATGTCGAGCGGCACCCTCTGCTGCACAATGCAACATCCCCAAGACGACGCGTCGACGGCCAGGACGTCTTCGGACCAGGCCGCCCCAACGAGAAGCGAGAAGTAAAGCCCAGCAGCCCAGCCAAGTTCACGCCCAACAGAGCCCCACAACAGGTGGCGATGAGGCCCAGCGGCAGCTGCAAAGGAATAGCACGCAGAAAACACACTCAACAGCTCACGGCGCAGAAGATCTCGAGTAGCATAATGGGACATAACAATGGTTATCGTGTCACCGCTAGCGCACCCCTCGACAAGAATATGCTGGATTGCCAATCTGATATTCCACGCAATCCGGGGGCTCAGTCCGACGGAGGCGCTCTCCTCAGCAAAGGTCCATCCTAGCGTAGTGGCGACAGGACCTGCCTCCACTGGGTGGGTAAGAAGGTCCACCTTCCCCAACTCCTGCTGCACTCCCTCTGCTACGGATCCGACGACCCCTCGATCCTTCCCGAGAGCGAAAAAGTTATCGACATACTCGGCGCGAGCGAAAAGCACCAGGCTGGGAGGAGGAAAGCGATCGACCACAGCGTTCTTTTCGGCGACGCCGGGAACGGGGCCGATGCTCCAACACCTGCTGGAAATCCCATAGACAGCTTCCAGCCCATCGGGATCACCTTCAGGATTGGATAAAAAGTATCGGCCTCCTCTGATGGCCCGACCTCGGGCCGACGAGACGTTCGCCTGGTCGGCTCGGACCCGACGAAGGGCGAACATCTCTGAGGGCCCCTGGTAGCTGCACGTTGTAGAAGGCGTTTACGACATCGACCGAGCCGACCTGGATTTGCGTGGCGCTGTCAACCTCGACGGTGGAAAAGGCGGCCCCCGAGGCCAGCGAGACAGGTTCACTGTCTCGAAAGTGACGCGATGGAAGTCGCCCATCAACTATCAAACGAAGGTTACCTGAATTCTTATAAACAAAGAACAGGCCGCACGAAACCTCGCCCGTCAGGCGCCACTCGATCAGGTCGGAGTCGGCCATCCGTCGCAGCAACTCCGCGCACAGGGCCGGCGACCGTTTGAAGGCTGGGTCGGAATAAGGTCGAGCGGGCCCACGAAGTCAAACATTATCCCTGCCAATGGGTTCAGGCAAGCGCAAGTGAATTAAACGCTCAGCAATCTTTCTGGCCCGATCTCCCGCCAGGTGCTCGCGCGATCGCGAAATCGACCCAGCAGCCGGCAAGTCAATCAGGTGGACGGCGCCCATGCTGAGGGGGGCGATCACGGCGCCTTCGCCGCAAGCGCTCTTCGCCCGGAGCGCTCGAAGGGCTCCTGGGCCACTCGCGTCGTCCGGCGGCGGGCCCATGCACAAGACGGACCGGCGCATCTGGTTGAGACTGGCCTGCTGGCTCGCCGAAGGGCCACTGTTCATCCGAGGGCAACGCGAGCCAAGGCACGCGCCGGCAATCTCATCACACACCAGGTCGACGCGACTGGCGCGCCGAAGCCGGCGACGAGTAGACCTGCCAAGATGCGCAGCAGCTCCGCGACAGCCTCGGTCCAAAACTGGCGGGAAGGCGAGGAAGAGGCAGCAAGTTTCGCCGCCGCCCGTCGGCCCAAAAAAATGGCTGCGAGCAGGCTGCTGCCCAGTCGCCAGTCCAGGAGGCCCTCCCCGATCATGCCCGTGCCCGGGCTGGCTGGGAGGTCTCTCCAGCCCCAGAGGGGCGTGCATCACCCCTGATCCTGATTGCCCTTCTTGCCGGGCCTGGCCAGCTCCGCCCTCTCCTCGCGGGCCTTGCGGACCTGATTGAGGATGGCGGCATCGCGCTCGACCTCCCAGGCCACATGGGCGATCAACTCGGGGCTGACCATGGCCATGCCCCAGTCCTTCGTCATCCCCGAGAATATAGCCGACTCGTCGAAGTCCGCGTGCTGGAGGGGCGCCGAGCCGCCGGCCTTGCCCATGCCTTTTGCGCCGGGTCCGTGCGCGGCCAAGAAGTCCACGCGGCACACGTACTCCACCAACTGCGCCTTGCGGAGGAGCAGCTCGCAGAACGCACTGTTGCTGACGTCGACCATGTCATGGCAGAAGCCCTCGCCCAGGCATCTCATCGTCGCGCGGTGGACGTCGACGCCTCAGTCGTCGACCCGCAGACCGGAGGTCATGATCAGAGACCGGCGGTGCTCGAGCGGGCCTCCATGACGCCTGAAGAGCCACTCGCGGCACCACTTCACCGCCCTAGGCACCGGCACTGGCCAATCGGGACAAGGCGACCGGCGTAGTTCCACGATCGAGGGGGCGAATCGCCCACGAGCTCGGTCCTTGTTGGCGACGATCGTCGCCTTGTTGAGCCTGAGGTCGCGACGGCTCTCCATCGCCACGCACTCCTCGACCGGGTGCGCTTGCAGGTCGCGCGCCAAGACAGGGACGCCGAGAGGAGTGGTGAAGATGCCCGCCACCAAGATGACTGGTGTGCCCCAAGGGGCGAAAAAGGTCGACTCCACGGTCACCCACTGCGCCCCCGCGGCGGCCGGGCCCGCGCTGCCTGCCAGCGGGGCAGCCCCTGGAGCTGCACCCGGCGCGGCCGGCAGACCGCCGGCGGCCGCGGCCGCGACCGGCGGCGCGAAGGGAATGAAGGCCCCCCCCGGAGGCGCCAGCGCAGGGAGCCCGGCCGCCGCGGCCTGTTGGACGTACAAGTCGTCGGCGGCCAGGCGGGCATGGCCCATGCGCCGAACTCCTCGGCGGTTGGGTCTCACCTGAACCGGTAGGTCTGGCCACGCTCGATGCCAGGGGGGATGGTCCGGCGATCCGGGGCGAACCTCACCGCCTGGCAGTCGCCCGAGGTCCCGTCCACCAATGGCAGCGGCGGCTCTTCGAATGGCCCAGGATGCGCATTTCCTGGGGGCGGTGCCTTCAGCGTCGGCGACCGCCCCCCTCATGGCCCAGGACGCGCCCCCCCTGGGGGCGGGGCCTTCCACGTCGACGTTGACGCCCTGCATAAACCAGGGCGCGCATTCCCTGGGGGCGGCGCCCTACCCGCACAGGCCCCACGCGCGCCCAACACCCCGCATGCCCCAGGATGCGCATTCCCCGGGGGCGGGGCCTACGACGGCGACGGCACCCCGTTTGGGCCAGGATGTCCATTCCCTGGGGATAACTAGGGCCTCGTTCGGCGCACTCGACACCCCGCATGGCCCAGGACGTGCATTCCCTGGGGGCGGGGCCTTCGGCGCACTCGACACCGCGCATGGCCCAGGACGTGCATTCCCTGGGGGCGGGGCCTACGACGGCCACGGTGGATGGGCAAGCGCCTGTCGGCATGCAGAAGCTGGCGGCCGCCGCGGTGCCCGCGGGCCCTCCGAGCGCCGCTGCCCTGAGAGCGGCCGCTGGCGCGAGGCTGGGAGAGCGCGCCGCCGCTGGCGGGGCGACGCGGGCAGGCCCGCAGCAGCCTGGAGGGGCGGCGCGTCGGTCAGGGCGGGGAGGGGGGCAGCCCCCCGAGCATCCTACCGAGCCAAGGGCAAACACGCGACGGCTCCATGCACGAAGGGATGAAGGGCAACTTGCCCCAGGAGGAAATGAACGAATCGCTCGGGGAGTTCGCCAAGCAAATGGAGTCGGACCTCGCGGGGCGCCACCGCGCCAAAGGCAACGACGAGGACAGGCACAAGGGCCGCGAGGCCATGCCGCGCTGCGCGACGCAGGAGGCGCCCCCACCCTGCAGCGGGCCGCACGTTCGAGGTTGCCCAGAGTTGACCCACTGGCGCAAGGTCGGCGCAGCTCTCTGGGAAGAGCTCGCAACGCGGAGGCGATTGCACCACCCGAAGTCTAGAGCGGCGGCCTGCCAACAGCTTGCGGGGCCCCATGCCAAGATGGGCTACAACCTGGCCTCGTCGGCGCACGCGCGGGGCGACGCCCTGGGCCAACAAGAGGCGGCCCGGTGGAGACGGCAGCTTCGAGGCACGCGGCCACCCTCCCACGCGGAGGTCGAGGCCCTGGAGAAGGAGGCCAGGGACACCGCAGAGAAGCCCGAGGCTGGCTTCGCGAAGGGCCGAGATAAGCGCTGTCGGCCCCGGGCACAGGAGACCGCGCGAGACGGACGAGGGGCCGCCCATGCCTTCTGCAGAGCCCCCCTAGGCTGGACAGTCGATGCGGATGGCGACGACGGGTCAGCCGGCATTGCAGCCACTCTCGACAGCCTGGTGGCCGAACACCAGGAGATCTGACAGCACGGCGAGATCCTGCCGAGGGACCTCGACACCGCTCTCCCCGACGCCCACCCGGAGGAGCTCGGCCAGGCGCCGACGGCGGAGGAGATCATCAAGGCGCCGAGGGCCTTCAAAGCGTCGACGGCCCTTTGCGTCGACGCAGTGAAGCCACGCGCCTTCGGGCACCTCAGCGACGGGGGCCTGGGGGCGCTGGGGCTGCTCCTCCTGATGGTGGAGGATACCTGCTGGCTGCCAGAGCAGGTGATCGTGCTATGTGTGTTCCTTCTGGCGAAGACTGACGGAGGCTGGAGGCCTAGTCGGCCCCTCACCAGCCACGTCCGCCTGCTGGGGGGGATTCGCAGGATCGACGCAGTCGAGTGGGAGGCTGCCCACAAGCGCGACTACTTCTTCGGCGAGGCCGGGCGCCCCTGCGAGGACGCGGTATGGCTCCAGTCCCACGACGCGAACGTGGCGGCCGCGATGGGGCAGCATTCGATGGCGACGACGACCGATTTGTCGAAGGCGCATGGTCGCTGCGGCCCGCCGACACTGCTTCAGGATCCGACGGCCGAAGCTGATCCTCCGCAGATTCGGGGGAACCGAAGCGTCTCTGCCTCAGCCGCTGGAAGTCGGAAGAGATGCGGCTCGGCAGCTCCATCGTGGCAGCCTGCGGGTACGCCGCGACTCTCCTTCGGGTCGTCCTCCTCTCCACGATGGACGCGGTGATGGCGACGTGGCAGTCGGTGCGTGGCTACCTGGTCGTGGACGACATCACGCTGGCGGCGTGCGGGAAGCTGAGGGGGGTGGAGCCACGGACTTCGGAGCGACCAGAGATCTCTGCCAGCGGCTCGGGGCCCTGGGTTTCCAGGTCCCCTGATCAAAAGGAACGTGGTGAGCGGCAACGAAGGCGCAGGTAAGCGCACGGCCCACCGCCTGCGGAACTGGGACTACAGGTCGAGACGCGCGGTCAAGAACCCTGGCGTCGACTTCGGCATGAAGCCCACGGCGCCGCGGTCAGCCTTGCGCAGCAGAGTAACGAGGCTACCGGCCAGGTCCCCACACTACATAGCGTTTCGACGCGCAGGGGCCAGACTGGCCAGCGTCTTCAGACGCGGAAGCCTGGCCCCCGTCCTCCACGGCGCCAGGGCGGCCGGCGCGCCGACGGCGGCGCCGGAGAAGGCGAGGACAATCAACGGCCAGGCGCTGGCAGGAGTCGTGGGCATCAAGAGCAGGACGCTGCTGTCTGCGCTGCAGCCAAACCAGGGCTAGAAGCTGGACCCCGCCTGCGCGGCCAACAGCCTGCCGCTGGAGGCCTGGACCAAGGTGGCGTTCCTGGGAATGCGCAGCGACGCGAGCCTGAAGACGGCCTTCCACGCGGCGCAGCCCGAATCCTAGGTCCAGGTGCGCGGGCCTGCCCTCGCGAGGATCGGTGGGAGGCCGTCGATTGGAGGACTTAGGCCACAGACGAAGGGACATGGACGACCCCAAGACCCACAGCCCCAAGCGCGCGAGGCAGATCATCGAGCTGGGGATCCAGCGCGCGCTGATGAGAAAGTTGCAGCAGGGGCACCTGGCAGGATTAGCCCTAGGGTCGCCCTAGGGGTAGGGCCTAGGGGTAGCCCTAGGGTAGCCCTAGGGGTAGGCCCTAGGGGTAGGCCTAGGGTAGCCCTAGGGGTAGGCCCTAGGGGTAGCCCTAGGGTAGCCCTAGGGGTAGGCCCTAGGGGTAGCCCCAGGGTAGCCCTAGGGGTAGGCCCTAGGGTAGCCCTAGGGTAGCCCTAGGGGTAGGCCCTAGGGTAGCCCTAGGGTAGCCCTAGGGGTAGGCCCTAGGGGTAGCCCTAGGGTAGCCCTAGGGGTAGGCCCTAGGGGTAGCCCTAGGGTAGTAGGCCCTAGGGTAGCCCTAGGGTAGCCCTAGGGGTAGGCCCTAGGGGTAGCCCTAGGGTAGCCCTAGGGGTAGGCCCTAGGGGTAGCCCTAGGGTAGCCCTTCCTTGGGTGATCTATAAGGTCAGGAGAGCAGGTGCTGCGATCGACGACAACGGCATGGTCAGGTGCCTGGTCAGTCTGGGACTGGAGTCACTCCCGAGGCCAACGCAGCAGGAGGTGTGTCTACGAGGAGGTGTGCTTCGAGAAGACCTGGTCCACGGGACGGTCTGCATCGACGGCTCAGCGCTGCTCCCAGAGTGGGGCGAGCTCACGAGGACCGTGTGGGCCTGCGTCATGGTGGACCCCGACGGGACCCTGAGAGGAGGCATGTACGGCAGCGTGCCTGGGTCAGTGCAGGAGAGTGGCCATGCCGAGCTCTATGCGCTGCCGAGGGTGCTGCAGGAGAAGGGCCCCGAGGTCGGCGTGGTCACGGACTACATCCGGTTGGTGGAGGACTTCGAAAGAGGAGAAGAGTGGAGCGCTGCGGCGGGCTCGCTGTACGCGGACTTGTGGCGCGAGGTCTGGGCACACGTCAAGGACCTCGGCGCAGACAGCTTCAGCCTCCGCTGGACGCGGGCCCACACCATTTGGACTGCGGCGGAGGCGGCAAGCGTCCCGTGGGCCTGGCACCGCGACAACCGACAGGAGGGCGCGAGGCTGCACCCCTCCTTCGACGCCGTAGAGAAGGAGTCGGCCCAGGTGAGAGCGGCCACCCGCGCCGCGAAGCTGATCGCCGCTCACCATGGGGCGGTGCTGAACGAGCTCGCGCCTGCGATGGCCTGATCGGACCCCCCTCCCACTCGGCCATCCCTCCGAAATTCGGTCGTTCTCGTGTCTGGCGGGAGTGGGCACTCGGTTTTGCGTTTGGGAAGGGCCTGGGTCAGCGCCCCTCAAACGGGGACTCCACTAACGAGTACTTTGGCCAGTGACCCAGCGAACCCAACCCTTCCCGATGTGGGCAAAGCTGCAATGCAAGAAAAAAGCCCTAAAGTGGCAACTTTCGGCAAAAATTCAAAGTACCCGTTAGTAAGTACCCGTTGCGGTGCCGTTGACTGGGGATCTAGCGCCCGTGGGGCCAGAAAAGGGCTCCGATCCAGGGTAGTGTGCTCGCCCTGCCCAGGGATGCCCAAGCCTGCTGCGACTGCCCACGCCTGCTGTCTCCGCCTGGCCCGTCTTCTGCCTGCCCGCCCGCCCCGCCGGCCCTGGCCTCCCGCCTGGGCGTTCGTCGTCGTCTGCCTGCTTCTCCCCTCCTCGTCCCCTTCCGCCGGACAGCACAGCCTGCCCGGAACCAGCGTGGCGGCATATAGGAGCCTGACGCTGAGGGCTCGAGAGGCGAGCCTCGCCTGCCATCGGAGCGGCGGGAACCCATGAGCTGTGAGTGGTTCGTGGGGGTCGGGGGCGGGGGGTCCTGGGAGGGTCTCATGGGAGGCGTGGGGCTATCGTGTTCTATAAGATTTGCGGGGGCTGCGCGCGTCGGCAGGTGCACGGCCTTGGTCGCCCCTGCCGCCCGTCCTCGTCTCGTCCCCGATCGGCGGCCCGCCTGGCTCGATCGGCTTTGGGACGCCTGTTGTCTGGCAGGGAGCCCCAGTCCAACGTTTTCTGGAGGCTCGTTCGGCGTTGAACCCAACGTGGGGCCTGATGAGGGGGAAAATTCGCCGGGCCCCGAAGCCGAGGAGGCATGGGTCTCCTGTTTCGAGGTTAGTCCTGTTTGGTAGTAGGTTAGATTAGTTCGGCGTTGAGCGGGACTTTCTCTTGTAGGCTCAGAGGATCTGAGGAGGAGGAGGAGGAGGAGGAGGAGGAGCAGGAGGAGGAGGAGAAGGGGGAGGAGAAAGAGGAGGAGGAGGAGGAGAGGGAGGAAGAGCGGGAGGGCGAACTCGCCGGGTCCCGCACGCCAGCCCTCCCCACAGAGTCGAGGGCACGCCCAGGGGCACGACGAGGCCGTCCTGCACGACGCGTCAGGTGCGCGCTGCCCGGCAGCCCAGACTTGTGCGCGACGCGCCAAAACGTGCCTGTTGGTGACCTCATTTCGTGTTGACCATCGACCGATCCCATTGCTTTGGTTTCTTCTTCGGAAGCGGTTAGTTAATCCTCCTCCTCAATCTAGGCTTCAACCGATCCGCCTCCTCTGTGTTCACCAGAGGCTTCAAATAGGTCCTGAAGATAGGCTCTAACTCAATATTATGTGTCCTTGTCAGTCCTAGTCTCCTTGGCAGATCCGAATACTTATTATTGGGCTCCACCTGGTGTTCCATATCGTTTGCAGCCGCAGCAAAAAAAATGTCTTCTTCCAGTGCTTCGATCAAGCTATCCACTGACAGCATCCTGATTTCCCCCATCTCTTCATCAATGTCTTCCTCTGATTCGAATTGCCCTTTTTACCCTGAAGAAACAGCCACACAAGTCGGGTGTGCAACCTCATGCCTTGCTGTGTCCACAGCCAACCAGGGGACGTCAGCCAGACCAGTCGGGTTTGCACCCTCAAGCCTTGCTGTGTCCAAGGGCGGGGATTCAAATCCAGGGGGAGGTTCAAGTCTTGTTTTTGCCAGCATGTTCAAACTCTGTTTCTGTGCGTGTCTAGTATGGGTGCGATGAATTCGCATGATTAGTTTGGCAAGAGCTCTCTTTATTAGCAAAACAGCACATTACGACGCAGGATGCACACTAAGCGGTACTAAAATGTGTCGTTCCTTTGTCCCTCCTCCTGCCCTGGCCAAAATAGAGGCTGACAGCCGGAAACGCGCCGCTGGTAAGTCGCGAAAGCTTAAGGCAAGGCCGGGTCTCGTCGATCGCTTCACGGCGGCGACCAGGAGAGGAGGATGAGGAGGAGGAGCGGAAACGGGAGCGGGAGCGGGAGCGGGAGCGGGAGCAAGATTAGCAGCAGCAGGACCAGCAGGCAGCGGTGGCGGCGGCGGCAGGAGGGCACGAGAGCGAGGAAGCCACCACCGCCCCCTTTTTCTGGCCAGGCGAGGGGAACGCCCGCGAGCCCGCGCACTCTCGGAGTCCGCCGGCGGAGGGGTGGTGACACCCCCCGCGAGCCCACCACACGGAGCCCCATCCAAGCCGCCGCCGCCGTGGCCGCCACCGCCGCTGTCCGCGGCGGCCACCGCCGCGACGGCGGCGGCGACGGCGGCGAGGACGAGGACGGCTCTTCTAGGGACAAAAACAAAACAAACACAATTTCGCGGAGTTCTCGGATCGGCGTTGGGCCCCCTCCCTGGCGCGCGGAGCGCGCCAAGGGCGGCGCCGGAGGCGCGGCCGGGGTGGTTCAATACCGCTACAAGAGATGTGTGGAATGTATGCTTGATCGTATTTTGGTACTCGACCTTCCCAGGCCCGTTACAGAATATCCCCACTACGTCAGAACGTCGAAGGTTTTCAGAATGCGGTCCGAATTTTCGATGGTCCTCAAAATCCGCCGATCCGTCGTGAGTTTCAAAGACCCTCAGAACACCCTGAACCTCTATTCCTGAACTTCAACTCTACTGGGGGGGGGCGGGGGGGCTCTGCCGGGGTAACGGGAGAGGGGGGGGTCCAGTTAATTCCCGGGGCGGAAGCGGAGTTCCAGCTCACTCCGGGACGGCCTCCTCGCCCAAGAGGGCCCCAACATGGGCCAAAAGGGTCCCGAGTCGCCGAACGATCGCTACAAGACGCCTAAGATGTCCCCAGAACGGCCCCAGAAGCCTCCAAGATGCCCTCACAAACCCTGGAAAAGGCCTCCCAAAGAAGGCCCAAAGAAGCAAAAACTGCCCCATTCCCAAAGGAAACGTACAATTTTAACAGATTCGCCTCTTGGGCATTCAAAGCGTCGCAGACGCCCCACGAGAGCCACATAACGGCCCAAGAAGCCTCCAAGAGGGCTCCAAGACGGCCCAAAAAGGGCCCCAAATGGCCCAGGAGGCCCCTGGAAAGGCCAAAGAGGGCCCCAAGACAGGCCCAAGAGGCGCCTGAGAGGGCGCCAAGACGGCGAAATAAGTGCCGATGACGGCCCAAGAAGCCCCCAGCAGGCTCCCAGAGGCCCCAAAAAGGCCAGAAGAGGCCCCAAGACTCTTCCAACTGGCCCCGAAGAGGCCCCCTGAAAGCCCCTTTGAAGGCCCCCAAGAGTTTGAAAAAATGCATGCAAGACGCACGCAGACAGCTCCCGCACCAAGTTTTACAGAGAGTGCGCCAAATCGGCGAGGCGTCAACCCAATGAGGGCCAGCACCTGCCCCTGAAGAGGCTTCCCAACAATCGCCGAACATCTCCCACAACCGCCGAAAATCTCCTCATACTCGTCATGCTCCTCCTTCTCCAACCCCCCTCTTCCACTTCCCGCTTCCTCCTGCTCCTCCTCATCCTCGGCATCCTGCTACTCCTGCCCCTCCCCCCCCTCTCTAACCTCATCATGATCCTCCTCCTCCTCCTCCTCCTCCTCATCATCATCATCATCATCATCATCATCATCATCATCATCATCATCATCATCATCATCATCATCATCATCATCACCATCATCATCATCATCATCATCATCATCGTCATCATCATCATCATCATCATCATCCTACTCCGTCGCCTCCATTCCCAATCCTCATCATCATCCTCACCGCTCGCCGTCGTCGCCCGTCATGACCGCCATCGCGCGCTTCAGGCAGCAACGGAAGCGTCCCGGATCGGTGGCACTGGCCGGAGGCCACTATAATAACTGTTGGCGCCAGCGTGCGTTTGTCCACCGAAGCCCTTGATAAGGGCAGGCGCAAGCTGGGTACCATCGACGGAGCTGACGGGGGTAAACACACTGGGCTAACACACGTGCAGAAGATCATCGACCGGCGCTTGCGCTTCCAAGCGTGGCTGGCAAGGCACTCACATGCACCGAACCAGGACCCAGGATTGGCCCCGTCAGGACTCGTGCGGCCACGCGGTCAGCGCCCCCCGATGCCAGAAAATGCTCTCCGTCGCGCCTCTCGACCTGCTTCTTCTCGTGCACAAACCGGGTGGCGACATCCGAACCCTGCCCCCCGGCCGCCCCTCGGACTGTCAAGAGGGTCTCGATGGGCTGCGGGGGCGGGGCTCGGCACTCGCCACGGGACCATCCAGGCCGTTCCTTTAGGTCGAGCATGTCCTCCTACAGGCGGATTCTGTAGGAAAAATTAAAAACAGCTATATGCAGAAATACCAACAAAAAAAAAAGGCAAACAAATCCCCATGCTGTGTTTCTACCATGCTTGAGTATTCCTCCTGTAGAAGGACAGACCCCACTTGACTGCACCTCCAACGACCCGACACCTCCGACCCCCAGCCGACGCCGAAACCCGCCCGCTGAACTCTCGGGGCCCCTCCCGAGGGGCCCGCACATTTGCACCCCGAGGCCGCCTCGTGGGACGGAGCCACAAAGGGGAGAGAGGCGCATGCACCTGCACGCGCCGCGCGGCGAGGAGCGAGCACCTCTTCGCACCCCCGCGCCGCCGCCCAGTGGGCAGGAAGCTGCAACCCAGGTCCCATTCAAGAAGGCTCGCCCCGCGTGGAGCACTACAACTAGGTCGGGCATGTCCCCCTACAGGCCGATTCTGGGGCGAAGAAATAATTATCCCGGCAAAGAAACCTAACAGCGATGTGTAGAAGCATACCTGGAAGCACTCCCCTTAAGATTCAGGTGAGAATCCAGTTGTAGAATACTGCTGTTCTCGCAGTCGCAGTCGCAGTCGCATTCGCGATGACAGTCGCAGTGGCAACGGCAGTCGCAGTCACAGCTTCAGCTTCAGCCTGCCTCAGCCTCAGCCTGCCTCAGCCTCAGCCTCAGCCTGCCTCAGCCTCAGCCTCAGCCTGCTTCAGCCTCAGCCTCAGTCGGCCTTCAGCCTCGGCCTCAGCCTCAGCCTGCCTCAGCCTCAGCCTGCAGCCTCAGCCTCAGCCTCAGCCTCAGCCTGCCTCAGCCTCAGCCTCAGCCTGCCTCAGCCTCAGCCTCAGCCTGCCTCAGCCTCAGCCTGCCTCAGCCTCAGCCTCAGCCTGCTTCAGCCTCAGCCTCAGTCTGCCTTCAGCCTCGGCCTCAGCCTCAGCCTGCCTCAGCCTCAGCCTGCATCAGCCTCAGCCTCAGCCTCAGCCTGCCTCAGCATCAGCCTGCCTCAGCCTCAGCCTCAGCCTGCCTCAGCCTCAGCCTCAGCCTGCTTCAGCCTCAGCCTCAGTCTGCCTTCAGCCTCGGCCTCAGCCTCAGCCTGCCTCAGCCTCAGCCTGCATCAGCCTCAGCCTCAGCCTCAGCCTGCCTCAGCCTCAGCCTCAGCCTCAGCCTCAGCCTCAGCCTGCCTCATCAAGCCTCAGCCTCAGCCTCAGCCTCAGCCTCAGCCTGCATCAACCTCAGCCTCCCTCAGCCAGCCTGCCTCAGCCTCAGCCTCAGCCTGCCTCAGCCTCAGCCTCAGCCTGCTTCAGCCTCAGCCTCAGTCTGCCTTCAGCCTCGGCCTCAGCCTCAGCCTGCCTCAACCTCAGCCTGCATCAGCCTCAGCCTCAGCCTGCATCAGCATTCAAAATGTGGCTCGGGAATAAAGTTTTGGGAACTCGAAGAACACGAAGTGGCCTACAGTTGGCTCCGGGCATTCAAAATCATGTCCAGGAATGGAGTTCTGGGAACTCGAAAACCACGAAGTGGCCTACAGTTGGCTCCGGGCAATCAAAATCATACCCAGGAATGGAGTTCTGGGAACTCGAAGACCACGAAGTGGCCTACAGTTGGCTCCGGGTATTCAAAATCATACCCAGGAGTGGAGTTCTGGGAACTCGAAGACCACGAATTGGCCTACAGTTGGCTCCGGGCATTCAAAATCATGCCCAGGAATGGAGTTCTGGGAGCTCGAAGACCACGAAGCGTGTTACTGTTGGCTAAAAAAAGAATCCCCAGATCCCGTCCGGATCCCGTCCGGATCCCGCCCAGACCCCCCTGGGGAGTCATGATGCTGTCTTTGGACCCCACTAGAAACCTATCAGGCTTCGCTGCTAGGTAAAAGTAGCCTTGACAAATATGCAAATAGAGTCGCAAATAGTCGAAAGAATCGCCCCTTCATTATATTTCTACTATTTTTGAAGATTTCTCCTGTAGAGGGACGCGCCCGACATGAAGCTTCAAGGAACCGGCGCCTTTTGATTATCTTTCTCTTCCTGAAGTGCTCGAGCGGGGCCGCAGCGGAGCCCAGTCCAAAAGAAGCCTCCCACAAGAAACCCAACCCTGAGACCCCAGGACGCCCATTGACGTTGGGAGTGGGAACGTCGCGCTGTCCATAGCAAACCCTCGAAACCCAAGAAACCCACGGCACCCTGGTCGGAGAGACGTAAGACCCGGGTACGGGGGACTCGGAAATCCCCGACGAGGTCGTCAAAAAAATGACGAGGCCGAGCCTGCATTTTGACGAGGCCTCCCGCTGCAGACATCCCACGAAACTCCTCCTCGTCAAAATCCGAGTCGCGGTCGTCAAAAAACGATGGCGAACCCGAGTCCCGGCAAACCCGGGTCTTACGCTCCCCCGACCTGGAGGCAGGCAGGGCTTCTTGGCATGGGTGTCCACTGCACGCACCAGACCGACCGCGCGCAACGAGCCCCTCCGGCAATCTCCGACTGGAGAGGAGACGCGAGGCCAGCAGGGGCGAGAGCTCCGCGCCCCGCACGCGGCGCGGGGCGCGGCGCGCGGCCATCTCTGCGCCCCCAGGCCCCGACTCCTGCCCCGGGACTCCTTGGGCTGGGGGCCGATTCGGGCGCGATCCTTCTTATTTCCGCTCCGATCCGATTCTTCTCTTCGAACCTTGAGCGATCCTCCCCGCTGCACAGCTCGTGCCGCCCCGCCCTGGCGACAGGGATCGCCTGCGATCCCCCCAGGCCCCGACTCCTGCCCCGGGACTCCTTGGGCTGGGGGCGACGATTTTCGGGGCACCGTTCGGCCATTGTTGGGGCAATCTTGTTCTCTCGTCCAAAATCCCCCTGCAGGGGGGACGGGCCCGACGTCAGGCTGGGCAGGGGGCGACTGCGCCGGCGACGCACGGCACGCACAGGGGCACCGCGGACGGGCGACGACACCCGAGGCCCCAGACCTCCAGCGCCACGACCTCTGCCGCGGCGCCGGCACGGCCTCGAGGCCCACTCCTGGGGGGCCGTTGTTCTCGAGGGCCCCCACGGCCCCCCAGGGGCCGAAAGTCGTGACTCGCTTTATGTTGCCCCCATGGCCCATAGAATAATCTCGAACGCCCGGAAAAGTATCGAAAGAGTGTCGAAGCAGCGTCGGACGAATCTCCCAGGGCCCGACACGTGAGAACCATCGGGATTCGGTGCTCTATTCGGGCACTCGAAATTCTTCCTGGTAACCATAGGTGTCATCGGGCTGAGAGTTATTTTAAGCATGTGGTGTGCCTATTAGCTTCGTTTGGCTTCTATTAGCTTCTACTAGGTCCTACTAAGCCTGCCTATTGGCCCGCCAATTCTTTGACCAGGGAACGATGCGCCGGCGCCGCCAGCCCTTGGGCCTCCTTGCGGGGCGCTCTGGGACGCCCCAAAAAACCGCGAAGCAGGAGCGCGTTCACCGCGCCCGGGCGGGCTGCTCGCAGGAAGCCGAGGGCGCAGGCCGCGCTGACGACAGCGCAGCCGTGAGGAGGAGGGAGAGGAAGGCGAGGGTGAGCGGAAGCGCGGTGCCCGAGCGCTCGCTCGGCCGCCCCAGCCACGCCGCGCGCGAGGGAACTGCATCCCCGATTTCGGCGGGCGAGCTGGGGTGCCTCGCCCAGCCTCCGAACTGCCGCGCTGAGCTGGGGTGCCCCTGGACCGCGAGAGTTGCCGCCCTGAGCTGGGCTGCCTTTCGACCCCGACCGAGGCGCGCTCGGCCAAGAGGGGGAAAAGGCCAGGGACCAGGAGGGAGAAGAGGCCGGGAAAGAGGAGGGCGAGGAGGAAGGGGCGGGGGGGGGGAAGGGCGAAGAGGGGCACGGAGACGAGGCCGAGGAGGAGGGCTAGAAGAAGAAGAAGAAGAAGAACAATCAGCATAAACGAAAAATATTCGGAGGTCCGCGCGGATTTCTGAAATCGCCGCCGGGCCCCCCCCGGCGCGCGGAGCGCGCTGGAGGCGGCGCCGGAATCGCCGCCGAGAGGGCCCACCGCGGGCCCGAGAAAATCGCGCAATCTTCCGAAAGCTTATGCTCAAGATAGTCGTCGCCCAGTTTCTAAACGGCTGCATGCGCACGTTGTTTTGGATGCCTGGCCCATGCGGCCCCTGCTGTCGACGTCTTGCCTGCCCCGTCGTCGGAGGAGAACGAATCGACCGTCTGGGGCCCGGCGCCTGGTGGCCCTTCGGCGGGCGCGGGGACACCATCGCAGCGGAGCTTCGTGCGGTCGTTGGCCAGGCGACGGCCTGCGCTGGGAGCGGGCCCCTGCGGGTGGCCCACCTCGCCACGGGCGACGCGGTGGCGACCAACTTGGCGGCGGTCGAGCGCCTCCTGTCGTCTTTCTCGAGTGCCGAAAAAAATCCAATACCTTGTGCGCCCGTGGAAACGCGCGCCCCACCAAGCCAACCTGGCGGTACGAGTCGCGACAACGGGGAAGGTGCTCAAAGACCCTGTTGAGGGAGACGCAATCTGCGGCGCCTGCGCGCGCGTCTTCAATTACTGGAACCCGACTTACTACGAAAAATTCGGAATCTCCGTTAGACACCACGTGACTACGAGGATCCGCGTCGAAACTTTGGACCGCGAGCAGCCGAGAGCACGCGCTGAGCATGCGCGGGTCCACGCGAACTTGCACGGGCCGGATGCGATCCCAGATGCCGCGCTCAGCACCCTGAGCGCGACGTTCGGCGATCTAGCCCACCAGGCCCTGCGGCCCGACGCGGGCAAGGGGGCCTCGCGCGCCACCCTTTGCGACGAACACGAGAAGCGGAGTCTGCGCTGCGACGAGCGGCCTGTGACTACCAGGTTTTGGACGTTCGCTTTGCGCGCGCGGACGCTGCCCCTGGCCCGCGTCTTCCAGGTGGACCCGAGGTCCATCTGGAAGCTGATGCGCGCGCGCCCGCAAGAGAAGCAACTGCAGAGGCTGAAACGCTCTCTCAAATTCTGGGCCTCGCCGCGCACGGGCGCGAAGTTGAGGGCGGCAGCGTTTTGCTTGCAATTGGCGTCGCATTGCCTAAATGCGGTCTCCAAGACTTCTCGGGGGCCCCCCATCCTCGCGCATCTCGGACAAGGGACCGCCCAGAAAGAAGCCGCCTGCACCCTCGAGTCTCTCCTCGCCCACGTCTGCGATGACGCGCAGCTGCCCGCGGGCACAGCGATCGTCGCACTGCTGGCTGCCATGGCCCACCTGGTCGCCTGGGCGAGCGCGTTCAACGGGCGCCCCACCGCCCTGTGGAGGTGCACCGCGAGGTGGAATCCAGACAACTGGATGACGGACTGATTATTTTTTTTGTAGGCCCGGGGTTGAAAAGGAATATCATGTTTTCTTCGCACTCTATGTCCTCGGCAGCATGCTGTTTATGTTTGATGTTGTTTCCTTTTGTTGCCCTGCTCGATTTGCGTTTTTTTGTGGGTCGTTCAGATTGCGCCACTGTTCGTTGACGCGCTTGTCGACGTGCCAGACAGGTCAACGAGGTCGACTTGGACGAGGGTTACTCCTTGCTCTTGCAGCCGAGGGCCCTCCGGGAGCCGCCCGAAACAGCAGTTTCGAGGCGCGCGCTATCCTACGAAACCCAGCGGGACATTGAGGAAATGCTGCTGGACGGCGCCGCCACCACGCTGGACGTGGAGAGGCTCCGCTGTTTCTTGCTTGCCCGCGACGTCGCCCGCCCCGCCGTGCGTCGAGTTTTCTACTGCTACAAAAAACCCTCTCTTTTACTTCCGCCTCGTTGTCCTCGGAGGCAGCGCGTGCCGGTCGAGCGCTCCGAGAGACGCCGGCTGCGTTCTTCGCCTGCAGCATCGAGGCGCCTGGGCCCCCCTCCGTCGCCCTCGGGGTCTCCAGAGAAAGCGGGGCATCCAGGGGCGCCCCGGGGCCTGCCGTTCGTTCTCGCCCCCTGCCCCCCATACTCGCGCTCCTCGCCATCCTCTCCCGCCCTCCCCCACCCCCGCCCCTGGTCTTGCGACCCCCCACGAGTGGTGATATACTTCGACGACGCCGAGCCGCGAGTGCGACGCCCAGGTCTGACATGGCGGCGACGCAAAAAGAAGCCCGACAGCAACGCAATTCCCACTGCACTTTGACGTTGCGCAAGAACCCGCACTTCGTGGTTGTCGGGCCCGGGCGGCCACCCACTCTGTCCTTCGACAAACCTGCCACCCAGGATTATATCGATAATAATTACGCCGCTCTGACCGAGGAGTTGGACAGGATGTAATCGAACGCTTCCAATATCAAGGCCCGCGGTAAGCCTCTGGGCCCTGTCACGAACAGCGAGCGGTTCGAGTGGATGGGCGGACACGCAGAAGATTGGGACATTGCGCTCAAAACAACAACGCAGGAGAGACGGAAGCATTCTCAGAGATTGGTTCTGGACCGCGCGGCACCAACATCGCCGCTTGCCCCCCACCTCGTCCTCTTCTTTATCCTATCCACCTCGCCATGATATATCTTCATTCGCCCTCCCCCCCAGTCGTCCTCTGCCTCCTCCTCCTCCTCCTGCTTCTCCCGTCGTCGTCGTCGTCGCCCTCTTTCACAAATACTCAATATGAAAATACTCTCCCTCTTCCCCTGACTGCGTCCGGGTGATGGCCGCGCATTCTCCGCGTACTGTTTTTTTACACACAGGATGCCCGGGAAATCCCCGGAAACGACTCTCGCTGAGGCGCCGGCGTCATTTTCGGGCCGAACGCCCCCCGCGTATTTTTTTTACACACGGGATTCCCGGGAAACGGGTTTTCGCCTGCGTTGTTTTGTTAAAATGATGCTCTCGCTGAGGCGCCGGCCTCATTTCTGCCCCCGAATCGTTCCGAATCGTGCTCCCGCTGCAGCGTGGGCCTCATTTTCGGATCGGTGTTTGGCCCCCGTCGTTCAGGATGGCGTTCTCGCCCCAGCGCGGGCCTCTTTCTCGCGCGCCCATCCGCCCGCCACCACCGCGCCGCACCACCACCACCATCACCACCACCACCACCACGATCACAACCACCACCAGCACCAGCACCACCACCAGCACGAGCACTATCACCAGCACCAGCACCAGCACCACCACCACCACCACCACCACCACCACAACCACGCACACACGCACGCACGCACGCACGCACGCACGTGCACCACCACCCAGTACGCACGCGCGCGCGGAGCCACAGGTCTGCTACGACACGCGTCCGCGGATAGAGAGAAAATCAGCGCCATGGTAAGGGATGGGAGGGAGGGGTAGGACGTCAGAGATGACGCGAGCGCACCTAGCTTGTCTCCACCCCTCCCCCCTCACCGTTCCTCGAGCCCCCCCGCGCCCGGCCGCCGGGGTAGGGCGCGCGAGCCCAGCGGGCGTTTGAAGCCCTGCCCCGTCGGAGAGCGATGCGTCGCATTGGCGGGACAAGGTTCGGTCGCCGCCTCCAGGTTCTTTCGGCGCGGCCACGCCGCAGACGAGGGGGGGAAGGATGCGGGGCGTCGGCCGAGGACGTGGACTCTCTTCCACGCCGCCACAGGCAACGCGCCCTCGCCTTTCACCCCCCACGCCCCCCTTGACACCCTGACGCTTTTACACTCCGACGAACCGAACTTTTTAACGCTCCCCCGTCGTCCTCAACAGGCAAGGCGAGTTTGGCGGTCAGCCTCAGCAGCGAGCGTCGCCGCCGCCATTTGCCGACAGCTTGTCGTTTTGAGCGTCTCCGTACTTACCGCTCGCGGGTTGGAGTGCCAATGGAATCGGAGCACCAGGCTGTGCGCCGACACTTCCGCGACCCTTGGATGGCTGCAATGCAGATCCAAAGTTTGGATGGGCATTTCCCAGGGGCGCCCGCGCATCCTTATCGGGCACCGCCATGTTTTCGGGCGCGGACCCTTCGAAACGTGCCAACACGGCCTTGCACGCACTTGCAGACTGATGGGGGTGGGGCGAGGGCGGAGGGAGGCCGATGACTAGCACGAATCAGCGGCACCCCTGGTTGCGCCCATGCCCTGCGAGTCGGCTCTGGAAGTTGACGCTTTGAGTACGCAGGTGGTGTCGACCACTCCTCAGGCAGTTCTCCTGAAAATCGAAAAGGCGGAGCCAGTCCCCGCGCCCACGCGCCCGCCTCGGGAGCGCGAAGCTAGAGAGTCCGATGGAGAGGAACGCGTTTCCGACGGCCTTCGCCGCGCCCGAGGTGCTCGCAGTCGCGCGGGTCTTGGGGGGAGCCCCTCAGATTCGGATGTTCCATCTGTGGTGTCCGCGGTGGACACTGAGCCGGACGGCGGCGGGGGGGGGGGGGGCGACGGCGCCGAGGGCGCCCCCGACCCCCCTGACGGCGGAGACCAGGCTCCCGGCGAGGAGGCAGCCCCAGAGGGCGACGATGACCTTGCGCGTGCACCGCACGGGAAACACGCTGTCTGGCACACGCAGCACTTCACACGCTCAGGGACGACAAGACGTGGCCCGACAGCAAGAGAACCTTGCACGGTGCCGCGCCCAGCCTTGTGATCACGAGCCCGGGGCCCACGTAGAGAAATTAGCTCGAGTAGCTGGGCCTACTGAGCGCGCCCAGGGCAGCTGCCCTCCTCGCCGCGAGCGCCCCGGGGGCCGCCCTTGGCTGACCCGCTGGGGGGGGGGGCAGGATTTGCCCCCCGAGCTTCGACCGCGCGCGCAGGACAGCCCACCAGAAATCGCTGGAGTTTGGGCCACGTTTCGGCCCTTCTGCCCATGCCCCAGGCCCGCGCGCTGCTCCATTTGCTTCGAGCTAATACGAGCTAATATAAGTTCATAAGAGCGAATAGAAGCTAATAAGAATTAACTTAGCTAATTTATCATTAATTATCATTAGCTCCTACTAGCTCGAATTAGCTCGCTGCTAGTTTGGCTAATTGGCGAATTAGCTCGAAGCTAATTTAGCAAATTACCTCCTTATCTAGCAGTTACCTCGGGGCAAGAGCGCCCCAAGTCGGCTCCGAGAGGGTCCCGGGGGGGCACGGGGAAGGGCCCCCGAGGGCCCCAAGACGGCTCCAAGAGGCCAGTCTACCCTGTTTGGATCATGTGTCCTCTGCTTTCGGGCCAGAGGATTCGTCTCGCCTTGGGGGGGGGGCCCTGGAGGGCCCACGCGGGCCCTCCAGCAGCCTGACGGGCTTGCCCCCGAGGGCCCGCGCGTTCTCTCCAAGCAGCCCGTCCTGCGCGGCGGGTCATTTTCCGCAACCATTTCGGCGCCAGGCCCTTTGCCGCAGAGTCGCCGGGCCCCCGCCCTCCTCGCGCGGCGCCCCAGAGAAGGGGGGCCCGAGCGGCTCCGGCGACCAGGCGCCGTCGGCGGAAATGCTGGGGCACGCCAAGTCGCCGGCGAAGCTCAATGCAGAGTCGCTCGCGCGGTTCGGAGAGGCGCCCGCGCAGGACGATGCCGATGCCCCCCTCTGCCCGCGCACCCTCGCCCCTGGCCAAGACGAAGAGCGGGTCGGGGGAAGAGGGCGGGCGGGAGGGGGGGGGCGGGCGGAGGGTCATCAGACGAGACCTGGAACCTCAGTGGAACGCGCTTTCGAGCTCGGCAAGGATGCCCGGCAAAAACAATGGCATTCGGGGGCATGTCGGAAAACCCGGGGTCTCTAGGGAGTCCGCCTGCCCGCGGGGGTGCCTTCCTCGAAGCCTCTGAAATCCCCGGCCAGTCCCAGAAGCCCGCCTGCCTTCGCGGCTTCTTATCGGCGGAAACTGGGCTTCCCAAGGCGCCGGCCATTGCGCCCGCGCGCAGGTCGACTGCGAAGACGACGCACACCTTCGCATCAGAGGAGATCCAACCGTACCTGAAGGCATCCTTCTGCGCGTTGCATTGCCCCGCCATTACAGCGCGGGCGAAAATCTGGGCCGGCAATCGATTGCACCAGTTGGGGTCAGTTGGGCCAGTTGGGTGTAAGCGCCCAGCTGGTAGGGCTGGGGTGATGTAGAATAATGCATAGCGGTTGTAAGCGAGGAATAAAACTCCTCTCAAATGCAACCGATGTTTCCGCCTGGTACAAATCGAGAAATGCTTGCATCCCCTGAGTACAGGCGGAAAAAGCGGCTGCATTTGAGAGGCGGTCCATTCCTCACTTACAGCCACTATGAATGATTTTATATCATCCCAGCCCTACCAGCTGGACGCTTACACCCTGGCAATGTTAACAGAACCAAGCATTCCTGGATTTCTTTTGGGCCGCTCCTGGGCTGTCTGGAGCATTCCTGGCGCCCCAGCGAAGGCTCGGAGAGGGCCCCGAGCGGGCCCGCGAGGATTCCAGGAAGGCTCCGCGGGCGGCCCCACGCGGACCCTCGCACCTGGCATTACGACAGCTGCTCAAAATGCCGGGCGCCAGGTCCCTCTCGGAGCCTTCCTGGGGCTCTTTCGGGCCGCTCCTGGGCCCTCTCGGGCCCTCGTAGCGCCCCGGCGAAAGCTCGGAGAGGCCCCGAGCGCCTCGCCCCACCTCCCGCGCTTGCCCCGGCTCCCCGAGGCACCTCGGGCAGTGGGACCATCCAGATGCGACGCCCTACCGCGTGCCGGACAACAATCTGGAGTGGCTGGAGCTGCCGCCGTCCTTCCGGGCGTCCGAGCACGCGCTCATCAAGGCCACCATTCTCGACCAGGTGTCCAAGACGCAGCTCGCGACGGCCCTGGGCGAGGATTACACCTGGTGCAATTGCGGGGCTCGGCGGAGGCAAAGCGCAAGCTCGCGCCAATGTCGGGCGCGCCCGGCCAGGCCGCCCCCCCGCCCAGCTCGGGCTCTTCCCCGGCGCTGGGAGACCAGCCAGTCACCGAGAAACCGCGGGCCGAGGCGACCCGCCGCACACTGCCGCGGCGACGGCACAGCCTACAGAAGAGCAGACGCCGGCCAAGAAGGCGAAAATCCAGGTGCAGAGCTCGGACGAGGGCCCCTTAGAGGTCTGATTGATCCATCGGCGCGGCTCTCGCGGCCAACTCCATGTGGACGTTTTCAGGCCACGTGGAATTTGGGGCCCTCTGGGGGTTCGGATTCACTCCCGCAGCGCCACTGCGATGACCGCGCCGATCAACTAGACCTCGCCGCCCCTGTCCGCAGGGGAGTCTGGATGCCATGACCAAGAGGATCACGGAGGCGCGCAGAAGGGGGCCTCGCGTGGGCGGACGACCCGATGGAGAAAAAAACGATCGAGAACTGTTCGCGGCGGTTCGCGAAGCACACGGCGTCGCAGGACTCGAAGAAGAAGGAGAACACTCCGGCCACCGCGCGCGCCTTCGTGAGGCAAGCGGTCAACGCTTTTCTGGGCACCCATTGCTTCTCGGCATTGCACCGTTTGGCGCCGCGCTTCGAGGAGACTTCGTCGAGCGCCCCAGGGGCTTCCACGAGCAGGATGCGCTTCCTCCTCAATCTCTGCAAAGCTTCTGCGAGCTCGGACGCGCGCCTGCCTGAAGTTGCCGAAGGCAGGGGAGGAGGAGGGGCACGCCGGGAATGGCAACGACCAGGGCGGGGAAGGAGGGGGAAGAGGAGGACACGCCACCACGAGGACGACGATTGGGGCCAATATTGAGGTGCAGCGACGACGCGGACTTCGGTTGCGGCCTCGATGTGACGTTCGATTCGAGCGCCCTGCACGAGGATTTCTTGAACGCGAGATTCGCCGCCAAGCTCGAGCGGATCAAATCTCGCGCCGCCTTCGCGATGTCGGGCCCTAAGTTGTCGGACAGGCACGCCCATGGCACGTTGACCGCTCTCAACTCGAGCTTCAACGAGAGAGTCGCCTCCAAGGTGCCCTTGGCCGCGGCCGTGCAGAAGTCGTACCAATCTGCGGCGTGCTGGTTCAACCCCGACCTGAGCCTGGACAACAAAGTGCGCTTCCTGACGGCGAAAGACAAAAAAAACGAGGTCCCCAGACGTCAAGGGCAAGGGGAAGGACAAGGACAAAGGCAAGGGAACGGACGCGCCGGCGAGCACAAGCAGGCGGCCGCCCTTTCTCGAGTGGCCCCCTGGCCACCCGCTGGTCAAGTGGAAGGATTGCTTGTGGAACGCGTGGAAGACGCCAGACCCGGTTCATATCGCGAAGCTGCTGAGGGACACGCCGGCGGACTTGGCGAAGCACCTAGATGATGTCATCCACCCGGTTGCCAAGTCTCTCGCTTCTTTGTACGCCAAGTTGAGGACCATCTCCAGCTCGCATGAGACGTGCGCCATGGCTCTCTCGCATGAGACTTGCGCCATGAAGATCTTGGGCGTCGACTGCGACGCGACGGCGACAACGGCGACGGAGACCTTCGGGGCGCCCGCGGGGGCGACGACGGCGACGGCGACGATGGTGCTCGAAGGGCGTTCGTTTTCTGTTTATTTCTGGGGTGGCTCCAGGGGCTTCCAGCAGGGAGCGCGGGGCGCGACGAGGGCCCCTGTGGTCCGCATTTCGCAGACAAGCGTGGCACCGAAAAACGGGGGAAAAACAAATCGGAAAAACACGGAACGGTCGAACACTTTTCGAAACTTGTCTTCGCCGCCGCCGCCGTCGTCGTCCGCGATGCGCCGGTCGCACACGGGGCGGGCTCCGAGGAGGGCAAGGCCGGGAAGGTGTTGGCGCCTTTTGGCAGATGTCCCCCAGGATTCCCAGCAGCGCCCAGTTGGCCTTGGACGCCTTGGGCGTGGCCAGGAAGATCCAGGAGGCGAAGAAGGCCCAGGAGGCTCTGGAGGAGAAGCAGCGTTTGGAGGAGGAGGCGCGGAAGACCCAGGAGGACAGTAGGGCCCAGGAGGCGAAGCAGGCCGAGGAGAAGGACGGAAAGAGCGGCACGAAGGTCAGCGTGGACGGCGCGCAGGCCGAGCAGGAGGACAAGGGCGGCAAGGACGGCGCGACGGAGACCAAGGACGCGCAGGAGAAGAGCGACAAGGACGACGCTCAGACCAACCAGGGCGGCGCGCAGGACAACAAGGGCGACGAGGACGGCCAGGAGGAGAACAAGGGCGGCGCGCAAGACGGCAAGGAGGCCAAGGCTTTCCAGAAGGCACACATTGGCGGGCCCCCTTTCAAGGTCGGCGACATGGCCATACGCACGTCCAAAAAAATCCGGACCTGTGGTGCCAAAACAATCATGCTCTGATCCCGCGGCCCATGTTTGCGGCTACGTTGCCGCCGTTGCTCCCCCCGTCGCCGCTACGTCGCTTCATAGATTTCACGGCATGCATTGCTCCGCATAGATTGCACCACGTACTGAACACCACAGAGATTGTACCACATACATTGCGCAATGCAACAAAATGTTTGGGGCCCAGGCGTGCTAATATTTACGTGTCTTACACGGTGCAACGAAACAGCGTGCTTGCACATATTGTTTTGCGCACTGGCACGGAAATCGAAGATGCTGGGTGAAACGCGGGGGGGGGGGGGGGCAAAGAGGGAGGCCCCGCGAGAGAATCCCACGACGCAGAAACGCTGCCAGTGCAGTGGGATTGTGCTGCCAGCGACCAAAACACTGGAGCCGCCCGCGGCAAGCGGGCCAGCCAGGACGGCGGGGCTCGACCGCAATGCGCTGGGCGGAGCTGGACTGCCAAGACCGACTGGGTTGGCAGGGCTGGGATGCGCGGGGATGCGTCGAGCTGGACTCAAGAACAAGGCATCGAGGCCAAAACTAACCGAACGAGTTGAAGCTAATAGGTCTGAATTAGCACCAGAGCGCAACGCTTATGAGTAAGATATCTCTCAGGCCGATGACACCTAATAAAGTACACCCTGCGAAATGCTTAAGAAATCATGGGTTAAGAAATTCATAGTCTCAGATCTTGAATATAAACCCAACATTTCTATTACAAACTTAGGATTTAGATTGAAACGTTAAGAATAATCGAGACTCTGGCCCAAAACTTAAGTTTTCTTAAGCATCGCCTAAGGTGTAGGTCGGAACGTCATAGGACCAGCTGCCCGTCTTGGCTCCTCCCGCGTGTGGCCCGACCGCGCGGCGGCCTCGGAGAAGCCCGACAGACCTGGCCGCCCGGCCCGTCACCGCCCCGGAGGCCCCCAGTCGCCCAGAGGACGTCCTCGGAGGACGACGCGAGTCCCCAGGCCGTGCGGTGACCCCGAAGCCAGCGGAGCCCAGAATCGAACCCGCTTACCCCTTGGGGTCACGGCGTGTGAGATGCTTCCCCCTCCCCGAACCCCTCCCCCCGGGGCCTGGTCCGGCCAGTTTGGAGGGGGGGGGAGCCCAGGATCGAACCGATGAGTCGGATCGGCGATCGAAAGAAGTCGAATCGGCGGAAATCGGCAGCCGAGCAGGGAAAAGTCGAATCGGCGGAAATCGGCAGCCGAGTCGGGAAAAGTCGAATCGGCGGAAATCGGCAGGCTAGTGTGCGTCGAATAAGACATCGGAGCCCAAATAAGAACCCGAAATCGAATCGAATCGGAATCGGAATCCATCGAAGTGGCTGAGTGAAGGCTGCCGCGCGGGGGCTTTGAGGGGGCCATGTCGTCGCAGTGCGGCCATGTCGGCGTGCAGGCGAGGAGGAGGAGGAGGAGGAGGGGGATGAGGAGGAGGAGGAGGAGGAGGAGGAGGAGGAGGGAGGAGGAGGAGGAGGAGGAGGGGAGGAGAGGGAGAGGAGAGGAGGAGGAGGAGGAGGAGGAGGAGGAGGAAGGAGGAGGAGGAGGAGGAGAGAGAGGAGGAGAGGAGGAGGAGGAGGAGGAGGAGGAGGAGGAGGGGGAGGAGGAGGAATCGAAACGACGAGCCCTGCGAATCCGCACGAACTCACCACCCCGGCCCTCCTCCGAAGGTCTGGTTTCCGGGCCGTACCCCGGGACTCGCGGCCGTCCGGCATCCGGACGCCTCTGGAAAGCTCTCGGGGAGGCGCAGCTGCTGGAGCGCACTCCGAGGCAGGAAACAGAAAAAACAGGAACCGGCGAAGACGCCCGAAAAGCCCGAATCCCCACTGGAAAGCTTGTGGCGAGGCGCAGCTGCTGGAACGCACTCCGAGGCAGGAAGAGGAAACAAAAAAAAACACGAAGACGCCCGAGAGCCCCGACCACGGACTCACCACGCAGCGTGGTCACCACACCGTGCGGGGGCCCCAAAATTCGCGAACGACGCGACGGGGTGGCGTAGACGGATCTACCCTGTCTCCGACCTTGTACTAGAGGGCAGAAAATCCACCCCCACAAGAAAGCACCCCGACAAGCGAAGCCGTTCAGTAAGTGCACCCAAGGGTGGGATCGAACAAGGCAGGGCTGTTTAGTAAACGCCCAGGGCCGACTGGTAAACGCCAATTGTCGGGGTCTGGGCGGTTGTCCTCCCTTGATGTACTGCGCCGAACGTGACGGCCACGTTTTCCAGAAACGCATCCAACCCAAATGTGGCCATAGACGTAGCGACACCTCACGTGTCGATGGACGCCCGTGGCCGGAGAGCGAGAACGGCATTTGGCACGGGCCCGAGATACAGTCAAGGCGTGGGAGTTAACGATGCACGACAAGGGTGCACTTTTCGAGCTTCGGTCAGGAGAAGCATCTGTTGGATGCTGATAGCTCATGTTCAATCAGGCCTGGAGGGGGCGGCGTTGACTTGCTCATCTGGGGGGTCGGGCATTTGCCTCATGGTCTGGCATGTGCCATCTCTTCGCGGAATGATCCCTCACCCCGCTCCCGCCTGGGGACCGACGTCCTGGTGCCCCCAGCGGGCGGTGGATATGGATATATTTCAGCCCCTGGGGGCCCGAACATGACCATATCCACGATCCACCGCCTGCCGAGGCTCCGAAAACTGACCCTCCAGGCGGTGGTCGTGCATAAATCCCCGCCTCGGACGTGCCGACACTTTTCGAGCAGGGCGCGGCCCGCGAAGGTGGCCGAGGACGGGCCGACGGGGGCAGCGGCGAGGGCACCCCTGCAGAGATGCCCGTCCTTGCTGTGCGCTTCGACCGCAGTTGGTCTCCTCGAAGCGGGCACCCGTCGCCCTCCGCGCACGAAGCCCCAGGACGACGCTGGAGGCCATGGAGGAAGACGCAACGCCGCGAACATAACTTTTGGCGCTCCGCGCGGATCTCTTGGCTCAGCACTGGGCCCCCCTCCCTGGCGCGCGGAGCGCGCCAGGGGCGGCGCCGGAAGCGCTGCCAGGGGGGTTCAGCGCGGATCCAAGAAATCCGTGCGGAGCGCCAAAAGTTATGCTTACACCTATATTCATTCCTCGAAGAAAGAAAGGGTAAGCCACGATCCCTACGTAGAGCTAGCGAGGTGCGGATGCCGCCCCAACCGATAGGACGATGATCCCAGTTCAGCACGCTGGATCGAGCTTCTCGTATACACAGGAAGCTCGCCGAATACACTGGATCCAGTCTTATGTGTAGCGGGCCTGGGGAGCAAGGTAGACGCTGACCTTCGGCATCCTCGTCCTCCCCGACCCCCCCATCTCCTTCCCATCCTCAGAACATCCTCATGCACTGCAAAGCCCCCTCTTGAGGGCAAACAGGTCAAAAAGCACTCACGAATTAGGTTGTGCACAGTTCCCGAAACAACGACATCCAGGTTGAAAGCAATCAACTGCGCAGTGGGGGGCTTCCCGCGCGGCCTCACGCATGACAGACGAGGCGGGATGTTCCTGCGTGCGATGCTCGTGGGGCCATGGGGCCATACCGAACCCCCCGAGGTCATGATTTGACCATGGCCTCGACACCAGAGGTCTCGACCCGTTCCCCAGGACCGTTTCTGCACCCCGAGTGGTTTCCTGAAGACCCCGAGGGCCGGTAAGGTCCCCCAGGGGAGAGAAAAAAAGGGGGGTGGGGGGAAAAAAAAACAAAAAACAAAAAAAAAAAAAACTCATGGCTCGAGGGGGTCTGGGTATAGTCGGACTTCATTGGACAGGACACGCGAGAGGACACAAGACCCTTCCGAGGGCCACATCGCCATAGGAATGCAAGAAGGCATGGGTCGCGAGACACAGGACACAAGGGTACCCTTGATTTGGCAGGGTCGACCTACTAATCCGGGCCGACTGTATGGGGCGGCGGATGAGGACGGCGCAGCCTGCAGACGCCGAAGGGCGCTGGCTCGCAGCAGGCAGCAGGCACCAGCGTCCGAGGCGAGGCCCACTCTTCGAGGCGCCGCCGTCGCCGGCGCCCCGCTCGTCCGGCGGAGGGACCGCCGCTGCCCCCAGAGCCCGAGGCCCTGCCGAGCTCAGGCGCAGCCCCGGCGCACCGACTGGCCCGCGTCCGCGAGGCGGCTGGATCAGTCCTGCTAGACGAGCTCAGCATCGACGGGAAGGATCAGAAGAGAAAGAGAGAGAGAGAGGGAGACACACACACACAGACACACACACACACACACACACGCACGAACGCACGCACGCACGCACGCACACACACACACACACACGCACGAACGCACGCACGCACGCACGCACACACACACACAGACGAACGCACAGCTATATCATGTCTACGTATACAGAGTTATGCGTATACATATATATAGGTAGACATACATACATACGTAAATAAATATCGATATATATATATATATATATATATATACACACGTGCGTGCGTACATACACACGTACATACATGCATACATACATGGTTGCATACTAACATACATGCATACGTACCTACATACATGCATGCATGCATGCATGCATGCATGCATACATGTATACGTGCATACATGCATGCGTACGTATGGTCATGCGTGTTGATATGCATAAATAAATACATACCTACATGCATACATGCAAAAATACATACAGTCATGCCTACATACGTATCAACAAATGTTCGCACGTATACATACATGCATACATGTATGCATACAGACACGCATACATACATACATGCATACATACACGCATACATACATACATACATACATACATACATACATACATACAGACAGACAGACATACATGCATACATACATACATAAATGCATGCATATAAACATACATACATGCATGCATGCATGCATGCATGTATGCATACGTATATGCACACATGCATGCATGCGTACAACCATCCATATATGCATACATGTACATATGCATACATACACGCATGCATGCATGCATATTTGTACACGTACATACATACATGCATGCATGCATACATGCACGCATGCATGCATACATGCATACACGCATGTACATGGGTGCACAAACATACCTGCATAAAGACATATATACATACACAAACATACATACAGACATACACCCATACATACATACATACATACATACATACATACATACATACATACATACATGCATGCATGCATGCATGCATGCATGCATGCATGCATGCGTACACATATACATACCTGCATGCACGCATGCACGCATGCATGCGTACATACACACATACGTACATACCTACGTACATACATGCATGCATGCATATGCAGTCGAGCCATCGAGCACGCTACGCGCGCGCGAAGGATCTAGCGCAGTCCAGGGCTGCGCCAGCAAGGTCTGGACAGGCTGCACAAGCGCGTGCCATAAATGAGTTCATCCTCATACTCACGATCAGTCCTAGCGTCTCCGTCCCTCCCATCCTCCCTCACTCACTCCCTACCTCCCGTCTCCTTCTCCTCATCCTGCTTATCCTGCTCCTCTTGCTCCTCCTGCTCCTTATCCTCCTCCTCCTCATCCTCCTCCTCCTCCTCCTCCTCCTCCTCCTCCTCCTCATCATCATCATCATCATCATCATCATCATCAGCATCATCATCATCATCATCATCAT
>CAUYUJ010016085.1:140000-159814 GCA_963575745.1 Prorocentrum cordatum | reverse complement strand
CTCCTCCTCCTCCTCCTCCTCCTCCTCCTCCTCCTCCTCCTCCTCCTCCCCCCCATCCTCTTCCCCCTCATCCGCATCCTCCTCCTCCTCGTCCGTATGGTCCGCCTCTTCCGCCTCCGCCTCCGCCTCCTCCTCCTCATCCGCACCCTCCCCGTCTTTTTCGTGTTAGCAGCGTTCCTCTTAGTATTCGTGTTAGTAGTATGATTCGTCGTCGTAGTCTTCTACGTCGTATTATTAGTATCATCCGCATAATTCGTATGAATAGTAGTAGTTTGCTTCGTTGCAGTAGTATGTGGATGTGTCTTCTTCATATTCGTATTAGTCGTCGTAGTATTGTTCGCCGTATTCGTAGTATGTGCCGCATTATTATTAGTATTAGTACTAGGATGCGTAATATCACCCTTAGTAGTATTCGTATTAGCAGTTTTGGTATTATTCGTAGTCTGGTTAGTTTACTATCATTCGTATTAGTAGTGTTCTTCGTCTTACATGTATTAGTAGTATGAGCATGAGTATTAGCGTTCGTACTCTTATTATTGATCGTAGCATCTGCAGTAGTATTAGTAGTAGCATTCGTATTCGTATTAGTCGTGGTAGTAGTCGTATTGTTATCAGTACTATTACCCTTCGTCGTATGATTAGTCGTCGCGTTAGTATAGTTAGTAATCGTCTTAGCCTGATAAGTCGCCTTCTTCGTCGTATTATCATGATTCGTCTCATCGTCTTCTTATTACTACCCTGCTTCGTATTATTGTTATTACTCCTCCTCCTCCTCCTCCTCCGCGTCATCCTCCTCCTCCTCTTACTCCCTCCCCCTCCTCCTCCACCTCCTTCGCCTGCTCCTCCTCCACCTCCTCCTCCTGCTGCTCCTGCTCTTGCTCGTGCTCCTCCTCCTCCTTCTCTTCCTGCTCATCCTCATCCTCCTCCTCCTGCGCCTCCTCCTCCTCATCATCATAATCATCATCAGCATCATCATCATCATCATCATCATCATCATCATCATCATCATGTTCATCATCGTCGTCATCATCATCATCAGCATCATCATCATCATCAGCATCATCATCATGTTCATCATCATCATCATCATCATCATCATCGTCATCATCATCATCATCATCATATTCATCATATTCATCATCATCAGCAGCAGCAGCAGCATCATCATGAGCATCATCATCACCAGCATCAGCATCCTCATCATCATCACCAGCATCATCATCATCATCATCATCATCATCATCAGCATCATCATCATCAACAACATCATCAGCCGCAGCAGCAGCAGCAGCACCCTTCTCTTCCTCCTCCTCCTCGTCTTCATCCTCCTCATCGAGGCGGCGGCGTGGTGGGCACCCGCCCAGGGACGCCAAGGACGGCGGCGGCGGTAGTCCTTCGGCTCTCCGGGGCCCGCGAGGTCTCGAGGCTCTGCTGCGGAGGCTCGAGGCTCGCGGCTCTGCCTGCGGAGGGCCCTTCCGCATGCCTCCTCCTCCCCCCTCCTCCTCCCCCCTCCTCCCGATTCCATCTCTCCACCCTCCTCCCTCCCACCTCCAGTCTCCTCCCTCTTCCCTCCCTCCATGCCTCCGCCTCCTCCTTCTTCCTCCAGCCCTCTCTCCGTCCCTCCTCCCCTCCCTTCCTCCCTTCCTCCCTCCCTCCCGCCCTCACCACATTCCTCCCTCCCTCCCTCTCCCCTCCCTCCTCCCTCCCTCCCTACCTTCCCTCCCTCCTCCCTCCTCCCTCCATCCATCCATCCCTCCCCCCCTCTCCTCCTCCTCCCTCCATCCTCCCTTCCCACCGTCTCCTCCGCCCCCCGCCTCCTCCTCCCTCCTCCTCCTCCTCCTCCTCCTCCGCCTCCTCCTCCTCCTCTTATTCGTCTTCTTCTGCTTCTGAGTAGTATTGTTATTCCTATTCTTATTAGTATCAGTATTATTCGTATTAGTATTATTCTTCTTCGTATGATTATTAGTATTAGTATGTGTCTTACTCGTCTTCTTGGTATTCTTATTATTAGTCTTATTAGTATTATGATTATTAGTATTATTCGTGTTCGTCTTCTTATTATTACTGTTATCATTCTGATTATTCGTAGCCTGCTTCTTATCACTATTCCTCCTCCTCCTCCTCCTCCTCCTTCTCCTCCTCCTCCTCCCCCATCCTCCTCCGCCTCCTCCGCCTCCGCTTCCTCCTCCTCCTCCTCCTCCCTCCTCCTCCTCCTTCTCCTCCTCCCCTCCTCCTCCTCCTCCTCCTCCTCCTCCTCCTCCTCCTCCTCCTCCTCCTCCTCCTCCTCCTCCGCCTCCGCCTCCGCCTCCGCCTCCGCCTCCCTCCGCCTCCGCCTCCGCCTCCGCCTCCGCCTCCGGCCTCCGCCTCCGCCTCCTCCTCCTCCTCCTCCTCCTCCTCTCCTCCTCCTCTCGCCTCCTCCTCCGCCTCCGCCTCCGCCTCCGCCTCCGCCTCCGCCTCCGCCTCCGCTCCGCCGCCTCCGCCTCCTCCTCCTCCTCCTCCTCCTCCTCCTCCGCCTCCTCCTCCTCCTCCTCCTCCGCCTCCTCCTCCTCCTCCTCCTCCGCCTCCGCCTCCGCCTCCGCCTCCGCCTCCGCCTCCTCCGCCTCCTCAGCCTCCTCCTGACCACCCTGGTCTTGGCAATCGACCTTTTCGCGTTGGGCATCCATCCCAAGGTGCTTGCACTATCCGCAGCCGTGCCTTCGCCACGCTGGGTCGCGTTAGAACACACGTTGGTTGCCCAGCCCGGCTTCTGCAATTTAGGTGCAAACTCGCCCCCGCACACACGCGCGAATTGTAATTCAGCTGCGCGGAGGGCCTACAGGCGCGAGCAGCAGACGGAGGCACCAATTACGACCGAGCGTTGTCGGTAGCGCAGCGTGCAAGCGTCGCACACTGCAACGTGCAAGCGATGGATGGGTTAGGGGAACTGCAAATCCAAAAGCACATGCAGCGGCCAGAAAACGAGGAGAGCACTCAACTCAAAGCGAACTGAAGCGCGAACACACACACACACAAACACACACGTAGTTTAAGTCAGCGGCGTAGAGGAGTCTCAGGCGCGGTCGGCAGGTGGAGGCGCCAATTGCGAACGAACTTGGTCGAACGCGCTAGAATGTAAAACCCAGTCACGGCCATGCAGAAAGGTGGTGAAAGACCTGAGGCGCTGCAAACCCAAAGTGCAGCGGCCAACGAAACGAAGGACGAACCGACTCGTACAAGTTGAAGCGCCAGCAACAGTCTGGCGCTAAGTGGTGCCACTGAATCATCGAAGGGATCTTAGACAGTGAAGATAAAAGACAGCAGCCTGCAAAACTGCCAGACCAGCCGAAGGAAAAATAGCATAGGAGAAGCTACGACCTGGCCAAACTGATGGGTAGGGTGCTGGCCTACGAACCGGCGACGCCCGATGCAAAGCGTAAATGAATGAAGTGCTAGATGGGCGGCGATGGAGAAGCACGGGCCACCGAAGCCCCCGAGAGGCCCCAAGAGCCCCCGAGAGGCCCCAAGAGACCCAAGGAGGCCTCGAGAGACCTCCCAAGAGGCTCCACAGAGGCAGACATTAGTGATTTCCCTTCATTTTTTGGAGGTTCTTGGCGGTCTCGCCCTAGGAGCTTCCCAGCGTTCGAAGACGGCCCAAGAGGCTTCCAAGATCGCCCCAACACTGCCCAAGAGGCCTCCAGAGGCCCCAAGACAGCCCCAGAGGCCTCAAAGATGGCCGAAGAGGCTCCTAAGACGGCTCCAAGAGCGGGCCAAGACCAGGGACGTTAACGGCCATATTGAAATCCAGGCGTAGCGGTCCCCTGGAGGCCACAAGAGGACCCCAAGAAGCCCCAACGAGGCCCCCGAGAGGCCCAAAGAGACCCCCAAGAGGCCCCCAAGAGGCCCCCAAGAGGCCCCCGTACCGCCCCAGGAGGTGTCAGACATAACGCCACGAGGCCCAAAAAGAGGCCTCCTATCGTTTCACCAACCCTTCCTTCTTTCTTCCGTCTCCTCCTTCTCCCCCCTCTGCGTCAACGACCCTCAGTCCTCGAACGGAAACGCACCGCCAAGAGGCCCCCGAGAGGCCTCCCAGAAGACCCCAAGCGACTCCCAAAGAGGCGCCGTGTCCATAACCAGTTTCGCCCCAACTTGACACCAAAAGCTCTCCAGAGACCTCCTCCTCATCCTCATCCCCCCCTCTTCCTCCTCCTCGTCCTCCTCCTTCACCTTTTCGCTCGCTACGAACACACAAACATATAGCACCAATGATGCAAGATGGGCCAGCGGAGTGAGCGAAGCGATTATATGAATCTAAGGAGCAGCCCGAAAACCCTGGCCCCTCCTGAACTCAAACTTGTCCTTATTTCAGCGTCTTGACTGTGACCGTATGCTGGTGGGAAGAATGCCCTGGGGATAATACACTTCGGTTTCCAGGTGGGAGAATCAACTTTTTCCTGGGGAATTTGATGTTAGGATGTCTGGACGCGTTTCGCCTGAGACGTCCTCAACAGCAGAGCTACGGTAGAAACGTGGGAGGGGATAATAAAATTCGGCCTCCCCGCCTGCTGCTTCAATTGAACCACACTCAATCCCGTGGGTAAAGAGATACAAAGGGAAGGGGGGATGCTTTACACTCAACCCACAGTATGATGATGGGCGGTGAGGACGCAGGGGCCTTGGAAGGCCCTGTGAACGCTCTTCGAGCGAGACCGGCCAGCGAAAGCCGCCGAGGATGGGCCGAGGAGGCAAGGATGAACGGGTACACTTGGGAATGCTGCCCACCCTTCCTGTGCGGATTGACTCCAGCAGGGTCAGGTCCGGCATGTCCCCCTACAGGCGGATGTGGGGTGAAAATGATAGATACCCAAAAACATCTTCACATAAACAAAAAATAATCGAAACATCGTCCCCTGACTATGTTTGGACTGGATCTGAATCTTCCTCCCGTAGAGGGACAGGCGCGATTTCACCTTACTGTGCGGGTGGACTGCATCAGGATTCATCGCCGCCACAGACAGCAGGAGCAGTGCGTGAGGGGCGGCCGGCCCTCCGCCCGCCCGGCGCCCGCCTGGGGCTCGGCCGGAGCGGCCGCGCCGCCGCGGGCGACGGGCCCGCGACGGCCGGGAGCACGGCGTCCTCCTCCGCATTGCAGTCCTCGGGACGGCGGCGGGCTCGGGGGCCTCGAGACGGCGCGGTGACCACACCGTGCGCACCGTGCTCCAGCACGGTCGAGAAGGACGGAGGAGGAGGAGGAGGAGGAGGAGGAGGACGAGGAGGAGGGGGAGGAGAAGGACGGAGGAGGAGGAGGAGGAGGAGGAGAGGAGGAGGAGGAGGGGGAGGACGAAGACGTGGAGGAGGATGAGGAGAAGGAGGAAGAGGGGGAGGAAGGGGAGGAAGAGGAGGAGGAGGAGGAGGAGGAGGAGGAACATGGGGAGAAGGAGGTGGAGGAGGAGGTGGAGGAGGAGGAGGAGGGGGGGGAGAGGAGGAGGAGGAGGAGCACCGACCGAAGAGGAAGGCAGTGCAGTGGCCGACCCGACCCAACACACTGCCTGGGTGATCCCATCCCAGGAGCCGTTGCTAAGAAGGCGGCGGCGGCACAACAGCGGCGGGGGGCGCGCCTCGGAGCACGAAAGCCGCCCTCTTGGAGCGGCGCGCCGCTGTCCGCAGTCGGACACCAAGCAGGCTATGAGTGCGGGAGACGGAGGATGTACAACGGAGGGCGTCGAAAACGATGGCAACACAAAGCATGCGATCCTTATCAGCAGGGAGGAGATGAGGGAGAGAGGAGGCGAGGGGCTCAAAACCATATTTTTCAGGCAGAAGTCGGATATGATGTCAGAGGGAAACGATGGCGACAGGACACGAAACATCGTGTAGCAAATCAGCCCCGCCAACAGATTGGCAGCCCATTTTACAAGAGGCAGCTCCACACCGATTGCGTTTGGTAGTATTCCACCCGTCGAAGAGGCTCTTAAGAAGAGCGGTACATATGTAGGCAGGCAGGGACTGACTAATGATGTTCAAACGCAATACAATGAGATCCGCAGCGGCTAAGGGAACACCAGGAAACCATTGTTTTACCCTAGGAAGAAAAATAGAAGAACAAGAGGGGCGGGTAGCAATTGGCAAGGGTCTGAGAAATCCACCTCTGCACAATACGCCCAGGAATATCGGGAAGACTCCGAATACTGTAAAAAAGAATGATAGTCATTGCGCATATTATCCAATATCGAATGCCTAGCCATAGGGTTGGTTCTCCATAGAATACAGACGTGATCGGTTTCGCTCAGCTCTTGCATCTTCCTGTCGCAAAGCAGGAAAGCCTCGCTCTTGGTGGCAGCGCGGAGGAGACAGGCACGAGCATGGATCTCCAGTCTGCGGGCACTCAGCCCCAGACCCAAATCACACAGCAGGCGCATACTGGCCGGGGGAAAGGCGCGACGAGGGCAACAGGTGAGGAGCTGGAGGGAATCCTTCTCGACGTTCCGAGCATGAGGAGGAAGAGGGTGGACCTGCGCACAATGGCCAACAACAGGCAGGGCATAAGTAGATAAGCTTGACCACTGATAGATAACCCTTGCCTGAGACTTTTGACACGTAGTCTGCGTTCTTTCAAGTGAATCAGCACTGGCATCCAACTCCTTTCGCAGGCACCGATGCCGACGCCGACTCCTAGATACCAGCCATTCTGGGCAACAATGAACTAAGGTCAGAATTCGCAAGTTGCGAACTCTGACCCCCTGTTTTGCAAAGCTCCACAGCAGTAAGGAAGGTGTCAAAGTGAGGGAAGACAAGCTGGCATCTGGAGAAGTTGAGGATGAGCCCAGACCAGAGACCAGCATCACACAGGGAACGTAAAAGTTGCGGCAGGATGCAGATCAGACCCGAGCTCGCCACGCTGAGATCGTCGGCGAAAGCATCCAATACTAGCGGCGCACGTTACGCAAGCTCCTGGAGACGACGAGCCACAGGATCAAAGCAGACACTGAAAATAATTACACTAAGCGGGCACCCTTGCCATACCCCCCGCTCGACAAGTATGAGGCGTCCACTAGAACCAGCAAAAACAATGTGCATCGCACAATCTTGGTAGAGGGCATGAACGGCGGCAATGACGAAGGAGAGGGCACCGAGCGCCCACAAACAATCCCAGATAAATGAGCGATGGATCGAAGGGAAAGCAGCTTCCAGATCAAGCAACGCTGAGCCAGCATTCTTACAACCATACATCGAAGACCAAATACTTAACTTAGCGTCGACCTCCAATATGTCGTCTAACACTCGCCTGTCCTCAATACAGCCCTTCTGGGCCTTGCCCCCCTTATCCTCCGCCACCGTGCCCACGGGCACAGCAATATCCAAGCTGATCAGCTCGTTGTCGCAATTCGAATGGGCTAGCGGGCGCGTCGACGCAGGCCGGCGCGCAACGACGCATCCATCAGGCGCCGAACTTTTCGGCAAAAACATGGCCGCGCAGTCGTTGAACTCGGCGGGGAGCGCGCCCTGCTGCACGAGGTGGAGGTCAAGGTCGAACGATATGTTTTAACCGATATTTCCAGAAGCACGCCAGGCGGAATGCGGGCCACCATCGGGCCCAGGGGTCGTGTCCATCTTTTCTCCAGGATAGTGTAAAACCAATCCTCAGTAATAACCCAGGGATACATGCATCCGCCACTAGCATGACATTGGTGATCATCAGCAGGAATAGGAGAGAGCAAAGAAGCAAGCTTGTCAATCTCATCTTGGTCAGCCACGCCAGCCTTGAAGATCGCTTGCCAATGGCAGAGAGAAGCCCTGCCCAGGCGTCGGCATCTTCGCGCGCGTGGGCATCCACATCTGCGACAGCCCGGAGACAGACTTGCCGACTGGATGCGCGCCACGCTCGACTGAGTCGACGAACTCTTGCAACATTCTCAGCAGAGCGAGCATCCGCAGAACCAGAATATTCTTGCGCGGCCTGTCCAGCACGCTCACTGGAACACAGAATGCGACGCGTAAAGTCTCCTAGCAGAGAGTCAAATCCTGAGCGGTCAGTCCAAACACACATATGGGGATCGAAAGAGTCCCTGAGTTTAGGGAAGCCACGGACCCCACGACGAGCTTTTTGAGTGTCGCCGCATCTGTCGCCAAGAAGGACCAAAAGAAAACACGAAACCTTCTCCTCATAAGTTTTAGCACCCTTGTCCGACATGAATTCGCGCACCTCTTGGGCCGCATACCTTAGAACCTGCCTGACCTCCTCCACCCGATTGAGAATGTCGTCGGATAAGCCATCTATATCAAGCGTCTGATCGATGACCTCAACAAAGTGGGGATGTTGGGCAATCCAAGCGGGCATCCCCTGAAGGCCAATAGAAGCCCATGTAGCCAGGCTAAGATGCACCCGCAGGTCAGCAATGGCCCAAGAGGTGCCTGAACGGGGGCAATGATCAAGCATGTCCTGGGTGATCATCGTCGTATGGATACGATCCAGCCGCGCAAAGGATAACCCACCAACACGCATCATTATGCGCGCGCCTTGATCTTGCACAACTTCAGCCAGCAAGGCGAGGGCAGTGGAGAACGCGCTGGCCAGCCGATTGGTCGTCGGCCCTTCAGCGCCTCTGTCCAGATACATCGAGATTCACCATAAGCAAGGACATTGTCATCACCGAAGACAAAGCCAAGAGATTGCGAGGGAGCAGAAACACACGACGGACACGTTCGAACATATTGCGAGCAAGCCCTTCACACCAATCAGGAACGACATGCATATTGACAAGCTGGAGGGACGAGGCGTCGGAGAAGAGCGAGAGGCAGAGGTCGCGGCCCTCGAACACAGCAATTTCAACAACCCTCGGGAAGAGGGAAAGGATAGGAGTGGTGGATGAACAAGGTGGTGCAGCCAGCAGAACTCGCATCGCAGAAAGTGTCATAAACCTGATGGATCTTGAGGTCTCCCCGTAGCTGATCGAAGTCCACTTCATTACCGCGTGTTTCGTGCAAGCCGACAATCTGGCGACGAGATGGTAGCCTACAAAGCCGAGAGTATTTCTCACGAGGAACCGATTGATCAGAGAGAAGACAGACCCCAGGATAGTTTGACAACGCCAGCTCACGATGCTCAACTTGGCGGAGATTGGAAATGGCGCAGAGGCAGAGGCAGGGGCAGATGGAGGGGAAGAAGGACTGCTAGACAAAAAACTGCTCGGCACCCTCTTGGGGAAAGAAAACAGGGAAGCGGCAACAGGCGGGGCGCCCCCAGCTTGCAGCTGAAAAGGGGCCCAGATGATGAGCTGGCAGTCCTCGATGCCCGCCGCGCCCACGAGCCGCGGCGCCAAAGGCATCTGGCCCCGCAGCAGTAAGTCGACCGCAAGACTCACCATCACGATGATGCCGTAGAAGGGGCCGTCAAGCAGCCGCTGCAGCCGCTTGCTCGACGATGGCGTTGAGCTGCTCGGCAGAGATACCAAAGTGCTCGAGGTTGGCGGCGTTGGGCTGGAAGTCATGGACAACCCCTCCCACGCGGGTGATCACAAACAAATCGATGAGGACTCGCGCGTCTTCGTTGGAGATCAGCTGAACAGTGCCCTTGAAGCCGCCGACGCCAATGCGCCCACTTGTCGCTGGCGCAAAAAAAAGATCCTTGAGCGGCTTGTATATCTCACTCACTCACCGATTCTTAGTGCGAGCGTCGACAGGCAGATCAGCACGAATACGCAGAAGATTGACTTTGCGATCTCTTCGATCCGCCCAGGGGAGACCGTCTGGGTCGACCGTGGTCTGGAAGAGCTTGGCCGCCACAGCCGTCTTGCAGATGATCTTGTAGTTCTGGCTGGCGACATGGAAGTAGGGCACAGCGTCGCCCAACGGGCACCCGCGACGGGGCGAGGGAACGCGCCGACAAAACGCACCAGAGGGTTTCATTCCTGGGCAGGAAGGCGGTCGCCGACGATGGACGAGCCGCCGCTTCGCGGAGATGCCCCCGTCGAAGGCGCAACCGAAGCCGCAGTGCGCGATTGGAGCGCGTCAACATAACTCTGAATCCCTTGCATCTTGGCATCCACCGCTGCAGCGACCGCTTCGGTGACCCCCACATTTCGAAACCTTATCTAGTTCTATCACGCGCATGTTGAGGGAGGTGACATTCGCATCATGCACTGAGAGGCTGGCCTTCAAATTGTCCAGTATATTCTTCATCGCATTCTCCATGGCCGAGATCTTGCTGTCGTTCGCCCGAATCTCAGCGATCAGCCCCGACGTCCACGACGGGGGCTCAGCCGGCGGAGGTGGGGGCGGAATCCTAGCCCAGCCGCTGGCCTTTTGGCTACCATTATCTGGGGAGCCCCCTCGACACGAGGAACGGGATCTCTGGGTCAAGGAAGAAGATCACACGATGCGCGACGATCTGCTGGAGTCCGATCGAGAATGATGCGATGCTGAACCCGAGCATGAGCGATTCTTGGGTCTTGCAGAACGAGAGGCACTCTCACTTGCACCGCGCCCACGATGGTCTGTGTTTCTGACGGTGCCTCGGACTCCTGCCGCGGCAGCCCCAGTTGCCTCGCGCCCATTTGCGCGCGTGATCCCCAGGACGCATGCAGAAAGAGCTCTGGGCCAGGTTCGATACACAGTGGCAGAATGCCTGCGCAGTGAGACAAAGGACGGGGGGGCCTCTGCACCGAAGCACCTGCGGGGCCCCCGGGATGCTGACCCGGCCAGCTGCCTCGAGAAATGTATTACTTGAGCCAAAATGGCTCGATCCAAAATGGCCCGAACCAAATTGGCCACGGAGGAGGAGAAGGAGGGGGGGGGGGAGGAGGAGGAGGAGGAGGAGGAGGAGGAGGAAAGAGGGGAGGAGGGGGAGGAAGAGGAGGAGGAGGGGGAGGGGGGGAGGTGGAGGAGGAGGAGGAAGAGGAGGAGGAGGAGAAGGAGGAGGAGGAGGAGGAGGAGGTGGAGGAGGAGGCACCACATCCACGAGCGCCAACCCGCACCCTGGGGAATTCGGGGTCGCCGCACTCGAGTGCGCATCCTGCGCCCTGCCAGCAGCGGAGCCGCGATATCAAGCTTTGGCCCAAGACGACCCCCCAGCACAGTGCGCATGGGTGCCGGCGAGGACGCCGAAGCGCAGGCGTGGCCGAGCCGGCTCTGTGCCGCGCTAGATGATTGCAAGCCGGGATAATTTGAATCCAGCTGTTCGTGAGTCTCCTGTGGAGCTTTTCCTGGGGCCCGTGGGCGAGCTGCCGCCAGCCCAGCAGGGGCCCGCCCCCCTGGCCCGGGGGCAGCGCTGCCAGCGCCCCCCGGCAGGCTTCGGCTCGGCGAGAGGCAGCGCGGCGGCCCCCAGGTCGCCCAGATCCGCCAGCCCAGTGCGCTCCCGGGCGCCAGCGAGGCTCTGCGCCCAAGAAGCAGCCCAAGCCGCAGGCGCCAACTCCTCTTGGCTCCGAAGCCCCGGCCGCCCAGCCGGAGCGGCAGGCGGCAGCGCGCGCGCTGCTCAGGCGTCAGCGGGTCGAGCCGCGCCAGCCCCTGGTAGGCCTCCAGCAGCGCGTCGTCGTAGGCGGCCGCGGCGGCCCGGCCGTGCGCTGGCGGGCTGGCGCGGAGCAAGTGCGTCAGCTTGCCCGTGCCGCAGCGCCGGAGGAGGGGCCCAGCCGCTCGGGTCGCTGGGAGGCGCGGCGAGGCCAGCGTCGGCTAGGCGAGCTTCTGCAGCAGCGCAGCCGCTCTGTCGGCCGCCCCCGAGCAGCGCGCCGCGGCGTAGGCGGCGCTGCCCAAGCCCAGCCGGCGCCCGTCGCTCTCGTCGGGGAGGTTGCCCGGCAGCAGCGGCCCCCCCGGCGGGGCGCCCAGAAGCGCCACGCCGTCGGCGTGCCAGCGCTCTTCCAGTCCTGGCGGGCAAGGCGAGCGGGCAGACCAAGCTTGCGTTTTTCGTCGTTGCAGCTCGAGCCCCAGGCGCCCCAGCGCGGCCTCCGCGGCTGCCTCCACCTCGCTCGCCAGGGGCGGGGGGGGCAAGCATGACGACGTCGCCCAGGTACGCCAGCACCCAGACGTCGTCTGCCCGCAGGCCGCAGGCGGTCGCCCAAGCCCTCAGCGCGTCTTCCAGCGCGCAAGGGGGAGCGGAGGCCGCAGGCGAAGAGGAGGGGCGCCAGCGGGCCCCCCTGGTCAACGCCGTCCGCAAAGCCCAGGCGGCGGCAGCCCCCCCCCCGAGTCCCAAAAATTATACTGGGAGCGGCGCTGGCAGAAGAGGTTCGCAAAAGGGAGGAGCTCTGGCGCCGCCTCCTCTAGCTCGGCCAGGCAAGCCTCTCGGCGCGCGGCCCCGCAGGCGTCTTCTCGCCCAGCGCCGCGAGGACCAGGTCTGGGCTGGCCTCGGTGAGCGCCCGCACCGCGTGAGCCAGCAGCTCGGTGCCTGCCTTGGTGCCAATTGCAAATTGGCGCCGGCCGAGCGCTGCCGCGAGCTCCTCCTTCCGCGGCGTCACCAACGCCTTCCCCGCCAGCCGGTGGAGGATGTTAGGCGCGGCGATTGGGCGCACCCCGCCGCCTGGCTTGTTGAGCGGCGTTACACGGGAGAGGGCGAGGGCGTTCGCGGCGCTCGCTGGAGGGCCCCCAGCGGCCAACCGGTCGCAGAGGTCGCAGAAGGCTTCGAGGGCGGTCGGCACCGACAGCAGCACCCGCCAGTGCTCGAAACGGTCTCCCCCCACCGCTGCCCCACTCCCCTTCGGGCTCTAGTTCCTGGCTGAAAGAAGCGAAGCAGCGGCCAGCTCGCCGCGCGCCCCAGGCTCGAGGGCAGGCGCCCCGCCCGGCTCGAGCATTTCTCGGAGCGCGGCCGCCGTCTCCAGCGTAGGAGGCGCGAGCCCCGGGCTCGCCAGGAGCGCGGCCGCCCGGGAGTACTCCTTGGCCAGCGCTTTCTGGACCACCGCGTCGCAAGGTGTTCGTCGGCGTCTTTTTGCTCTCTGCTTGCCCCCTTGCGCGCGCGCGCGCGCCAAGCTCCGAGCGGCCCGTCGCGCCTCCCCCAGCGGGGTTCCTCCACTCGCTTCTGCGGAGCTGCGAACACCTTTGGCGGAGCAGCCCGGCCCGCAAAGCTGGCTCGCGCCCGCAAAGCTGGCTCGCCCCCGGCTTGGCGCCGCACGCGCCGCGTTTCAGCGGCGCCGAGAAGAGGGGCCTCTCGCGGAGCAGCAGCAGCTTCCAGGCGCGGCCCCCCGCCAAGCTGCCGCGCGGCGCGCGGAGCACCGCCTTACAGACGGCCCCCGCGGCCTGCGCCGCCGCTGCCCGCGCCCCGCCGGGCACGAAGCGGAGCGCAGGGCAGTCTGCCGCCAGCTCGCCCAGCAAGTCCAAGTCGTCAAGCCCGCTCCAGCAAGCCGCCTCCAGGTCGTGGAGCGGCGGCGGCGGCGGCTGCTGCGTTTCGGCGAGAGGCGAAGCCGCTGCCGCAGAAACTCCGCGCGCGGCTGGCGCTGCCTGCCCAGGCGCTCCGCCAGCTCCAGGCGGGTCTTGGGCACCAGCCGCAAGGGCGGCACTGGCGCCGGCGACCGGCGCAGGCTCGGCGCCCGGCGGCGCGGCGGCGGCCGCCGCGGCAGTTGCGCAGCCTCGGCAGAGCAGCGCCTCGCAGGCCTCGCAGTGCTGAAGCGAGCCGCCCCTGGCCCCCTCGCCGCAGGCAGCGCGGGCTTCTCCAGGGAGCGCGCGCGAGGCGCGGCGTGGGCACCCGCAGCCAGGGCAGGCCAGCGGCGCCCCCGAGGCTGGCCCTGGGTTGCTGGCCTCGCCGACGCGCACGCCAGCGTAGCCGCATAACCGCTTCAGCGGTCTGGGGCGCGGCTGCGGTCTCGGCGGGGCGGCTGCGCAGGCTGCGCTGGCCCGGCGGCTGCAGCTGCCTCCCCGCGGGCGCTGCGCAGGCGGCGAGCCGCCTCGAGGAGCGCCCTGTCGCCTGCGTCTGTACGGTCCAGCTCCTCCAACAAGGCGTCCCCTTCGGCCTCCTCGGCTCGAAGGTCGGCCCAGCGCCTCCTCGCTCCTGGCCCTTCGCTCAGCAAGTCGGCGTCCGAGTCGCCCTCCCCTCGAGGTGCTGGGCGGGGTTCGGCGGCCGGCCCCGCTGCGGCCAGGGCGGCGCGCGCCGCGGCCGTCGCCGCTAGCAGCAGTTCTGGCGCGCCTGCCCAGGCGCGCGCCCCGTTCTCGAGCCGCTCCAGCGGTTCGCGCGTGGCCCGCGCCAGCCCGGCAGGTTGCGCAACCGTTTCCTGCGCTGGCGGTTCCTGCTGCGCCGCCTCTGCGAGGCGGAATGCCGCCTCGGATTCTTCTGCCTGCGCCCGCGCGGCCTCTAGCGCCACCGCGTCCTCGGCAGCAGCGACCCCGGCGGCCGCGCGCGCGGCGGTCGCCCTCGTTGCCTCGAGGCGGCTCCCTGCCCAAATCTGCGCCTGGCGCTCGCGGGCAGCATGCCCTTTCCATTTCCAGCGGCGCCAGGGCCTCTGGGGGCGCGCCCGCTTTGCGTGCCGCGGCCGCAGCCTTCCGGAAAGCGTCCGTTTGGGCCCCTGGGCGCGGCTGTGCCCCCCGTGCTGCTGGGAGGGCTGGCCAAGCGGCGGGCCTGGCCGCGGCGTTGGCCCCAGCAGCGGCTGCGGCTCCAGCGGCTGCTCCGGCGGCGCGGGCAGGCGGCGGCGGGCAGGTCGCGGGCGCGCCGCCGCGTGCCCCGGCGCACCTGCGGCAGCGCGGCTGGTCGGCAAAGTTGGTGGTGCCGCAGAGGCATCGCCACTCCGCCTTCCGCGGGCCTCCGCCGCGGCCGTCTGCAGCCCCAGCGGCCGGCTTGCCGCCGAAGAGGTTGCGCAGGACCTCGGCGGCCAGCGCGGCGTCCCCTCGCCCACGGCCACGGCGGCGCTGGACGGCGGTCCATGCCATGGCACCGAAGGGGGGGAAGGAAGAAGAGAGGGAACCAGAAACACTGTTGTTTGTCCACAGCCCCTCAAACAGCGGCTTGCTGAGGGGAGTGAGCGAAGAAGGAGGGCCCGGCCGGGCTGCCAGGGTCGGAAATGCCTCGACTCCAGACGCTCGGGCCTCCTCCTCCTCCTCCTCCTCCTCCTCCTCCTCCTCCTCCTCCTCCTCCTCCTTCTCGTCGTCGTCGTCGTCGTCGTCGTCGTCGTCGTCATCTCCATCGTCGTCGTCATCGTCATCGTCATCGTTGTCGTCGTCATCGTGATCGTCATCGTCATCGTCATCATCATCATCATCATCATCATCATCATCATCATCATCATCATCATCATCATCATCATCATCATCATCATCATCATCATCATCATCATCATCATCATCATCATCATCATCATCATCATCATCATCATCATCATCATCATCATCATCATCATCATCATCATCATCATCATCATCATCATCATCATCATCATCATCATCAGCATCATCATCATCATCATCATCATCATCATCATCATCATCGTCATCGTCGTCGTCGTCATCGTCATCATCATCATCATCATCATCATCATCATCATCATCATCATCATCATCACCATCATCCATCATCATAATATCATCATCAGCAGCAGCATCAGCATCAGAATCATCGTCATCGTCATCATCATCAGCAGCATCATTATCATCATCAGCATCATAATCCTCATCCTCATTAGCATCCTCATCCTCCTCCTCCCCCTCCTCATCCTCATCATCCTCATCCTCATCATCATCATCATCATCAGCATCATCAGCATCATCATCATCATCATCATCATCATCATCATCATCATCATCATCATCATCATCATCATCATCATCATCATCATCATCATCATCATCATCATCATCCTCATCCTCATCCTCATCCTCATCCTCATCCTCCACCTCTTCCTCCTCCTCGTGCTCCTCCTACTCGCTCCTCGCTCCTCGCTCCTTGCTCATCGCTCCTCGTTCCTCGCTCCTCGCTCCTCATTCCTCACTCCTCTCTCCACGCTACTCGCTCTTCGCTCCTCGCTCCTCGCTCCTCGCTGCTCACTCCTCGCTCCTCCTAATCCATCTCTTTTCCTTATCAGCCGACCCTTGCTTGCCAGGTGTGCACAGGCGTGCGAGATGATCGGCTGTCCCCCTCCCCTTGTCCCCCTCCCCTGGGGTCTGAAATCCGACTGGGGGGGGGGGGGGCGGGAGGGGGTCTCCGAGCTCATCAGAGCTCCCTCGGGGCCTCTGGAGCCTCCATTTCTATACTCTGTGGCCTCCAAGATACCTAAGAATCGATCTACGCTTGCTCAAGCGGGGTTCCAACACGCACAGGAGTCCTACCAGACTGCCCAAAAGGCCTCAAAGACGCCCCAAGTGGGCTCCAAGACGACCGCGAGAGCCCCAAGAAGCAAGAATCGTGCAAATCCCTGGGGAAAAAACGTATAATATGAACAGATTCGCACCTTTGGTCTCAACAGCGTCCAAAACAGCTCAAGAAGCCCCCGTGATCGCTACAACACGGCCCAAGCAGCCCCCAAGAGGGCCCCGGGTGCCAATACGGCCCAAGAGGCGCCCAATATGGCCAAGGAGAGCCCCAACTGGGCCCCAAGAGGGACCCAAGAGAGGTAAATCAAACTGACATTCCGAGCCCTCCGCCCCAAGAGGACCCCCGAGACCGCCAGCAGGCGCCCAAGAAACTCCCAAGAGGCCCGAAGAGGCCCAAAAGAGGCCCCCAAAGGGTCCCCAAGAGGCCCCAAAAGGTCTCACCCGCTCACTTCATCGCTCTTCTGGGGGTCGGCGGAATGGTCTAAGCCTCTTGAATCCGTCCGCCCACCTAGCTGAGGGACGTGGGACTTAACAGTGAGAGCTCCCTACAGGGCTTTGGCCCAACCCTTTTACCAGCCCAGAGGCCTCCGCAATTCCGCCGCCCGGCTACGCCATCGACCCTTTTCGAGCCTCAAGACGGCTCCGAGACGGCTTCCAAAACGAGGCCTACTTTCAAATCCTTCCGGCAGGGGTGGACCTAAACGGTGTTTTGGCGATTTCGTGGGCCGTTTTCGTTTCGAACGCGTTTTGCGTTAAAGGTGGATTGAAGACAAAACGAGGGAAAACGAAAACAAAACGTAAACGAAAAACACCGTTCAGGTTCAGCCCTGCCTTCCGGCGACTCTTTCGGGGCGCATTTTGGCTCCACTTCGGCCCCTTCTGGGCCCCTTCTGTGCCTCCACGGCCAGCTCCTACAGGGCCCTCCAGAGCGCCTCTGGGGCCCAACCTGCGCGTGCGAACTGGGAACTTCGAATACATTGCAAAACCCATGAATGCTTCATGATTTTCGCCTCGATGGGGGTCGCCCGGACGCTTCTTCCTCGTCTGGGCCATTTCCAAAAATGCACACTTCATCTACGGCTTTGGCCTTTTTCGGTATCAATCTCAGCCGATTCTGAACCCAATTGAGGCCCCAAAACGAAGCCAAAATCGACCCAGATCTGGTCCTGGTTTCGACGCAAATGCGAAAGGGTCTCGGGCCCACTAAGGGGATGCTCGCGCTTGAGCCGCCCAGAGGCCCGCCTGGGCAGCCTCCGGCCCTTCTTGGGTCCATGTTGGGCCCTTTTCAGGGAACCCATTAGGCCCCTGCGGGTCTTTCACAATTTTCGGAATGCTGCCATCCCGTCTTGGCGCCGTCGTCGTCTCTTCCAGCAAGAACTGGAATTGGCGGGCAGTGAACGCGAAGCGTCTTGAATAAATGCCTCCTCCATGTCGCACCCCGAGACGTGTCGGTAGGGCGGGCCGGGCGTTTCGCCTGAGACTTCCTCACACCGTATGATCCTTGGGCTGAAGATGTGCAAAAATTACACGAATGGAGGGCGGCTCGTTTTCAAAATGTAGTCGTTAAAAGTGTGCAGGAATTTCACGGATGGAGGATGGGTCGTATTCAAAATGTGGGTCTCGCCGAAGCGCCGCGCACATTCGTCTTAAAAGTGCGCAAGAATTTCACTGATAAAAGGAGGTTCCTTTTCTAAATGTGTCTCTCGCCTTAGCGCTGCGCACAAAAAAATCTGATGGCTGGCATCCCAAGAGTGGCGTTCTGGCACGGTGTAGGATGATCAGGACGCAACAGATACGTGGATTCGCGGCGTTGAAATCCCAGGAATGGCATTCTGGTAAGACTCAGAATCGTCAAGACGCAACAATAGAGTTGATCCACGGTGTTGAAATCTAAAGAATAAGATTCTGGCACGATTTAAAATATTCAGACGGGTGTCTTCCGACGGGGCACTTCCCTCAGTGAGAATTACCCCTTGTAGGCACCTAACTATGAGGAAAGAACTTGGAGGGAGGGGCTATTGCAACATCGCTGGTGAATATTGGGTTTACACTGGCTCCTCCTCTTCCTCCTCCTCCTCATCAGCAGCATCAGCATCAGCATCAGCATCAGCATCAGCATCAGCATCAGCATCAGCATCAGCATCAGCATCATCAGCATCAGCATCAGCATCAGCATCAGCATCAGCATCAGCATCAGCATCAGCATCAGCATCAGCATCATCATCATCATCATCATCATCATCATCATCATCATCATCATCATCATCATCATCATCATCATCATAATCATCGCCATCATCGTCATCATCATCCTGTTTCGGCGCTGCTCAGCCCTGCCTGCGCCGTCCCCCCTGAAGCGGCGAGGTCAAATGAGCGCTGTGGGGTCCCCTTCCGATCACTTCTGAAGCTGTGGAACCCTCTCCCTGGCGACGAAGGAGCGCCGCGGGAGGCCTACTGGCCTCCTCCCTCCTCCTGGTTCCTCCACCAGACATGCAGCACCCAACGATCCTTGGCCACCCCAGGCCAAGCCGGCAGGGTGGGTGGTCTCGGGATCTATGCTACAATTCCCCCATTGCATGTGTACTGCATCACTCCGCTCCGCCTCGGGTCCCATCGACAACGCTAGTTGGATGTCGAACCGCAAGCACTTTGATTTGCACAGCCCCTGGGAGGGAGGTGTAGCACCGTGTTTCGCGCCAAGACAGACGCATCGTCGATGCATCGCCTGCCGTGCCCGCGCGGCGCGCGGCGCCCTGTCCTTTATGAGGCACCCTGCGAGGACTGTCAAGTCCATCGCCGTGACAGCGACGTCCAAGTCCTCCTTGAACTCCTGACCCTCCGCACGCCACCAGGTTCTGGGCACCTGCAGCGGCCCTCCCTCTCCGCTTACCTGGCTGCAGCACACCCGTTCCTTGCTGTGCGGAGGTTGGGCCGTTAGACCGTTAGAACTTGGAAGGCACTCCAGATTTCACAATACAGGGGGGGGATCACAGCCCTCCCAAGCAAGCAAGTTTAACCCCCCCCCCCGCCCAGACCAGCCATGCATCGGCGGCTGTTGCCCAAACCCCCCGAAACCCTTCAAGACAGCTCAAACCAGACCCCCCCCCCATTTACTGCATGAAACTCTGAATACCTGATGGGATGCCTTCGTGAGAACAACGAAGGGCGAGTAAGCCCGAGTATAGGCCATGAAGCTGGATTGGCCCAGATTAGGCCCAGGACTAAACCGAGTTGGGCCGAATTCGGCGGGATTCAGCGGAATGGAGCAGGAATGTGCCAGGTTGAGCCAGTTTTCGACCACATGTATACCAGCGCTGATGCTGATTCTAACTTCTCAGGAACATATGAACTGTCGTGTTCAACTGTTCCCTGTTTCTTCTCGTACCGCCGCGGTTCCGATCATGGCTCCTGGTCGCATCGCTCATCGGCCGCAAAGTACTCCGACTGCGTTTTCTGCTCGCGCGGCATCGCCGTCGTTGACATGCGTTGCTTCCCGCTGCCAGTATGCAGGCACTGTTTTCCTTGAGCCGCGCTACGCTACTGTTGTCCAGATTGCTGCACGTCGCGAGAAGTCTTGTTAAGACAGCAAGCAGCCGCAAACCACGGCCACTCCAGTGCAGGTC
>CAUYUJ010016085.1:125000-137500 GCA_963575745.1 Prorocentrum cordatum | reverse complement strand
CATCATCCTCATCATCATGATCATCATCATCATCATCATCATCATCATCATCATCATCATCATCATCACCATCATAATCCCAATACATCCCGAATCGGCCTGGTGCCGATCCTTCCCAGGGTCAAGCGGGACGCAGCAGGACACGCGAGTCGCACGGCGCGCCCCCCTCGGAAGCGCACGGCCGAACCCGAACGTGCAGCGTGAGCAGCTCCTGGCACATCGTTACCAGAGCGGCGACGCCGCGGAGCGCCCGTCAAAGAGCCCACACTCGGAGAGACGTATAAGAGCGCGCGCGTCGCCCCCTTCGGGGGCAGCCAAGAGGGGGGCGTCCAAGAGGGGGGGGTGCAAATCATGGTTGGCGTCCAAGAGGAGGGGGACCATGGACGTATTGAAATAAGAAGAGGCGCCATGAAATCTGGGGAAATATCATGGCCCACGCCATGATATCCACCCCCCCCTAGTCATCACCCCCCTCTTTGCCGCCCCCGACCCCTGCGGGACCGACGCACCCTTCTTTAATCGCGGGCCCCAGCGGACGCGGCCGCCGGTGTCGCTAGCAGAAGGGCACAGTGGAGGCCAACACACAAGAAACCTTCCACAAGAGACCCAACCCTGAAACCCCAGGACGTCCGTCCATGCTTGGTGCGTGAACGTCCCGCGCTCAACCCAAGAAACCCAGGGCACCCTGACGGCAAGCAGGGTGTTTGAGGAGGAGGAGGAGGAGGAGGCGGAGGAGGAGGAGGAGGCGGAGGAGGAGGAGGCATGGGACTCCACTGTATACCGGTTGTGGGCGCTAGAGCGGGTGGAAAAGACCAGGGCGGCCGAGGGGCTGACGCACACATAGGCTAAGCATACGCTTGTGCCGCCGATGCAGCTGTGGATCACCACCAACTGGCATTCCGAGCCCTCCGCTCCAAGGGGGCCCCCGAGACCGCCAGCAGGTGCCCAAAAAACTCCCAAGACGCCCAAAACGAGGCCCCAAGACGCCCAAACGAGCGCCCCCCGAGGGCCCCAAGAGGCCCAAGAAGGCCTCCACCGTGGACTCCGTCCCTTCCCTCTCCTGGGGGTCGGCGGCACGGGCGCAAGCCTCTTGAATAACTCCATCTTTGTGATGCCGAGTACGCTGTGGACAACCACTACCGCAGACCCCCACCCTGGAAGGAAAAACCGGGCCTTGCGGACCAGGAAAAAAGCGACGCCGCCCCACCTGCGGCCCCACGGGCCTTGCCACAGACCATGAATGCTGGCTTGGGCTTTTGCGTGGTATTCGGCGGTGGACAAACCTCCCTTGAGCACACCTCCCCTTAGTGAAAACGGCCTGGGACCGAAACCGACGGACCTGAACCCGCAGAAATGACGGCTGCGACGCCCTCTCGCGTACCGAAAACGGCCGATTCCTTAATCGACGTGTCAGGGTAGGAGGTCGATCCACCTCCGAGGTATAGGCTACGGCGCCCGGTGGGCCGCAGCGTAACGTGGAGGGCCGTAGGTGGGGTGGTGTCGTTTGTTCTTTGGTCGGCCTTGCGCCCAGACCTCGCCAAAGGAGATGCGACCTGCGACGCCCGGCTCGGGCTCACCCTCGGGGGCGGGCCAGGCCGCGTGAGCGCCCGTGACAGCGGAAGCGTTGGGCCACCGAACGCGGCGCAACCCGCCCCGCGCCCGTGCCGCCCCGCCCCCAGGAGGATCGGGGATCTACTGACCCTGGCCAATCCAGACCCGAGGAAGCAACTGCTGGGAGGCCTTCGTCAAAAGAAGCAGGGAGAATATTAAGCCCCCTTGGGGAGCTGCTCCGCCAGATCCGGCCACGAATTAGAAGCGGGACTAAGCCGGATTAGGCGGGATTAAATTGGATTGAGCGGGATTTAGCTGGATTTCAGACCAGGGCGAAGTCAGAATTTGACCTCCCAAGAGTTGCATCCGAGTCAATCCAAGCCCGAGTCAGTCGGGCCCTGCAGGATCCTGCGAGATCCCGCAGGATCCTGTACGCTAATAACCCAGGTCAGCCCTGGCCCTGCAGGAGCCCTCGCAGAAGCCCCTTTTCATCTCCGTCTCTTAAGCCCCGACCGTGGGGCAAGATGGGCGCTCTTGGGGCCGTCTTGGGGCTCTCTTGGGTCTCTCCTGGGGCCGTCTTGGGCCATCTTGGAGCCATCTTGAGACCTCGGATGGCCATCGAAAGGGCGAAAAAGCAAAAAACGGTGATTTCCCTTAGGTTTTGGAAGGACCTTGGCTTCTTGGAGGCCTCCTTGGAGCCCAGCGGCCCCGGCCGCGACGCGCGAAGCGCGAACGCCTTCGAGCCCTCACGGGGCCGAGGAGGGCGCGTTGTTTTTCATCCCTGGGGGGTGAGATCTGTTCGGGGGGGGGGCCGGAGGGGGGGAGCTGAGATGCCGAAGCCAGGACGAAGGTAAAATCGGGTGAGGATAAGTCGAGGATCTCTGATATGCGGCGGCTCTGGGGGGTGTCTCGGGCGCCGCGGCCTTCTCAGAGCGTTCTGGAACGCTCCGAGAGCGTTCCGGAAGGCTCCGGAACGGATTTCTCCTCAGGTGCGAGGAGGGGGTCACGGCAGCGACGGGCGGCGGGAGTTGAGGCGGCGCCCATGCAAGCGTGGATGAGCGTCGTCGACGACGGCCACGACCACGACGATGACGCCGACGATGACAACAAGGAAGACGAGGACGACGACGGCGAGGAAGTCGCCCGGACGCCTTCTGCCAAAGGCTTCCAGTGGCCCTCGGACGGAAGCATCCCCGGAGGCTGCCAGCAGTCTCCCCGCAGGACTTCGCAGGACGGCACCACAACATCATCCCAGTATGCACAGCAGTGCGGCGGACCAGCATCATAATAAATTGCAAATTAACACAACGTGCACGTGTGAGCACCGCAGTGAGCCTGCAAGCACAGCGACGAAAACTTCGACGACGACCACAACGACAACGAAGACGTCGACCCCCAGAGGCCTCCAAAGTAGTCGTCGTCGTCGTCGGAGTCGTCGTCGTCGCCGCCGTCGTCGTCGTCGTAGTGGTCGTCGTGTTCGACCTTCCTCCTGCTCTTCCATCCTCGTCCTTGGTCCTCCTGTCTCTGTCCTCGCTATCCTCTTGCTCTTGGAACACTACGAAACAGCTCAGTTCTGCAGCAGCCTGCGAACGTCACATCGAGACCATGCTGCAATACCTCACACGCGCCACAGCAAACAAGCCTGCGAGCACCAGCAAAATATGCCTGTGAACACCCAAAGACCACGAGGACCAACAGCAAGGTCCGGAGGGCACCGCTGCCGCAACAGGCCTGCAGACACCACAGCAAACCTGCGCGAGCCACACGTTGCATGCAAGCACCACGACAGCGAGTGAGCACCACAGGCATGCAAAGTGCGCGGCAAACTCCACTAGCCTGCGAGCGCCACCACATGCCTACGAGAGCCGACCGCGAGGAGGAGGCGAGACCCACCACACCTACGAACGTGACCGCTACGTTGAGGGGGGGTCGGCAGGGAGGGTAACGGACGTTGACTGGGACGCACAAAGGCATACTAGTACTGTATGTTCTCCTTGGACGCGCGCGTCCGACCCGAACATGTAGTATACCCATCTTGTAGTATATCGTGTCCCGAGCGGTGGGGCCAAAAAGCGCCAGCCACGACGCATATACTACAAGATTTCTCGGTGCGAGCGTCGCCCCTTGGGGGGGCGACGCACATATAGTATCAGTTTATTGGGGTGCCGCCGAGTTGACCCCTCTCTGGTCGGCGGCGTCGGAGCGAACCCCTTGCGTTCGAGGCAAAGATGGGGATGCCTTGGAAGAGGCCGGGGGACGGAACTGGTGGGGACCCAAGAAAAGTGGTCAGGAAGGGGGGGGATGGAGCCAAATCCGCTCAAAATCGGTCCCCGGACCCCTCCAGGGGTCCATCTGGTGCAGCTCTTCACCCTGGATAAATTTTTCGCGGCCACAGGGCCCGAAAACAGCCCCCGAGGCACAATAAAAAACCCAACTAACTAACCTTCCCGAACCCCAAAAACTCGAACTCTGCCGGCCTTTTCCTGCTGGCGTGAACCAAGAATGGGCCACCTCAGACCCCGAGACGGCTCACAGGGATGCCCCTGCAAGCGAAGTTGGCACCGAAGCGAGGAGAGCGACGCAGAGGTGGGAGGAAGAGGCCACGGGAAGCGAGTCGGCGCAGACAGCATCACCCCCACAACCAGGAGTAGCAGAAACAACCCCGCCGGCTCCCCCGTGCCTGTTGGGGACTACCCTTGCCCCCCTCACCGCACACCCGCGGCGGAGGGAGGAAGGAGGAGGGGGAGGGGGTTAGAGGGAGGGGAGGGGAGGCAAGCTAGGTGCGCTCACGCCATGACTGACATCATACCCCTCCCTCCCAGCCCTTACCATGGCGTAGATCTCCTCTCTACTCGCACAGTCGGATGTCGAGCAGGGCAATGATCGCGAGAGGGTGCGCGATGCATTGTAGAGCACGGCATGGCATGGCGTAGAAGAGCACGGCAGGGCGTAGAATGTCATAGCATGGCGTGGCATTGCGTAGTGAAGCATTGCATCACAAAGCATTGCATCACAAAGCATGGCATCGGACAGCGACGCAGAACAGAACACCGCACAGCATATCATGGCAGGGCACCGGGTTCCTTGGAGGGTGAGTGTATCGTCTTCGAAGGGTTTGGGCCGGTCTGGAGTCGCGGCTCCATGTTTGGCTCCGTGCGCTCCCCAAGAAGCTCCCCACAAGGCGGGGCTGATGGAGAACACCCGCTGGCTCTGCTTGCAACATCGCCTTCTGAAAGCAGAAACGGGGTTCCCGCTTGATACTTCCTCCTAACAACGCCGCCCCGAAGTGGTGGGGGCGCCTTCTGCGGCCCAAAATTTTAGCGAATTGAAACCAGATGTGGAATCATTTGCGATGTGTTTTTTTCTGGGGTGCATTTTCTAAATTTGGGGCCTATTTGGAAGGACCGAAAACGCCCGCGTTGCAGCGGGAGCACGTCTTGGAACAACCAGAGACGCAGAAATGGGGGCAGCGCTGCAGCGGGAGCACCATTTTGAAGAACAAAAAAAATCGGATTGTCAAAAGCACAAGTGGAAACCAGGAAATGAAGCCAGCGCTGCAGCGGAAGAAAGATTCGGAACGAGCGGAACCGCGAAAATGAGGCCAGCGCTGCAGCGGGAGTACGATTCGGAACGAGCGGAAGCCCGAAAATGAGGCCAGCGCTTCAGCGGGAACAACTTTATATATAATATTAATGAAAACAACAAAAGAAAAACAACAACAACAACAACAAAAACAACAACAACAACAACAACAACAACAACAACAACAACAACAACAACAACAACAACAACAACAACAACAACAACAACAACAACAACAACAACAACAACAACAACAACAACAACAACAACAACAACAACAACAACAACAACAACAACAACAACAACAACACCGACAACAACAACAAAAACAACAACAACAACAACAACAACAACAGCAACAACAACAACAACAACAGAAAGAAAGAACGAAAGAAAGAAAGAACAAAAAAACGGGTACTCTGTGTGAAAAGACAATACGCAGAGGGGGGCCAGACATCTTCTGGACGTCATCAGGGGAGAGAGGAGAATAGTATCCGTAGTGTGCAATTGCGGAGGGAGAAGAGGGGAAGGGAGGGCTTTTTGTTGGATTGCACTCCCGAATTGCCGTCTCGGCTGTCAGATGATGGCGGCGCTCGCTGGCTGTACCTACGCGCAGACATGCAACGAGTAGATTATTGGCATCGGCACCAAGTGCGGGTGAGATCTCACACCCGTCTCCTGCCCAGTCACGAGCCTATCATAGACCGCTAAGACGCGGAGGAAGGAGGGGAGGGGAGGGAGGGGGGAGGGCGGAGGGGGAAGGGCGACAGGAGAAGGCGTGAGGGGTAGGGAGGGTGGGTAGGTGGGGAGGGAGGGATTGTGGCACGCCAGGGGGCGACACCGAAACTCACGGCGGCCGCGTCCGAGGCAGAGGTGACGCGCCGACGGCGCATGGGCGCCCTGGGACCCCAGGCGCATGGTCAAGCATAAGATCGAATTACAGCCTCGGGGACGCACTCCGGGTCAACGCAGACCCGGGTCAGTCGGGCCTTGTGAGATCCTGCAGGGTCCTGCAGGATCACGCACCCAAACCCAAGTCAGTGCGCACCTGGCCCTGCAGGATCCTGCAGGATCCGGCGCTCTGGCTGACCCCCGCTTGCATTGACCCCCGTCTCTTGAGCCACGACAGCCAGCAGGTGGCGGACCGCCCGCGCCGCTGGTGGAGCGGGATCTGGTGCCCCGCCGTATCCGAACTCGAAGCCGAGCGCCTCCAGTCACGCGGCGGGGCGGGATCTGCTGCGCTCGGGCCGCCCACGCGAGCACAACACCTGCTCGGGGGCGATGGGCTCACCGTGACCTTGCGACGGCGGCTGCTCTACGAGGACCCGGCCAGCACCAACGGCGGGCCCTGCTACAATGCAGCCCACGGCAGCACGAGTCGCTCGCGAACCACGATCCGTTCGCAGAGCATGCCAGGAAGTGCCCCGTGAGACGGGGGTTCGTCCGCCGCCACGATGAAACAAGGGACACGCTGTGCGAGTGGCTCGCCGAGTGCTACGGGCAGACTGCGTCAGCTTCGAGCAGCGCATCCACCTCTGGGACCAGCGCACGGACGACCCCAGAATATGCAAGCGGGGCAGGCTCACCTAAGGGCTCTGTGACAGCCCCAATAACACGTATAGCCAGTCACCAACACTAGCCATGAACAGCAGTACACCAAGATGAAGCTGCCACCCAGCAACTGACTCCACAGCATACTTCAGCACCGAAGCCAAGGAGAAACGTCGAACCCCCTGAAGCAACATCAAACCCGTGGCGACCGCTCCTTCTCCTCTTCCTCCTCCTCCTCCTCCTCCTTCTCCTCCTCCATTCCTTTTCCTCCTCCTCCTCCTCCTTCTCCTCCTCCTCCATTCCTTTCCCTTATAAGTACCTCTTCCCTGTCACGCCCCGAGGCTGGTCGAAAGAGCGGGTCGGGCGTTCCGCCTGAGACTTCCTCACCATCTATGACCTTGAAGCTAGGAAACTGGCAACAGTTACACTGATGGAGGGCGGGTGGCTTTCAAAATGTGACTCTCGCCTCAGCGCCGCGCACATTGATTCTAATTCTACAGAACCATAAGCGGAAGGAGGGAGGGGTGGGGAGGGGGGGGGGGGGGCGACAGAGGGGGGGCGGAGGAGGGAGGGGGGGAGAGAGGGGGGGGCGGTGGGTTGCCACCTGGTCTGGCATGGCCCCCATGTGCGAGGCCTGGCTGAAGAGGTGGGCCGAATAGCTGATGAACCTGCTCGCCTGGGCCTGGGAGCCGCCGATGCTCCTCGGGGCTGCAGCGCGCACGGCGCGCTGGCCACGAGATTTAGGTCGGGCATGTCCCCCTACAGGCAGGTTTTGGATGAATCAATTGTCAACAAACACTCACTCAATAATACTCCAAAAATATCGTATAACAATCGTCCCCATACTATTTTTTACTATTTCCCTACCTAGGCTCTGCCTAGAGGGTTCTTACTCTCTTAGCTTAAAGGGGCCGGGCAGTGCTACACGCCCCGGGCGGTTCCCCCGGTCCCCGCCCCGCGGTTCCCCCAGTCCCCTGGGAGCTTTAGCTTTAGCTTAGCTTTAGCTTAGCTTTAGCTTAGCTTTCGCTTAGCTTTAGATTAGCTTTAGCTTAGCTTTATCTTAGCTTTAGCTTAGCTTTAGCTTAGCTTTAGCTTAGCTTTAGCTTAGCGTTAGCTTAGCTTTAGCTTAGCTTTAGCTTAGCTTTAGCTTAGCTTTAGCTTAGCTGTAGCTTTAGCTTTACTTTAGCTTAGCTTTAGCTTAGCGTTAGCTTAGCTTTAGCTTTAGCTTAGCTTTAGCTTAGATTTAGTTTAGCTTTAGCTTAGCTTTAGCTTAGCTTTACCTTAGCTGTACCTTAGCTTTACCTTAGCTTTACCTTAGCTTTAGCTTAGTTTTACTGTTACTACTAATGCTGCTTTCCCAGGGGCTCCAACTCCTAGGTAGGGTCGCACTGGGATAATTTTGAATATTCCTCCTGTAGAGGGGCATGCCTGACTTAACACAATATCGTCATTGGACCACAGGATCTCAGCAAACCGCCTGTCAGGTCTTCTCAGAAGGCGGCGGGGCTTCTCAGAAGGGATCTGGCCTTCTGAGAAGCGTTGTGTGTGTGTCCTCGGGGAAGGCTCAGAGAATTTCTCAGAGAGCCGGGGGACTTCCGAGCCTTCTGAGAAGGCCCGCCCCTTCTCACTCCCCCCCAGGCTCGCCGCCGAGTAGCTGGGACGAGGTGTAGAGGGCCTCGAATGAGACGGTCGAGACCAGACTGGCATAAGCGGCAGCACGTGGGGGGCACGCGAAAGGTTCGGGGCTCTTGCTGGAGCGCCAGATGCTCGTGCCGTTCCTCACGCCGGTGCCGGGCCGAGGCGCGAGCGCCACCAGGTGCGCGACTCCACGCGCCGTGGATGGCCCCTTGGTGTGGAGGATACCACTCCCTCGGCCAGGGTTGAGCCACGAGCTGGATGGAGAGGATGCAGCTCCCTGGATGACTACCTACCAGACCACCCCAACCCAACCCGAAGACCCGAATTGGACCCCAATTTCGGGTTGGGGGGGGTACGGATCCCATGTGTTTTTTCAACGTTCCCCGACCCCCCCCCACTGGAAATCGAGGATAAATTTGGACCTTCGGGTTGGGTTGGGGTGGTTTGGTGGGTGGTGACTGGAAGCACTGGGAGGGGGTCAGACGTGCTCTGGAGGATGCCGCCCCTCGGGCAAGAGTCCAGCCCGATGCCGCCGGCAGGCTCATCTAGCCTCTGGTCCGTTGCCCGGGATGCATCATACGCCCTCTGGCCACCCACGCAACCAGTCAGCGTGTGAGACTGTCGTCCTAGAACTCCCGGAATTCCCCACACAGAGACCCCGAGCCAGAAATTCTACGCCCCCCCGGGGCCCAGCCTGACCTTCGGCCGACCCCCAGCCGACCCCCGCAAGACGGCCTCCGAAGGGGCCAGGCGACGAAGTGGACCCCGCAAAGCGAAAGGAATCATCCAAGAATCCACCACCCACCCACCACCACCACGCCAAGCGCACAACAGACCACCCCTACCCTCCTCAGCCTGGCCGCCTCAGCCCCGCTCTGCCAAACCCAAGAGACTACTCTTTCTAATTCTCGATGACGGGCGTGATCGGGGGGAAGGGGGGGAGTTCGTCCCCCCCCCCCGATCACATCACAGCGGGGGGCCGCCGGAAATCTCAGGACATCCTCGAAGATTGCGTCGGAAATCTTTGCACACATGAGCGCACAATAGCGCGACGTCATCGCAGCGGGGGCGAGGGAGAGGGCCGATCACGGCTGCTGCCGCCCAGACCTTGCAAAAACAGGCTCCAAGCCCACTGCACATCCGAAACCCTCCACGACCAAGACCCCGCCACACAACGACAGACCCCTTCGCTTCAGCCCGCTCCATCCGCCGCTCTGACTCCGCGCCCCGCCCCAGCTTCCCGGCTGCCCCGCCGCCCTCCCCCAGGCTCTCCAGGTGCCGACGGGGCTGGAGTACAGCCACCTGCCCTTGCCGTTCGCCCACACTGGCATCCCCTGGCTGCGGGGTCGGCGACACTGCCGCCAGTCCCTGGCCACTCCGCACCGCCGGGCACAGAAATGCCCTCCCTCCACCTCCTCTGCCCCCCCGCCCCTCCCCTCCCCTGCCGTCACCCATCGCCTCTCCCTCGTTCCCCCCACATCCCTGTGGCGGGGAGTCGGAGCGGGAAAGGCACAAAGGGCTGGAGGGAGGAGATGGATAGGGGGCCCAAAGCTCTGACGTCAAGGTTTTTTTCAAAAATACGGCACCGTGGACCTCAAATGCCTTCAAAAACATAACACCTAAGTCACACCGGTCCTCTACGCTCAGGTGGTGTAACGAACTTGTGTCCTGTCTCTGCCAAAACTCATCTTTCCCGTGCTCGGGGGAGGGGGTTATCACTGTTCCCAATTAATATACACCCCTCCCCCAGGCGACCAGCGGCCAACCAGGAACCATGAGGGCCCCCCACAACCATCCCTGTCACAAAACCCTGCAAAACGCACTTTGCCTCCACATTTGGAGCATGCGCGGCCAACCCGATGCGGCCCCCCTCACCATCCCTGCCAAAAAATATGCGAAGTACACTTTGGGGCAGTTTTGTATCATGTTCGTGCGGCCCGCGAGCACTTCGTATTGTTTTTGACAGGGACGGCGGGGATGTCAGCAAATTCCCTGCTGCGCGCAAGGCTACCATCCCTAACAAAAACAATCCAACATGCACCTCGCAGCTACATCTGGATCATGCGCGGCCATCCCGCGATCACTGCGAAGTGGTTTTTGACAGGGACCCTGGGGGTGGCGTATGGCCTGCTGCGCGCAAGCCCACCAGACACAGTGATGGGCATTGCTGGTCGAGAAAGATGGTGGGGGCCGACATGTTTCCCGATGTGTGCTGCCACGTGCGCAGGCGCACCTGACACACTCCGCGCGTGCCCGAAACGTGGCACACCTGGCGCGGCTGGAATATGCGGCACACCTGGCGCACGCGGAGCACGTGGCGCATCTGGCGCACCAGGCGTGCCTGGCACGCTCGGGCCCCAGGGGTACCTGGCGCGCGTGGCGCGCCTGGCACGCGTGGCGCACCTCGCCCAAGCGTCGCGCACCTGGGGTCGGTTTTGGTTCCCAGTAGCTGTCCATCCACAGACGACCGCTGAACATGCTGAGGCTCGGGTGTTACTGATGTGTTGGGAGAGCGGGTGGGAGTGAGCTAGACGGCTTGCTATCTAGGAGGTGTGTTGATCACTGTTCCTTCTTAATATACACCCCCTCCCCTCTGGCGACTGGCGCCCAACCAGGAAGTATAAGAACACCATGACGTCCCGCACCCCACCATCCCTTGCAAAAAACAATACAAGCCGCACTCTGCTTCCAAATTTGGAGCATGCGCGGCCAACCCGATGCGGCCCCCACTCCCCCACCATCCTTGTCAAAAACAACGTACAAAGTACAGTTGGGGGCAAAGTCTTGAGTCATGTTCGTGAGGCCCGCGAACACTTTGTATTGCTTTTGACAAAGACGGCGGGGGTGTCAGCATATTCCTTGCTGCGCGCAGGGCTACCAACACTGACAAAATCAATCCAACATGCACCTCGCAGCTACATCTGGATCATGCGCGGCCATCCCGCGATCACTGTGAAGTGGTTTTTGACAGGGACCCTGGGGGTGGTGGCGCGTGGCCTGCTGCGCGCAAGCCCACCAGACACAATGATGGGCATTGGTTTTCGACAACGATGGTGGGGGCCGAGATGTTTCCCGATGTGTGCTGCCACGTGCGCAGGCGCCCCTGACGCACTCTGCACGTGCCCCAAACATGGCGTTCCTGGCGCGGTTGGACTGTGCGGCACACCTGGCGCACTCGGAGCACGTGGCGCATCTGGCGCACCAGGCGTGCCTGGCACGCTCGGGCCCCAGGGGTACCTGGCGCGCGTGGCGCGCCTGGCACGCGTGGCGCACCTCGCCCAAGCGTCGCGCACCTGGGGTCGGCTTTGGTTCCCAACAGCTGCCCATCCACAGACGACCGCTATGCGTTGGGAGGGCGGGTGGGAGTCAGCTAGGACAGATAGGAAGCTTGATCACTGCTCCCTATTAGTATACACCCCCTCTCCCAGGCGACTGGGAGCCAACCCAGGTCCATGCGGGCCCCCCCCACCATACCTTGAAACAAATCCAAAACGCACTCTGCCCCCACCATCCCTGGCAAAAAACAATACAAAACACACCGTGTCTCCAAATCCGGAGCATGCGCAACGAACCCGCTGCGGCCTCTCCCCACCATCCTGTCAAAAAACAATACAGAGCACACTTGGCGGCGGCGGCGGCTGCGACGCTGCGGCGGGGGCAGCGGCTGCGGCGGCTGCGGCGGTGGCGGCTGCGGGGGCCGCGGCGGCGGCGGCGGCGGCGGCGGCGGCGGCGGCGGCGGCGGCGGCGGCAGCGGTGGCGGCAGCGACTGCGGCGGCAGCGGCTGCGGCGGCGGCGATTTGGCAGCGGGGGCAGCGGCGGCGGCGCGGCGGCGGGGCGGCGGGCAGCGCGGTGGCGGCGGCAGCGGCGGACAGCGGCGGCGGCGGCGGCGGCGGCGGCGCGGAGCCGGCAGCGGCGCGGAGCCGGCGGCGGCGGGCGGCGGCGGCGGCGGCGGATTGGCCCCCAGTAGCTGGCCATCCAAAGAAGACTGCTGCATATGCTGCGGCTCGGGCCAGGCTCGGGTGCTACGTATGTGTTGGGAGGGCGGGTGGGAGTGAGCGAGACGGCTTGCGAGTGGGGAGGGCGCCTTGACCCCTCCCCCTACCCCCCCCCCGTGGGCCTCTAAGGAGGAGAGCCCCAAGGTGTCAGAGGGCGCTTGTCAATCAAAGCGAGAAGCCTAA
>CAUYUJ010016085.1:100000-122500 GCA_963575745.1 Prorocentrum cordatum | reverse complement strand
TCGAACCGATGATTCGGATCGGCGATCAAAAAGAATCGGATCGGCGGAGAGCGGCAGCCGGCGAAAAGCGGCGGAATCGGATCGGCGGAAATCGGCGGAATCGGAATCCATCGAAATCGAATCAAATCGAATCTGAGGAATCGAAACGAGCCCTGCACCCCTCCCCTCTTGCCCGCTTCCCGCCAAGAAGAGAGCGGGGTCCTGTGTGGCGCTGGTCCCAGGCCCGGGGGTGTTCTCCGAGACCAGCCCAGCGCTTCAGTGATCCCGAGCTTGCCATCGCTCGCAGGTCCATTCCCTGGGCACGTCTCGGTCTCCTGCGTGCTGTTTTTGCGGCAAGATGATCCGGGATGCTCCTCGATACCACGCGAGCCATGCGAGCCATGCGAGCCGTGCTCGCTGACGGTCTCGTGGAGCGCTCTGGGGCCCGTAGTCCGTCAGGACTCCTCCCCTAAAGGGGTCCTGGGACACACAAACAAATAGACACGGATCCCAGGTTCCCCATCTTTTCCCGTATCTTTTTGTTCGTTTTCCCCCCCACTTCCCATATCTTCCCCCTTCTTTCCCAGGAGTCGACGATGAATTGTGTCTGTGTGTGTTTTTCCCCTCCTGATCCCCTCCGTGGCGACCTTCTCTTTTCCCTGGCCTGGAAAAAGCGAGGTACGAGTGAGGACGCTCTTGTCGGGCGAAGCCCTCCAGGGAGGGGTTCCAGAGGGGATGCGAGGGGAGCACGCACACGTCTGACACGGCTGATGGCCGCCGGGGGGCCGTTTCCCTCGTGCTTGCTCGAGTGAAGCGGCTCTCGGGCGGCTCCCGTTTCCTCATACTTCTTCGAGTGAAGCGGCTGAAGGGCCCCAAGACGGCCCAAAAGGGCACCAAAATGACCCAAAGACGGCCCCAAGAGAGCTTCGGACGGCCTCCAGACGGTCCAAGAGAGCCTCCAGACGGCTCCAGAGGCTCTCCAGAGGGCCTCCGAGAGGGCCAGGGGAGGCCAAAAACATCGAGGGTCCAGAAGGGCCCCAGACGGCCCCAGAAGCCCCAAAGATCGTCCCCAGGACGGTCCCAGAGGCCCCCTGCGCTCCTGTCCAGGACAGCGGCAGCGGCCACCGCGGATGGAGGGAAAGAAAACGGTCCGACGACGCGCAGGAGTTTATGAGGCAACTGCTGGGAAGTCTTCGTCGGAAGGATCACGGAGGATGAAGCTCCATTGGGGGGCTGCTGCGCCAAATCAGGCCGCGGATTAAACGGGATTGAGTCGGGTTTGGCGGGATTGCACGGCATTGAGCCGGATTCAGCCGGATTTCAGACCAGGGCATAGCCAGAATTTGACCTCCCGAGAGTTGCACCCGAAGAATGTGATGCTAGGCAAGAGTGACCTTTGGTGCGCGGCTTTAGGGGACTAGAAAGGGCCCAAAGCCAAGCGTGCGGGCCACTGCTAGGGCCAACCCTGTGCGCCCGCACCAAAGGTCACTCCAGCCAAAGGTCATTCTCACGAGTAGCCGAACGGTGACCATGACCAAGACTGCACGCGGAAGTGTCGGTGTCGATCGCAGTCGCCGTCAATCGTGGTCACCGTCGATTCGTGGGCCACCTCCGCGAATCGACGACAGCCGGCAAGGACCATGAACAAGATCGGCATCGACAACAGAAGAACAACGCCCATGCACCGTCTCATTCCCTACCTAGGCTCTGCCTAGAAGGGTTCTTACTCTCTGGGCTTAAAGAGGCCGGGCAGTGGAAAGCGCCCCGGGCGGTTCCCCCCGTATCCGCCCCGCGGTTCCCCATGTTACGTCGCCTTAGCTTAGCGTTGCTTATCTCATCTTAGCTTAGCCTAGCTTAGCTTAGCTTAGCCTAGCCTAGCCTAGCTTAGCTTAGCTTAGCTTAGGTCAGCTTAGCTTAGCTTAGCTCAGCGCAGCGCAGCATTAGCATGATATAGCATAATATAGCATAGCATAGCATAGCATAGCATAGCATAGCATAACGTAGCATAGCATAGCGCAGCATAGCATAGCGCAGCATAGCATAGCATATCAAAGCATAGCATAGCATAGCATAGCGCAGCATAGCACAGCATATCATAGCTTAGCTTAGCATAGCACAGCGCAGCACAGCATAGCATAGCATAGCATAGCATAGCATAGCGCAGCATAGCCTAGCATAGCATTGCATAGCATAGCGCAACATAGCATAGCATAGCATAGCGCAGCATAGCATAGCATAGCATAGCATTGCATAGCGCAGCATAGCATTTCATAGCATAGCATAGCATAGCACTGCACAGTGCAGCATAGCATGGCATAGCATAGCATAGCGCAGCATAGCATAGCATAGCATAATGGCATAACATAACAGCATGGATGTTGCTTTCCTAGATGCTCCAACTCCTAGGTAGGGTCGCACTGGGATAATGTTTGGACTCCACTTAGGCCCCGCTCCAACACGGCGCTGTGCAAACATCTATTCGGCCGCACCGTACCATTCCAGGGTCGACGATCGACGACGCTGTGAGACGCCAACGAGGCAAGCCGGCCGCGGAGACAAGATCCCTCGACAGTTTGGTTATGGCCCGCGCGTTTCCTCCCACGAAACGTTCAGCGGCCATTGAGCAGCCAGCGAGCAGTGGCCAGCGAGCAGCCGTGGCCGCGGCCTCTCCGGCGCCCCTTCCATGGCTGGCCGCCCGCCTGAGGCATCCCGACGTCCTCCACCGCCAACGAGTAGGCCCCCTCGCAGGAGCTCTGCCCATTCGGAGACCTGGGGTGGGGCCACACTCCCGTCGAAGATCCCACGGACACCAAATATCCGACTGCACTTGTAACAGGTCTGATATCAAAGAGAAAACTATACAATCACAAGCCGAAAAAGTTCTGGGAATGCGTTGGCCGAAACTCTCCCAGAGCTCCGACCACTCTCCTGCAAGAAGGTGGCGATCTCCAGAGCCAGCCCAGCGCGTGCAACACACAGGGTCCACTCCATGTCCGCCGCAGAGCTTGCGCCGCACTGGCGCAAAGAAATGCCACTCAACTGTTTGATACGGTTTCTGTGCTATAACGATAGCCCCCCCCCGAGCAGCACGCCGCCGCATGCGCCCACCCGCCTCCCGACAGGCCTGTTCCTCTTAGAAAGCAATGGAGCCGCGCTGCAGCGGCTGCAATCCCTTACAAAATGCGATGGGTCCGCGCCTTCGAAGGCAAGATATGGCCCAAGATGCCTCCAAGACGGCCCTGGGAGGCCTTGAATTCGGCCCAAACTGGCCCGTGGACGGACCACGAGGCCCCCCAAACGGTCCAACACTGGGTGCTGTCGGTGGAGCTGATCAGGGCAACACACACACACACACAGGGCAGACACGCGGCCTGAGAACCAGCGCGCCTAGAGCCCACACCCTGGCCATGCGGCAGATCGGAGTGCCTCGATCGCGGCGCCGCTGGGGCTCTCGGGGGCGACGACAGGGGCGAGTAGCCGAGGGGCGGGCACTACACGTATTCGCCCGGGAGCCTTGTCGAAGACAGAGATCATCGGCGCACCTGAATACATGTATTGTTCTCCCCTGGGCTACTCGCTCCTGTCGTCGCCGCTGGGGCTCGCTCTCCAGCCCCCTGGGCCAACGGAGGTGGAGCCGGAGCGGGAGAAGCTGCCCCCGCGGAGGCGGTCGAGACCTTCGGGGCCTGGAGGTCAAGTGGTCCTGGCGAAGAGCCCAGCCACATCTCGAGGATCGAAGCGTTTGAACGGTTGGTCCCCTCCTGGGCCTCCAGCCCCACCGAAGGACTCCGACCCAGAGTCCTCATCGCCCTCGTGGTCCTCATAATCCTCGTGGTGTGTCCAGGAGGCCTGGAAGGATGTCAGGCGTGGTGGTCTCCTTGAGGTTCCGGCCCTGCTTCCTGGCCCTCTGCCTCTCTGGCGATCCTGCGGCCCCCTCGTCTCTTCCTCTCTTCTAGAGGCGTGGTCGATCAACGGGCGCGTTCCTGCAGGCCCAGCTCTCCAACACCCCCTCTGATGGAAGAAAAACTTTATGAATACAGTCGGACCCAGGCCAGAAGAACATCGCTCAAGAACATGAGACCCTCCGTCGGCCGAAGCACACAAAACATCCTAGGGTACTCTCCGCAGGGTGCACAAGCACAGCCAACGAGCACGAAGAACATCAGGGCACCCTCTACGAACCGACCTCGATCTTGTACCTCGGTCCGGCTGTAACACTTTCGGAGGTCCGCGCGGAGCTCTTGGATCTGCGCTGAGCCCCGCCCCTCCAGGGCTGGCGCCCCGGAGTCCCGAGGCCGACGGGGAGCTCTCGAGACTTCTGGGAGCCTCTGGCGACCTGCGAGGGCCTGCTCCTCCTCGCTTCTCCACGCTCCTCCTCCACGCTCCTAGCACCTCCTCGTTCCTCGCTCATCCTCGCTCTTCCTCTTCCTTCAGCTCCTCGCTCCCCCGCGCTGGTCCTCGTCCCTCTCCTCCGCCCAGTCGCTCCTCCCCTGTCCCGTTTCCTGAAATGAAGAACTCCGTCATGTCGCACCCCCGGACGTGTCGGCAGGGCGGGCCGGGCGTTTCGCCCGAGCCTTCTTCGCCGCTTCGTGCCCTTGACACTTGAAAGTTCGCAACAGTCTCACGGATGGGGGGCGGGTCCTTTCCCAAGTGTGGCTCTCGCCTTGGCGCCGCGCACATTCGTCTTAACAGTTCGCAACAGTCTCACGGATGGGGGGCGGGTCCTTTCCCAAATGTGGCTCTCGCCTTGGCGCCGCGCACATTCGTCTTAAAAGTTCGCAACTGTCTCACGGATGGGGGGCGGGTCCGTTTCCAACTGCGGCTCTCGCATTGGCGCCGCGCTCATTCGTCTTGAAAGTTCGCACTAGTCTCACGAATGGGGGGCGGGCCCGTTTTGAAACATAGCTCTCGCCTTGACGCCGCGCACATTCGTCTCAAAAATTCGCAACAGTTTCACGGATAGGGAACAAGCCCTTTCCCAAATGTGGCTCTCGCCTTGGCGTCGCTCACATTCAACTTAAAAGTTCGCATCAATCTCACGGATAGGGGGCGGGTCCTTTTCCAAATGTGGCTCTCGCCTTGGCGCCGCGCACACTCGTCTTAACAAGTCGCATCAGTCTCACGGATGGGAAATGGGTCCTTTTCCAAATGTTGCTCTCGCCTTGACGCCGCGCACATTCGTCTCAAAAATTCGCAACAGTTTCACGGATAGGGGGCGGGTCCTTTCCCAAATGTGGCTCTCGCCTTGGCGTCGATCACGTTCGCCTTAAAAGTTCGCATCAATCTCACGGATGAGGGGCGGGTCCTTTTCCAAGTGTGGCTCTCGCCTTGGCGCCGCGCATATTCGTCTTAAAAGTTCGCGACAATATCACAGATGGGGGGCGGGTCCTTTTCCACATGTGGCTCTCGCCTTAGCGCCACGCACGTCCGTCTTAGAAGTTCGCGACTGCCTCACGGATAGAAGATGGGTCAGTCTCAAGATGTGGCTCCCGCATCAGCGCCACGCACATTCGTCCTAAAAGTTTGCAGCAGCTTCAAGGTTGGAAGGCGGCTCCTTCTCGAAAGATGGCTCTAGCGCTAGCGCTAGCGCACAGCTTCTTTTACAATAATTAAGAATTCGCACGTTCGTCGTCCCAGGAACGGTGGTCTGGCCTGATTCGGGATTGTCAGGACGCAACATTCACATTGATTCGGAGCGGTGAAGTCCCAGGATTTGCATTCTAGCACGATTCAATACTTTCAGGGCGCACCAGTCATGTTGATCCGCGGCGTTGAAGTCCCAGGAAATGTGCTGGGGCACGACCGAGGCTTCTGAGACGGTCATCTTCTGACGGGCCACTTCCCGCAATGAAAACAAATTACTTCAGGGACTAAAAAGAGGAGCTTAGAGGGAGAGTTGATTCCAGCATCATCAGCATCATCATCCATCACAGTCAGCGTCATCAGCAGCCTAGGCATCATCATCAGCAACATCATCATGATCAGAGAGAGCGTGATCCACCGCCGCTTTACTATGGAAAATTGCCGCCCTTTTCCTCTGGAACCTGGGGGTCCCCCCCCCCCTCCGAAAATCCCCCCCCCCTTGCTGGAACCCCCCCCCCCTCCCCCCTTCCCCCGGCAAACCCCCCCCTCCCCCTCCCCCCCCCCTCTGGAAAACCGGGGGGGGTCACTACCGGTTCGAACCCCCCCCCCCCCCCCCTCGAAAACCATTGTCCCCACCACTACCGTCCCCACCACTGTCCCACTGTCCCCACCACTGTCCCGCTGTCCCCTCACCACTGTCCCCACCACCACCGTCCCCACCACTGTCCGCACCCCCCTCGGTTTTCGAGGGGGGGGGTTCGAACCGGTAGTGACCCCCCCCCGGTTTTCGAGTTCGAGGGGGGGGGAGGGGGGGTGGTTCGAACCGGTAGTGACCCCCCCCCTTTTCATAATATGAACGGGGGGGGGGAGGGGTTCGAACCGGTAGTGACCCCCCCCGGTTTTCCGGAGGGGGGGGGAGGGGTTCGAACCGGTAGTGACCCCCCCCGGTTTTCCGCCAGCGTCGGTAAAACAAATTACTTGAGGAACTAAAAAGAGGAGCTTAGAGGGAGAGTTGATTCCAGCATCATCAGCATCATCATCCATCACAGTCAGCGTCATCAGCAGCCTAGGCATCATCGTCAGCAACATCATCATGATCATCACCACCATCCTTATCGTTCGCATCGTCCGCAGCATCTGAGTCATAGGCCTAATCCTCTGATGCCTCTTGTTAATAATCCTCGTCCCCCTCCTCCGCGCTGAACATTAGCATCAGCGTCAGAACTCGTTTATGGTTCCTGCTCATCGCTCCTCACCATCAGTATTATGAGCGTCGATAATGCTCCTCCTCCTCTTCCTCACCCCCCCCTCCTTCCCTCCTTCCCCACCTCCCTGTCGTATCCCATCACCCTGATTCCTCATGCTTGCTATTGATGCATTATCCTCATCCTGTACATCCTTCTCTTCTTCCTCCTCATCCTCCATCCCTCCTCCTTGTCAGTAACTCCCCCTTGTGGCGCCACCAAGAATGTCTGTAGGGCGGTCAGTCCCTTACTTCTACACACTGCCTCATCCTGACGCACCGTTTTTGACAACTACACGGACTGAGGGCAGGTCGTTCTCAAAGTCTTCAATCCGCCTTTATCGCAAAACGAAAGGGAAACGAAAGCAGCCCACGAGATCGCCAAAACACCGTCTAGGTCCACCCCTGGATTATTTTCTGCCTACTCTTCGGAGACCCCTCCTGCAGAGGGCCGTGCCCCACCGAACCCTGCCGGGCAGGTCGGGCGGGCGGACCTTCCACGAGGCGGGCCGGACGGGCGGGGCCCCTCGGCGGGCGGGCGGGCCCCGGCGGGCAGGCAGGGCGGGCGGACCCCAACGGGCCGGTCGGGCGGTGCACCGGTGGAGGGCAGAAGGTCCCCTCCCAGAAGAAGTCGCCCCGACGAGCGAAGGCCGTGGAGCACAGGCAGCCCGTGCAGTGAGGATGCACGATGAGGACGCAAGGGCCTTGGACGCCCATTTCGGAGCTTCTCGAGCGGGGCGCGGCCGACGAGAGTGGCCAAGGATGGGCCGAGGAGGCAAGGATGCGTGGGTACCCTTGGGAAGGTTGCCCGTCCTTACTATGCGGGTTGACTGTACACGCACCCAGGGGAGGAATCGAAGAGGGCAGGGCTGTCTGGTAGACGCCCAGGGCCGTGCACCTCCTCCTCCTCCCTGTCCTCCTCCTCCTCCTCCTCCCTCCTCCTCCTCCTCCTCCTCCTCCTCCTCCTCCTCCTCCCTCCTCCTCCTCCTCCTCCTCCTCCTCCTCCTCCTCCTCCTCCTCCTCCTCCTCCTCCTCCTCCTCCTCCTCCTCCTCCTCCTCCTCCTCCTCCTCCTCCTCCTCCTCCTCCTCCTCCTCCTCCTCCTCCTCCTCCTCCTCCTCCTCCCGTGAATCGACGCGGGCGGGCGGGCTGCCGGGCCAGCGAAGTCGGCAGGCCCTAGCGGGCGGTTCGGGCGAATGCGGATCCTAACGTGCGCGGCGGGCGGAGCACCGAAGCAAGCTGCGCAAGAGGCAAGGAAGTCTCGGGCGAGGTCTAGACTGCAGACAGAAGCGGAGGGGAGTCTCGTGCAACGGCGAGGTCCCTGGGCGTCAAGAGCGCGGCGCTTGGATGGATTGCAAAGAGGTCCAGGGCGAGAGCGCGATTCTGAATTAGTGGCAAGGACGTCTCGAAGGAAAGAGCGATTCCTGCATAAGTCGTGTGGAACCGTCAGGCGGGAGCCGTTGTTGTACTTCGGGGGCCAGTAACGCAGCTTGAGCCCCAGGCCTTTCCCTGCTGGCAAAGCAAGGTCCGAGCCTGTGTGGGGTGGGGGGCACTTCCGCTCAAGAGACACAAGTGGGCACTGGGGGGGATCAACAATAATCACTCTTCAGACATGTAGGGATCAAACACTGACTCGGAGGTCCTCGCGGAATCCTCGGATCGGCGCTGGACCCCCCTCCCTGGCGTACGGAGCGCGCCAGGGGCGGCGCCGGAGGCGCCGCCAGGGGAGGCCCAGCACCGATCCGAGGAATCCGCGCGGACCTCCGAGTTATTGGTTTTTGCTTGTGTCGCTAAAATGAGAACTCAACATCATCATCATCGTCCTCCTCATCATCTTTCCCTCTTCCTGCATGAAATTCGCCACCCGGAAACCTCCAAGGACCTCCGGGGAAGTCCCCCGAGCCCTGCAGAGGCTTCAGGAGGCCGGAACATACATCCAAAACTCATATGTATTCGCATGCTTTATATATGTACACATATCAGAAAACAGCAACAAAACGACTAAAACTGACCTCGACCCTCGAGGTCCCACGACCAAAGGCATGTCCCCCGACCTCTCCCCCGATCCCCTCGCGTCGCGGAAAGAACACCCCGGGCAGTGTTCTGGTTGCTGCCTTCAGCCTCCGGGGGCCCTCGCCAGGCCCAAACCGTCAGAGACACCTCCGCAGGGAGAAAACGAAAAAGAAAAAAACATGGCGTCGGTGACTACCTACCAGACCACCCCAACCCAACCCGAAGACCCGAATTCGACCCGAATTTCGGGTTGGGGGGGGTACGGATACCACGTGTTTTTTCAACGTTCCCCGACCCCCCCCCACTGGAAATCGAGGATAAATTTGGGCCTTCGGGTTGGGTTGGGGTGGTTTGGTGGGTGGTGAGTCGGGGGCCCGGGTCCCGGAGCAGTCTCCGACGGCCCGCGGGGCCCGACGCCGGCCTCCCGAGGCCGAGAGCATCGAGCAGCGCGCCTCGAGCCTCGAGCCCTCGACACTCGATCCTCGCTCCTCGACGGCGGTCGGCCTGAACCGTGTTTCTCGTTTTCGTTTTGTTTTTTTGCTTCCCCTCGCTTCGTCTCCCATCCGCCTCCGCTGCAAGGCGAGGTCGGAACGAAAACGGCCCACGGGATCGCCAAAACACCGTTCAGGGCGACCCCCGCTCCTCGAGCCGGGGTCGCGCGGTCGGGGCCTCACCACGAGCACGCGGGGCACTCCGCGCGCCGCCGGCCACGGCTGGCCGTCGCAGGGCCTGGGAGGCGGCCGCGGCGTCGCTTCGGGCGCGGCCCGGCCGACCCCTCCGTGGCGAGCCTCCTGCTCCTCCTCCTCCTCCTCCTCCTCCTCCTCCTCCTCCTCCTCCTCCTCCTCCTCCTCCTCCTCCTCCTCCTCCTCCTTCTCCTTCTCCTCCTGGACCGCCTTAGCGTCGCGCAGCGACGCGCGAGCATCTTCGCGGCCTCGCGCCCCCCCACCGCCCCCTTGGCTTGGAGAGGGGCATCCGCTCTGGTTGGCGGCGCGCACAGGGGGGTAGGGGGAGGGGGGAAGGCTTCTCAGAAGCAGGGCTGGTTCTTAGAAGGCGCCAGCCCCCTACACCTCTCGACAAGGCCAGCGCCTTCTGAGAAGCAGGGGTGCTTCTGAGAAGCCTTCCCCCCCCTACCCCATCTGCGCGTGGCCGAGTATCCACAGATACGCGATGCCCTGATCTGTTCACTACGCGGCGGCCCCCCCCCGAAGTCTCGACCCTGTCCCCAAGACCTGTTTTTCATCCTGAGTCGCTTCGGCGGCGGACAAACCTCCCTTTAGCAAACTTCCCCTTCGTGAAAACGGCCTGGGACCGAAACCGACGGCCCTGGACCCGCAAAAACGACGGCCGCGACGCCCTCTCGCGAACCGACAACGGCCAATTCCTTAATCGGTGTCAGGGCAGGAGGAGGTCTATCCACCTCCGATCGTTCTGGGACGCTCCCGGGGCCCGGCGAGTGGGCGAGTAACGACATATGTACATGTACGCCCTCCGCGGTCTTGCCTGCACGAACGTCCGCGTTGACACGCACTCCAGGGGAAGCTAACCGCGTACGTGTACATATGTGAATGGCCTCTGAGCGAGGGCCCGCGGAGCCCGAACAAACGGCGACAAGACCTCCCGCCCTGACGTCTGTCACGACGCGAGCACTGCCCGGGCCTCTGGGAGGCCCTCCGCGCGTGGCCAAAAGCCGACCCCGACCGCGGCCCGCGCGCGAGACGGGGCCACCTCCGCCGACTGCCTACCAAACCACCCCGACCCAACCCGAAGACCCGAACTTCGGGTGGGGGGGGGTACACCACGCGAAATGGTTAAGAAATCATGGGTTAAGAAATTCATAGTCTCAGAACTTGAACAAAAACCCAACATGTCTATTAAAATCTTAAGATTTACATCGAAACGTTAAGAAAAATCGAGACTCTGGCCGAAAACTTAAGTTTTCTTAAGCATCGCCTAAGGTGTACGGGCTCCATATATGTGTTTTGTCAATGTTCCCCGACCCCCCCACCCCCCCACCACACTGGAAGTGGAGGGCAAGTCGGAGCCTTCGGGTTGGGTCGGGGCGGTTTGGTGGGCGGTGATCCGCGCCCCCGCGGGCGAGCTGTAGGCCCTCGAGAGGCCCCCGCCTGGTCGCCTGCCCATCACGCCTGGGAGCGAGGAGCGAGGGGGGCCGTCAAAGAAGGGATCGGTTCGACAGGGATCCAAGACGAGAGGATGAGAATCGGGCAAATGGAGGGAGGATAAATTGTGTGAGGATGCCTCGAGTGTGGATAGATCGAGTGAAGATCAACTTGAGAGGGGGATGGATCGAGAGGGGGATAAGATCGAGTGAAGATAAATCGAGAATCACTGGGATCCAGCGGATCTGGAGGATGTCTCGGGCGCCGCGGCCTTCTCAGAGCGTTCTGGAACGCTCCGAGAGCGTTCCGGAACGCTCTGGAACGATTCATCCTCGTACTAGCTCCGTCCGCGGAACGGTCAGGCCGCCCCCTACCCCAGAAACGGGCGCTGCACAAGAATCGCGATGGCTGAATGTTCTACGCTTGAGGCCCCTGGGGGCCGTCTCTCAGACCCAGGCGCCGTCTAAAAACAACCCTGGATGAAGGGCTGGCCCCGTGGAAGTGTCGGGATCCTCGGGAGGGGCACGTCACTGAAAACACGGCGTCGGAGGACATGGTCATCTTCCTCCAGCTCATCGTCCTCCTCGTTCCTTCTCTCCCTCCTCGTCGCTCCTCCGCGCTCCCCCTCTCAGTCCCACTGCCTCATCCGCCACCGTGGCTTCAGCCCGCAGCGGCGTGCCCCAAGGAGCATAAGATCCTGAGAGGTAAAGGGTCTGTAAGACTCGAAGGGCACAGACGCCCGGTGTCCCAGGCGCTCTTGGGCGCTACAGTCGGGCTGCTGAAAGAAGGAACGATAAACAATTTGGAGTCCCGAGACAGTACGGTGACAGACCGTGCGGTGACCTCGAAATCCCGCAAGACCTCACCGCACGGTCCGTCACCGCACGGTCTTGGGACCTCGGAGGCCCCAGTCGCCCGAGACATCCTCGGAGAGGAACTCGAGTCCCAAAACCGTGCGGTGACCCCGAATCCCCACTTACTCACCGCACGGTGAGGTCACCACACCGTTTGGGGGCCCCCGGAACAAGGAACGAAGCCCCTTTTTGGCCCCACAAGCGCCTGCGTGCACGAGGAAGGCTGGAGGAAAAGCCATAGAAGGACCTAAGGAATATCGAGCCCCTTTCTTACCCAAACTGTTCCTTCTTTCAACGACTTGGCTGTACAGGGGTACGTTGCATGGGCCTCTAGGACGGCGACCCCGCCCAACGGGGCCCCAAAGACGGGCGAAGAGGGCCCCAAGAAGGCCCCCAGCAGGGTCCGAGGGCCTCCGAGGCGGCCCGAGTGCTTTCCAAGACGCCCAAGGTGGCGTCAGCAGGACTCAGGAGGCCCCCAAGACGCCCTAAGCGAGCTCCAGGGGGAGCCCCCAAGAGGGCCCCAGGCAGCAAAAATCGTCCCAATCCCTTCGGAAAACGTAAATGTTTAGCATGTTCGCCATTTTCGTCGTCACAGCGTCCGAGACGGCCCAAGAGACCCCCATGATCAGCCGAAGGCCGCCCGAGAGGTCTCCAAGAAGGGCCCAAAGACGGCGCAAGAGGGCCCCAAGACGGCGCAGGAGGCCCCTTCGATAGCCCGAAAGGGCCTCAAGAAGGTTCCAAGACGGCTCCAAGAGAGGCCCCGGGTGGGGGACCACGAACCGAAAATCCGAGCCTTCCGCCCCAAGAAGCCCCGAGAGGCCCCCAAGCGGCCCCCAAAAGGCCCCAAGAGGCCCCTGAGGGGCCCCCGAGAGACTCCAAGAGGCCCCCAAGAGGCCCGAAAACAGCCCCCCAAGAGACGTCAAAACTGCCTCCAGGAGGACCCCGAGAGGCCTCGACCAGATCCCTCAAGTAGTGGATCGACTCCATAACTGATTTACCCCGCACGTGACTTTTCGTCGAAACTACCAACAAAAAAAAAAGAAACAACAAAACTACTCGTTTGATGTAGCTTCGACGAGAAAATAAGTTCTGGGGTCAATCATTTCTGTAGTCGATCCCCTACTCAAATCCCGACGAACATCTAAGAGGCCTTAGACCCACAACCCAGGCACGGTGGCGGGATGGGCCGAAGGCCATTTGATAATTCATTCCTCCCTTTAACACCCACGGGTGTGCCGGTAGCGCGGGCCAGGCGTTTCGCCGGAGACCCCCTCACCATTTATGACCCTGAAGCTTGGAATTTGCAACAGTTTTAAGCATGGAGGGCAGGTGGTCTTCAAAGTGTCGCCCTCGCATTACCGAGGCTCATATTCGTTGTGAAAGTTCGCAACAGTTTCAAGCATGGAGGGTGGGTGAACTTCAGAATATGGCTCTCGCCTTACCGCCAGGCTCATTCAAAAAGCTTGGAAGATGTTCAAGCATGGAGGGCGGGTGGTCTTCCACATGTGGCTCTCGCCTTGGCGCCGAGCAGATTCATTAGAAAGCTTGGAACAGTCTCAAAGAGGGAGGGGGCCGAGGTAGCCGCACGATGCCTCAAGAACGCACATGGGGGATCCAAGACGCTCCCAAGACAACAGATGCCTTGGACAACGCATGTTTCTTCGGCAGGCGTGTCTGTCCCACGTTTTGCCCCAAGGCGTCCCGAGAAAAATTCCGAGACGGCCCCCAAGAGCCCTCGAGACCACACACGACGGCCCGGGGTGGCTCAAGATGGCGCCCACACCGCCCAGAAGGGCCGAACAGAAGGTCCCCAAGTGGCCCCCCACGTTCTTGGGAGGGAAGAGGCGAGAAGGCAGATGGAGGAGAAAGAGGGAGTGGGATCTGGAGAAGACAAATGCAAGAATAAGGGCGAGAATGCAAGGAGTGGAGAAGGAGGAAATCTCCTTTCTTCCGCGCAACACCTGCAAGACGGCCCAGCAAAGTGACACGCCCGTGCGCGAGCAGCACTCCGAATGGCCTGATGAAGAATCCCCGAGACTAAACAGTTAGCAACTCAGCCTGTCAGCCTTACACGCCCAGGCGCGAGTGGCAAACCGACTGACGCGCTGAAGAATCTCAGCTGCTGAGAATCAATGGGAAAAGCAAGGGACGTATGAGGGAGGAGGACGGATGAAGGAGGATCAGGAGCGACCTGCTCCCGAGCGCATGGGGTGTATGGATACCGGTTGGGGGGGCCTTCTGGACACATGCCCGAGGGGCCTTCGTTCCTTCGTGGGGGTCTCTTGGGGCCGCTCTGGCTCCTGGACTGTTTGGGGGATCTCTTCGGCCCGTCTCGGAACCCTCTGGGCCAATCGCGGCGCCCTTTTGGCTCTTGGGCCATCTTGGATCCCACTGGGCCGCTCGGGGATCTCTTGGGGCGGTTTCGCCTTGGGCTCATCTTGGGCCATTTGCGGGCCCTCTTGGGTTGTCTTGAACACGAGGGCACTCCTGGGCGTCCTGGGGCCCCACATACCGCACTGGGGTATTATCGTGCCGTTGTTGGTCCCTCCTTGGACTCGGTTGAACCTTTTTGGGGGTGTGGAGCCGTGGTCGGCGCGCTCAATACTGAAAGGTACAACGTCGGAAACCGCCTGATACCATTACGAATCAATGATCCCAGTGCGACCCTGCCTAGAAGTTGGAGCATCTAGGAAAGCAACACCTACATCTACACCGACAGCTACATGAACATCTACACCTGCATCTACATCTACATCAACATCAACAGCGAGACTCACATCTACATATACATATACACCTACATCTACACCTACATCTACATATACATCTACATCTATACCTACATCCACATCTACACCTACACCTACATCTACATCTACATCTTCACTTTCACATCGGTGTTGCTTTTGCTTTGCATTGCCTTGCCGTTGCTTGTGCTTTTTCTTTTGCTGTTGCTTTTGCTTTGCTTTTGTGTTTGCTTTTGCTTGATTATGTGTTTGCTTTGCCTGCGCACAGACACACACACACACACACACACGCATGTCTTCGCATTCGCTCACCGGGTGTGCTTGAGAATGCTCCGTATCCGGTCTACACCGCACGACTTGGCATTGAGCAAGGTTCAGCAACACTGCTTGCACTAGGTTCAACACTGCTTGCACTAGGTTCAACACTGCTCGCGGCTCCTCCAAGAGCTGCAGGCTGTTCAGCACTGCTCGCGGCTCCTGCAAGAGCTGCAGGCTGTTCAGCACTGCTTGCAAGAGCTGCAGGCTGTTCAGCACTGCTCGCGGCTCCTGCAAGAGCTGCAGGCTGTTCAGCACTGCAGGTCCGGCATTGCGTTGTTTGTGTTTTGCTTTGCTGCTGCTGCTGTTGCTTTGCCTTTGCTTTGCTGCTATGCTATGCTATGCTATGCTATGCTATGCTATGCTATGCTATGCTATGCTATGCTATGCTATGCTATGCTATGCTATGCTATGCTGCGCTATGCTATGCTATGGTATGCGTTGCTTTGCTATGCTGCGCTATGCTGCGCTATGCTATGCTATGCTATGCTATGCTAGGGTACGCTCGGCTACGCTGTGTTATGCTATGCTAGGCTATGCTATGCTATGCCATGCTGCGCTATGCTATGCTATGCTATGCTATGCTGCGCTATGCTATGCTATGTTATGCTGCGCTATGCTGCGCGATGCTATTATATGCTGTGCTGCGTTATGCTATGCTATGCTAGGCTATGATATGGCATAATATGCTGTGCTATGCTATGATATGCTATGCTATGCTATGCTGCGCTATGACATGTTGCGCTATGCTATGCTGTGCTATGCTATGCTATGATATGTTAATGCTGCGCTGCGCTAAGCTAAGCTAAGCTAAGCTAAGCTGAGCTGAGTTCAGTTAAGCTACGCTAAGCTAAGCTAAGCTAGGCTAGGCTAGGCTAGGCTGAGCTAAGCTAAGCTAAGCTAAGCTAGGCTAGGCTAGGCTAAGCTAAGCTAAGCTAAGGTGAGCTAAGCTAAGCTAAGCTAAGATGAGATAAGCAAAGCTAAGCTAAGGGGGCGCAACTGGGGGAACCGCGGGGCGGATACTGGGGGAACCGCCCGGGCCGGTTCCCACTGCCCGGCCCTTTAAGCCAAGAGAGTAAGAACCCTTCTAGGCAGAGCCTAGGTAGGGAACTAAATGTTCCTCTCGGGGGCCTGTGGAGCGCACACCTTAGGGCCTCGCGGAGCTTGTGGGGAGCCTCCTCGACGTCATGGAAGCCATCTGAGCCATCTGACCGGAAGCCTCCCAGACGGTTGCGGGAGCGCCAGCCAGGTAACCCGTGGAGTTTCGGGGCCCCTGGGCTGGAGCCCAGGGCCGTCCCCGGGGACGTTCGAGCGATCCCAGAGTGCCTTCGGCGAGGCGCGGCCCATGGAAAGCACTCTGGGACCGAAGACCCTCCAGGAGTCGAAGAGATGGTCCAGAAACCGCCCCATGGCTCAAAATGGCCTCCAGGATGGTACAAGATAGCCCAGGACAGCTCAAAATGACTTCCCCAGAGATTGGCGTGGGAGGGTGCCGACCCTCTGTGGAGAACCCCCGTAACGGGGAGGAGGGGATCAGGGAAAAATCGAGGAAGGTTGGGAAGGGGGTGGAGGCGCCGCTTTCTCTGTGGGGGAGGATCCGAATAACAAAACTGTCGTACAACTATTGTTGGGGTGGTTTTCCAGAACGACGCTTCGAACAAGCCTGTTACGATTGGCACGGGGCTTGCAACTGTAACTGTCCCTCCCTGTCTTCTCCTACGCTTCCCTGCTCAAAACAATTCGCCTGGGAGTCGTTCCTCAATGGGCTGGCGGGAATACCCACACGCAGCATCGAATATTGCTCGGGCGACCCCACGCTCCAACCCCTTCCCCAGCGTTGCTTCTTCTGCCGAGTGGTTCACTGGCGTTGTGCAGCTCAAGCAGGCAGCACCCGCATGGGGTGTTCTGTACAGATTCTGGAGCGTGCGATTGTGGCGTGAATCGAGAGAAGCTGTCGCAAGCAACTGACAAACCAGCATTACCGCTTCCGACATGTTCCTCGCGACCACCTCAAGTGCCCCGGAAATAAATGGACATTGCCAGCGGCGACAAAACACAAGCTGCGAGGAGTTGCACGAACACCGCAGACGCGTGGGAGGCAAACAAGAGCAGAGAAGGAATCTGTTTGCTAGAGCAGGACAAGGAGGGCAGCCTCAGACGAGACTGGTCGAACGCCATTTGGGTGCTTCACGGCGAGCGTTCTAGAAACAAAATGCGCGGGCTGTCACGCCGGCAGGCGGAGCACGCGCGGTCGCGCAGGGGAGGGGGTGTCAAGGAGGGGGAGGCCTGTGGTTTGCAGTCTTTGAAAAACACATGCGCGCGCTGTCACGCCAGCGGGCGGAGCGCGTGCGATCACACAGAGGTGGCGGGGCCAGGAGGGGGAGGAGATCTCGGGTACACAGTCCTGTAAGAAACAGCAGGGGATACCACGCTGTCGCTTGCGACCTCCAGCTCCACCTCTGAGACAACACCCACGAATCGCCACAAAGAAGTCCTGGGCCACTGCCACGCCCACCCACGGAACGCGACGTGTGCTCTCGCGAGACCCACGCTGCGAAACCACCCCTCGACTCCCCGCCGTGCCGACACGGCAGAGGAGGAGCCAGTCGCTCTGCGAGGCGAGGAAGAAAAACGCAGCATCGATCGCCAACGCGCCTCACTCACGGACGCCTGCACAGGGTCCTCCTCTCCCCCGGATGCCGTTCAGTCAGATGAAGATGGTCGGTGCCGCCAACGCAAAGGCCGCCTTGTTTAGCTCCGCAGCCTCCAAACGCCGATCTGGCATGCACAATCTCCACCCACTCCTGCTTTTCCGTCGGTCGGACGACCATACGATACTGGATGAAGGCGTGACCCCAGAGGGGCCCGAGGTTCCAGAGTAGTATGCTCCGTTGACAATGAGGTAGTCGCTGTTGGACTCTGTGTTGAAGGCTTCCACGACAATCGGGGCTGCGTTCACCTCGTCGATCCCGATCGTGCACATCTGGTTTCCACCGTAGTTGCTCGGATGGTTCGGGCTCTGCACACATGTGCCGTCCAGAGTGCACGGGCCCGAGATGGTCGCCCACATGTGCTGGGAAGCAGGTGTCGGTGCAGCGGTCGGCGGAGGAGCCGGCGCAGGAGTCGGCACCACTGGCGGCGCAGGTGTCGATGGACCTGTCGGCGCAGGCGTGGGCTTTGCAGTCGGCGGAGGTGGAGAAGTTGACACTGGCATGCACAATCTCCACCCACTCCTGCTTTTCCGTCGGTCGGACGACCATACGATACTGGATGAAGGCGTGACCCCAGAGGGACCCGAGGTTCCAGAGTAGTATGCTCCGTTGACAATGAGGTAGTCGCTGTTGGACTCTGTGTTGAAGGCTTCCACGACAATCGGAGCTGCGTTCGCCTCGTCGATCCCGATCGTGCACATCTGGTTTCCACCGTAGTTGCTCGGATGGTTCGGGCTCTGCACGCACGTGCCGTCTAGAGTGCACGGGCCCGAGATGGTCGCCCACATGTGCTGGGGCGTTGGTGCAGCGGTCGGCGGAGGAGCTGGCGCAGGAGTCGGTGCACCTGTCGGGGAAGCAGTCGGTGCAGCTGTTGGGGATACGGTCGGCGCAACAGTGGGTGCAGCTGTCGGTGCTGGCGGGGGGGCGGTCGGTGCCTCCGTTGGCGCAGCTGTGGGCACTGCTGTTGGAGAAGCCGTGGGCGGTGCCGTTGGTGATGCGGTCGGTGCAGGAGTCGGCGCGAAAGTTGGCGCTGCCGTCGGCGCTGCTGTCGGTGCACCTGTCGGGGAAGCGGTCGGTGCAGCTGTTGGGGATACGGTTGGCGCAACAGTGGGTGCAGCTGTCGGTGCTGGCGGGGGGGCGGTCGGTGCCTCCGTTGGCGCAGCTGTGGGCACTGCTGTTGGAGAAGCCGTGGGCGGTGCCGTTGGTGATGCGGTCGGTGCAGGAGTCGGTGCAACTGTTGGTGCGGCTGTGGGAGTTGCGGTTGGAGAATCAGTCGGTGCTGCTGTTGGAGGTGCGGTCGGCGCAGGAGTCGGTGCAACTGTCGGTGCGGGCGGGGGAGCGGTCGGCTCCCCCGTCGGTGCAGCTGTGGGAGTTGCGGTCGGAGAATCAGTCGGTGCTTCTGTTGGGGATGCGGTCGGCGCAGCAGTGGGCGCAACCGTCGGCGCTGCTGTCGGTGCAATTGTCGGAGAAGCAGTCGGCGCAACCGTCGGTGCAGGTGGTGCAGCTGTGGGTGCTGCAGTCGGCGAGGGCGTCGGCGCATCTGTTGGGGGCGCGATTGTCGGCGCAGCCGTCGGTGCAGGAGCTGGCGTCGGAGATGCTGAACCGCAATTGTCGATACTGCTGGTGCAGATCTCGCCGGTTGTGCACAAAGCGCTGCCACAGTCGCACGGGTAGGTCGCGCTCGCCCCTGACCCGTCGAAGACGGAGCACGGACTCGCTGGGAGGGCCAAGATCACCAGGTTGTCAGTGGGTATGGGGGTCGCGTCATTTGTGACACAGCCAGTGCAGTTCGTGGCCTTCAGGAGGTCCCACCGCTGCGCAGCGGTCATGGACCCCGCCGCTGGATACGCCTCGTACATTCTGGCCGCGAGCCCAGAGACGTGCGGGCAAGCCATGGACGTGCCTGTGTTGTAGTAGGTGTGGGTGTCGCTGGACGGGCCCGTCGAGAGGATCCTCGTGCCCGGGGCATACACATCGATGCAGGAGCCCCAGTTGCTGTACGAAGACCTGTCCCATGAGGTCCCCGACGCCCCGCCAAAGGCTGCCACTGTGATCGCCGACGGAATCCAAGCTGGATTCCAGCTGCACGCGTCTTGGTTAGAGTTTCCTGCAGCCACCACCACGGTCACGCCATCGGCAACCAAATTGTCGATCGAGGTCTGCTCCGCCATGTCGTTGTAGTTGGCCTGGATGCTGATGCTGACCACCGCTGGCCTGTTCCCAGAGGACAGAATCCACTGCTCGGCTAGGATGGACCACGTGGTCCAGCCGGAGCCTGCATCATTCAGGACCTTCATTGCCCACAGGGTCGCGCCATTCGCGACGCCATATGTCGAAGCCCCCACCGTGCCCGCACAGTGGCTGCCGTGCCCATGGACATCTGCAGCGCACGTTGTGCTGAGGGGCGCGCACTCTGTGAGAGTGCCAGGATACTCTCCCGAGGCGGCCACGTCCACTCCAGCGAAAGCGCGACCCCCGAACTCGTTATGGGTTATGCGAATGCCCGTGTCCAGCACGTACACGTGCACTCCCGCGCCCCGCCCCCGAACCACGTTCGCGCCGACGTACTGGATGCCCCATGGATAAGTCCGGGAGGCTCGCCCCTCCAAGTACACGTCTTCTGAATTGACGGTCTCCATGTCTGGGACCCTTTTCGAAAACTGGTCCTCTTGAACAAACTTCACTCGCCCCTTGTGCCTCGCCAGCAGCGCATTGAGAGACTTTCTGGTCATGCTTCCCACCACAAGTGGCATCTGGCCTCTGCCCGGATGGCTGTGCTGCCCGTTGTTCAACTCCTGCCGAATGCCACCCAGCTCTTCATCTGTAGCATCGTCCTCCAGCACAAGCGCCCAGTGGCGCTCCGCCCCTACGTCGACATCAGAGGTGGTGTAGATGGGCACGTCAGACGTGGGATTCCGAGCATCTGACACTCCGAGCAATGCCACGACTGTGCAAACGAGTGCTGCTGGGGCGGACGCCCATCCCGTCCGGCTGAGAGCGCCCATGGTGCCTCCGTGGCAAGTTTCCGGCGATCTGACTGTGAACTCTCGGCGAAGCTCGCCCGAACAAACGCTGCTGAGTCAGATTAGAATCGACCCGACTGGCCCGAGCCGCAACTGAGACGGAGATCACTCCGGCGATCCTACAGGCTCGGGTAAATCCCACCAGCCCCCGGGACCTGGGTGGTTTGGGCGCTTCCTCTGCCGACCCCGTTCTTTCCCTTCAGGGTCGGGCTTGCCCCTCGCCATGAACCCACGCCGGCAGACTTCTCCCCCCCCCGGCCCGCCTAGCGAGACCTCCTGGGGGCCCGCTCGGGGGCCTCTCGGGGGCCTCTCGGGGGCCCTTTCCTTCAGAGGGAGCCTCTTCGGGGCCCTTCGGGGAGCCTTTTGGGGGGCCTCCTGGGGGCCTCTTGGAGATGTCTTGGAGCCTCTTGGGGCCATCTTGCCGCCCATCCACGGCTGGTCCTCTGAGCCGCCCTTCCACGATTGGTCCTGTTGGCCTTTCCGAGATCTGGAACGGTTTTAGAGAGGCCCTTCTGGAGCCTCTCTGGGGACATATTGGGGCATCAAGAGGCGAGAAGGCGCAAACCGATTAGATTCCTCAAGGTTTGGACCCTCTGGGGACCTCTTGGGGCACCTTACGGCCATCCCAGAGGCTGTCATGTCTGGTCATGTCCTGCCCCGTCCCGTCTCGTCTTAACTCGTCTTGCGTTGCCGTGTCGTCTTGGCGGCCTGACAGGTCAAGGCAGGGTCCATCCCGCGCCGCCCCCAGGAATCCAGACAGCTGGAAGGGGTCGCCCGCCTCGTGAGGGGAGGCCTGCGTCACAGGACTTCCCCCCCCAGCCTTGCCACGCGAAGAGGGTGTCCGAGTGCCTCCCAGGATCGAATTATTGCCGATTTGAGGCATACTGTCTCTCGAGGGGCCTTGCGGGGGGCCGCTCGAAGGCTTCGTGGAGGCCTCTTGGTCCCCGTGAGGCATCCAGGAGCCGCTTCGAGGCCCAGAGAGCACCCAGGACGCTGTGCAATGCTGGCCTTTTCAAGATTTGGAGTGGTTTGGGGCCCTCTAGATCAGTGAGCCACTGCACTGCGAAGGCGTAAGATGTGGTGCAATCTATGTGGTGTAAGCCATGTTGTGCGGTCAGTGTGGTGCAAGCTATATGGTGAAGGCTACGCGGTGCAAAGCTCTGTGAGGCAAGCTATGTGGTGTAAGCCATGTGACGCAAGAGACGGCTTGCAAGCTGCGCGGTGAAACGCATGTGATAAAAGCTACGCTGTGCAAGCGATGCGGTGCAAGCTGTGCGGTGCAAGCCCTTTGGTGTAGCGTGCGTGGTGTGAGCTACGTGGTGCAAGCTGTGTGGTGTCAGGCACGTGGTGAAGGCTGTGGCGAGGGCTACGTGCTGCAGGAGATGAGGTGCAGGCGATCCGCCCCGCGCACGAGGCGCCCACGAGGCATCCACGGACGGCCACGGGCGAGCACCAGGCGAACCATCGGCGCAGCCGCTCAGTGCACGAGGCGCCCACGAGGCGCCCGCGAGGCCATAGGCGGGCACCACGACCACCAACTGGGCACTGAGCAAAGCTCCGCCAAACCCGTCCGACCCCCGAGGGACACAGGTTGGGAACCTTCTCTTTGGGGGGACATGCATCTTAAGAGCCCCTGGTGCGAGCACCGACTGGGAGTACACATGCTTTCGCATGCACCGATCCTCGCCAGCAGCTTCCTGGGCCCCAGCATCGGTTCATACACCCTCAAAGCTTGATGCACCACGTGGCGTAAAATCGAACCCCGGGATTACCTGGGGTCCACTCCGGCTGGCCTTGCACACCGGATCGATCCTTGACGGCCCAGAAGGCCCGAAACTGGCCCTCCAGAGGCGAAATCGAGGAGAAGCATCTGGCGCGGTGTTTACCCACGATCCAGATCGCCCTCACGAGAAACCCGAA
>CAUYUJ010016085.1:85000-97500 GCA_963575745.1 Prorocentrum cordatum | reverse complement strand
ATCCCTCTTCACAGGCCCCTACAAGGGGTCATTTGTACTAAGGGAATTGACCCGTTGGAGGAAAACCGTGTGAACATCGCGTAGCGTGCCAAAACACCATTATCAGGACTTCAACGCCACGAGTTAACCTGACTGTTACGTCTTGGCGATCCTGAACCATGCCAGAACACCATTCCTGTGTCTTCAACACAGCGAATCAACGTAGCTATTGCGCCCTGACAGTCCTGAATCGTTTCGAAAACGCCATTTCAGGTACGTTGACCATGATAATCGATGAACTTATTCTTCATGTTCAAGACACATGCGCACGGCCCTAAGACGACAACCACAGTTTGAAAACCAACCGTCCTCAAGCCGTGAAACTCTTGCAATTGTTTAGAACGTATGCGCGCGGCGTTAAGGCAACAGTCACATGTTGAAGACGGCCCGCCCTCAATCCGTGAAACTCTTGCAACTGTTTTAAACAAATGTGCACCGCGCTAAGGCGGGAGCCACATTTTGGAAGCGGCCCGCCCTCCAGTTGTGAAACTTCTGTCATTCGTTCAAGCATCAGGGTCATAAGTGGTGAGGAAGTCTCAGGGAGGGGGGGGAGGGGAGAAGGGGGGAAGGAGGAAGGAGGAGGAGGAGGAGGAGGAGGAGGAGGAGGAGGGAGAGGAGGGGGGCCCCAGGCTTGAGCCTACGCTGCGGTCGGCGTCGAGTGCGAAGAGGGCCAGAGCCACAGCAGCCCGTCCGAACCCTGAGCTTCCCAGGTTCCTGGGCATCGCCTGGGCAGCTCCTGCTCCAGGGCAGCGAACAGGCCCGTGGGCAATGCGCCCTCGCTCCCTCTCGACCGCCCTCGCTCCTCCCCCTCCTGTGTTCGGATCCATCGCGCTGTGCCCCTCGCCGCGCCCATACTCCTCCTGCTCGGTGCCGTCCTTCGTGGCTCTGCTACTCATCACCATCGTCAGCAGCAGCAGCATCATCCTCCTCCTCATCATGATCATCAGCATCATCATCCTCAGCATCATCATCAGCAGCATCAGCAGCATCATCATCATCAGCAGCATCAGCAGCAGCATCAGCACCATCAGCATAAATCGTTAGCCTCATCAGAATCATCAGCATCATCCTCATGTCCATTATCATCAGCAGCAGTAGCATCATCATCGTCAACAACAACAACAACAACAACAACAACAACAACAACAACCACCACCACCACCACCACCACAACAACAACAACAACAACAGCCACAACAACAACAACAACAACAACCACAACAACCATAACAACAACAACAACCACAACAACAGCAACAGCAATAGCAACAGCAGCAACAGCAACAGCAACAGCAAAAGCAGCATCAGCATCATCATCATCATCCTCATCCGCACCATCATCCTCATCTTCATCCTCATCATCGTCCTCCTCCTCCTGCTCCGTTTCCTCAATTACTTTCCTTATCCAAGAATCCTCCCTGTCGCACCCCGAGGCCAGTCGGAAGGGCGGGCCGGGCGTTTCGCATGAGGCTTCCTTACCACTTATGATCCTGGAGCTTAAAATTACAACAGTTTGCCACATGAAGGACGGACTTGATTGGAAATGTTGCTCTCGCCATAGTGTCTCGAGCACTCGTCCAAAAAATGCAAGAGGTTCACTGATGGAAGGCGGGTCGTTTTCAAAATGTGGGCCTCTCATTAGCACCGCGCACATTCTTTTCAAAAATAAGAATTTCACGGATTGAGGGTAAGCCGTTTTCAAAAGATGGCTGTCGCCTTCACGCCGCGCACATTCGTTACAGCCTCTTGCAACAGTTTCACGGCTTGAGGGCGGGTGGTTTTCAAAATGTGGCTATCGTCTTAGCGCCGCGCACATTCGTCTTAGAATTGGTAAGCGCTTCACGGATGGAGGGTGCATTTTGTTATTGAAAAGTGGCTCTCGCCTTAGAGCCGCGCACAGTAGGTTGAATCAGCCTAGCGAAAGATCCAACCATATGCAATAGTGAATACCGCAATTGTGGGTATCGTCTTCTGTGGAGCTCCCTCTGGGGCCACGAAACGCTGTACTGGGCGGGGGAACCGCATGCGGACCGCGCCACGGGGACCTTCGGTGGAGCCCCCTATGGGGCCACGAAACGCTGCACTGGCGGTAAAAAAATACCATGCGAGCTGCGCCACGGGGACCTTCGGTGGAGCTCCCAATGGGGCCACGAAAAGCTGTACTGGGCGGGGGAACCGCATACGGACTACGCCACGGCGACCTTCGATGGAGCCCCTCTGGGGCCACGAAGCGCTGTACTGGGAGGGGGAACCGCATGCGGGCTGCGCCACTGGGACCTTCGGTGGAGCTCCTTGTGAGGCCACGAAACGCTGCAATGGGTGGGGGAACCGCATGCGGACCGCGCAACTGTGACCTTCGGTAGAGCTCCCTCTGGGGCCACGAAACGCTGTACTGGGCGGGGGAACCGCATGCGGACCGCGCCACGGGGACCTTCGGTGGAGCTCCCTACGGGGCCACAAAACGCTGTACTGGGCGGGGGGGGCCACAAGCGGACCGCGCCACGGGGACCCTCGGTGGAGCCCCCCACGGGGCCACGAAACGCTGTACTGGGCAGGGGAACCGCATGCTGACTGCGCCACTGGGACCTTCGGTGGAGCTCCTATGGGGCCACGAAACGTGTGAGGGGTGTGCCGAAGTGAGGGAGGTGACGGGAGGAGGGAGGAGGGGGAGGATGAAGGAGTGAGTGAGGAACGCGGGGGGCGCTGTCTCTTCAAAACGAGGACCCAACACCACAGGATGGTTGGAAAAGATGCAAGAACTTAAAAGATTGAGGGCGGTTCACTTTCAAAATGTGATTCTAGCTATGGCGCCGCGCACACTCATCTTAAACATGTGCAAGAGTTTCACGTGTTTCCATGATCCACGTACCAGGAATTGTTGTTCTGGAACGGTTCAGGATTGTCAGGCCGCATCAGTTACGTAGATTCGCTGTGTTGACGTCCCAGGGTTGGTGATCTGGCACCTTTCGGGATCGCCAAAACACAACAATCGTGTTGATTCGTGGCATTGGGGTCCCGAGCATGGTGTTTTGGCGCGCTTCAGGATCTTCAAACGGTTGTCCCCCAATGGGGCACTTTCCTCAGTGGGGATGAATCCTTGCAGGGACCTATGAAGAGGGAGCCTAGAGGGAAGGTACATTACAACATCGTCGGTGAGCATTGGGTTCCATTGGTCCTCCTCCTCCTCCTCCACCTCATCATCCTCCTCCTCCTCCTTCTCCTCCTACTCCTTCCCCCTCGTCGTCGTCGTCGTCGGTCGTCATCTTCGTCATCATCAGCAGCAGCAGCAGTAGCAGCCGCATCAGCAGCATCATCATCATCATCAGCAGCAGCATCATCATCATCATCAGCAGCATCATCACCATCATCAGCAACAGCCTCAACCTACTTTTCATCATCAGCAGCGACAGCAGCCGCATCACCTGCATCATCATCATCAGCAGCAGCAGCAGCAACAGCAGCATCGTCCTCATCATCATCGGCAACATCAGCATCACCACCACAATCAGCATCGTCATCTGCATCGCAGTTTGTCATCACCGCCACCATCAGCAGATTCGTCGACATCATCATCAGCATCGTCATCAGCCGCATCATCATCAGCGTCATCAGCATCGGCATCGTCATCATCAGCATCATCAGCATCATCGTCACCAGCAGCATCATCATCTGCATCAGCATGATCAACATCATCACCAACAACAGCAACCGCAGCAGCATCATCATCATCATCATCATCATCATCATCATCATCATCATCATCATCAGCATCAGCATCAGCATCATCATCATCATCATCATCATCATCAGCATCAAGAGCAGCAGCATCGTAACCATAACCATTAGCATCATCGCCAGCATCAGCATCCGCATCATCATCCTCTGTCATCATCGTCGTCGTCGGCGGCGGCGCCATCATCGACCGCGTCCTCATCCTCATCCTCATCATCATCATCATCATCATCATCATCATCATCATCATCATTATCATCAGCAGCAGCAGCAGCAGCATCTGCAGCATCATCATCTGTATCGTCGGCATCGTCGTCGTCGTCATCATCGTCATCATCATCATCATCATCGTCATCATCATCATCCTCATCATCATCGACAGAATCATCATCATCAGCATCATCATCATCATCAGCGGCATCATCAGCATCATCCCCATCCTCATCATCGTCGTCGTGGCCGTCGCCATCACAAGTCGTTGTGGCGTGTAGATCATGACGAAGCGGCATCGAAAGCATCATCAGTAGCAGCAAGCATCACCATCATCAACGACAACACCATCATCGTCTTCATCATCCTCGTCGTCGTCCGCATCATGCTCATCATGATCAGCATCGTAATCGTAATCGTAGTCGTCACATTACCATCATAACAGAAACATGAGCATCATCGTCGTGAACAACACGGTCATCGGCATCGTCGCCACATCATCATCATCATCATCATCATCATCATCATCATCATCATCATCATCATCATCATCGTCATCATCATCATCAGCACTACCATCTGCATCATCATCAGCAGCACCAGCACACTCATGCTCATGATCATCACGACCGACCTCATCATCATCGCCCTCAGCGTTATCACAACATCGTCATCATAATCGTGATGTGATTCATCAGCATCAGCATCATCATCCTCATCATCATCGTGATCATCATCATCATCGTCTTCATCATCGTCATCATCATCATCACCATCATCACCATCGCCATCGTCATCATCGTCGTCATCATCATCGTGATCATCATCCTCATCATAATCATCATCATCGTGATCGTCATCCTCATCATCATCATCGTCATCATCATCATCCTCGTCGTCATCATCATCACCATCGCCATCCTCATCTTCATCCTCATCCTCATCCTCACCCTCATCCCCTATCGCCCTCTCCCTCGACATCGTCGTCCTCCTCGTCGCTCTCGTCTCCGGCATTGTCGCCCCGTCGTCACCACCACCGTCACCATCGCAAGACCACCACCGCCGCCCTCCACCACTCCTCGCACCGCGCGGGCGCGCACCCGCGCCTGCCCTCTCCGCGACCCCGGGGGGTCCGAGAGGCACGACGGCCCCGCGCGGCTGGGCCCGCCTTGAACTCCTCGTTCATCCGCTGGATGTCGGCCTGCGACCCAGCGTCGGCCGAGCGCTTTGGCGGCGAGCCCAGGGTAGGAACAAGGAAAGGCGACACCAACACCAACAGGGCGAGGAGATACGAGGAGGCAAGAGGGAACTCCCTGGTGGTGTGGTCCCCCCCTCTAGCTCGAGACATCCCCAGCCTCCAGCTCGGAGAGGCATCGTGGACCTCCTCGCTGGCGGTGGGCCCCCTGGTGGTGTTGGTATCGCTTCTCCTCCCTCCGACAGGGGGGAAGGGAACAGGAGGAGGCCTTCTCCGAAGGCTCGGGAAAGTCCCCTGGGCCTCCTGACAGGTTTCCTCAGCTCTTTCAGGAGGCGCGGCAGGCCCCTCAGAGGGCGCGGGGGCTCCTGAGAAGCCCCGCCGCCTTCAGAGAAAGCCCTCTCCTTCTCACTTCCCCCCATCCGTGCGCCGCCGAGATTGGTTTTCGGGTCGTAACTCGCGGGTCTCTGGCGCCCGTTCGGGACGACCGGGGCACCCATGGAACGCCATCGGCGAGGTGCAGCTGCTGGAACACATCCCGAAGCTGGAAAACCGCCGAGCGCCGATGAAAGCACGCGAAACCCTCGAACCCGAAACTCCCAATCGCCGCCGAAAACTGGCACCGAGGCACTGGTGCCCTCCCCACCCGCCAGCCGCTGCCGATCGCGGTCCTCACCCCGGCGGCGGGCAAGACGTGGGCGCCCAGGGCTCGGGGCAGGCACAGCCTCCTCCTCCTCCTCCTCCTCCTCCTCCTCCTCCTCCTCCCCTCCTCCTCCTCCTCCTCCTCCGCTTCCTCCTCCTCCCTCCTCCTCTCCTCCTCCTCCTCCTCCTCCTCCTCCTCCTCCTCCTCCCTCCTCCTCCTCCTCCTCCTCCTCCTCCTCCTCCTCCTCCTCCTCTCCTCCTCCTCCCCTCCTCCTCCTCCTCCTCCTCCTCCTCCTCCTCCTCCTCCTCCTCCTCCTCCTCCTCCTCCCTCCTCCTCCTCCTCCTCCTCCTCCTCCTCCTCCTCCTCCTCCTCCTCCCCAAGGGTGCGCCGAAATTAGGCTCCCCACGGGGCCACGGTCCTCGTGAGGAGTCAGCCGCAGGGGAGGCGGTGGCGCCATGCATCGGGCCCCAGTGAGGCCGTGGGTGGTGCCCCCTCTATGGGGCCGCGGTGCTCGTGAGCGGCTTGAAAAAATGGGGGCCGTGGCGCGTTGCGTCGGTGCCCAGTGAGACCGTAGGTGGAGCTCCTGATGGGGCCACGGTGCTCGTGAGGGGTGTGCCGAAGTGGGGGCCGTGGCGCCACGCGTCGGCGTCGGCGCCCACGGAGCCCGTATATGGAGCTCCCTGTTGGGCCACGACCCTCGTGAGCGATATGCCGAAATGGGCCGTGGCGCCTCACGCCAGCATCCACTGAGACCGTAGGTGGAGCTCCCTGAGGGGAAACGATCCTCGTGAGGATTCTCGCGAGGAGTCTGCCGAAGTGGGGGCGGTGGCGCCAAGCGTCGGCGCCTGCTGAGCCCGCAGGTGGAGCCACCTATGGGGCCGCCATCCTCGTGAGGAGTCTGCCGAAAGGGGGGCATGGCGCCATGTGTTGGGGCCCACTGAGACCGTCGGCAGGGCTCCGTATGGGGCATCGGCCCTCGTAAGGGTGTGCCGAAATGGGGGCGGTGGCGCCATACGCCAGCGCCCACCGAGGCCGCACGTGGAGCTTCCAATGGGGCCACGATGCTCGTGGTTGGGGGGAAAATGAGGAGGACCAGGAGGAGGAGGACCAGGAAAATGAGGAGACGCGAGACGCTGCGGATTCAAAAGGAAACCCCAACTCAACACAAACGGGCTGGGTTGGGAGAAGCATGGCTCTGCCTGAGTGGCAGCATTCCCGCGCGCTCGCCGCAGCCCCGCTGAGTGACAGTGCCCCCGCGCCCGGCTCCTCCCGCCGCGGCCGCCTTCTCGCCTTCCTCCCTCCTCCTGCATACGGCTTAATTCGCGACGCATTGTCCCGGTCTCGCCCCGACCCACGTGCGGACCGCCTCTGCCGCGCTGCGACGTTAAAAGAGTGGCAGCAGTACGCAATATCTTCTCTGTGGCAAACGCTACGACGGAGAGGAGTGGCAAGGCCGCTCTCCCCAGTGACTGCTGCAGCGCCACGCCTGGAACGGACTGGCCTGGCCTGGAGGTGCCTTGCACTGGTTTACCCTGCCCTGCCCTCCGATGACTAGCTGCACTCTGCCCTCACCTTGCCTTGCCTAGCCCTGCACCATAATACCTGGCTTAATACAGTCAACCCGTATCATAAGGATGCGCGGTAAGAATGCAAGGGCCTTGGAGGCCCATGTCAACGGTTTTCGAACAAGGCTGGCCAGCGAAAGTGGCCAAGGATGCACGAAGGGGCAAGGATGCAAGGGTGCCTCTGGGAAGGTAGCCCATCCTCACTATGAGGGTTGACTGCAATCGCATTAAGGATCTCTGCAGCATCCTGCGCCCCGGCAACGGAGAGAAAAGAAGCGGTGCTGCTCTGCCTTGTGAGGGGACGGTAGGCAATCCAGCACAAGCGCCAGCCTGTGCGCCTCGTGCGAAGACTGCCTGATGCTCATGCTACCAAATTCGGAGCTACGACGTAGGCGAGGATCTGCGTTGCCTCCTCATCGTCCTTGTCCAAGCACTCCTCCTCCTCCTCCTCCTCCTCCTCCTCCTCCTCCTCCTCCTCCTCCTCCTCCTCCTCCTGCCGCTGCAGCGGCACGGGCAGCGGACGCGAGCGCGGCGCCCAACGGGCGGGCGCGCCTGGAAGTACCGCTTGATGTCGTTCAGCTGGCCCTGGGCCGACACGACCCCCGTGTGGCGAATCGGACGGGAGGCCGGGAGGGCGAGCCAAACGGCTGAGGGGAGGGCGGCGAGTCGGGGGGGAAAGAAAGGAGAGGGTGCGAGGGGGGACGGAGAGGGAGAGAGGTCCATCGGGAGATGGGAGGGAGCTGGGGGAAGGAGGACGGGGGCTGCTGAAGACCTCCAAAACGAGAACGCCTGGCGTTAAAGGCGACAGCGGCAGGCTTGAAAAGCATCTGCGAACAAACCATGTGACGCATGCAATCGTTGAAAACACATGTGCGCGGCGCTACGGCGAAAACCATATTTTGAACACGGGCTTCCCTCTATTCGCGTGAATGTTGCGCCAGGCTTAGATAGAGTGAGCGCGGCGCTGAGTAGAGAGCAATACTTCGAAGACGCGCCCGAAGATCCAAGTGTCACGGAGTCTCAGGCAAGGCGCCTAGAACGCCATACTGGCACGTCTGAGGGTGCAAGGAGGACAAATGAGTTATGAATTGGCGGCGCGCACCACGAGGTAGCGGGAGGAGGAGGGCCTCATATAAGGAGGCTGCTTCTGAAAAGACTCCAGCCGCCCTTCGAAAAATTCAGTGGCGCGCCGATTCTCAGGAGCACCCCAGCAGCTTCTCGGCAGCACGGCACAGCTTCTGACACGAAAACCACCCCCCCGCGCGTGTCTGAAGAAGGCAGCGGAACGGAGGAGGAGGAGGAGGAGGAGGAGGGAGGAGGGAGGACTGAGGAGGAGGAGGACGAGGAGGAGGAGGAGGAGGGAGGAGGGAGGAGACGTTTTTTCCTACATCTCGCTCGCACCCCAGAATCCGTATTCTGTCATCCTTGTGGCGAGAAACCCGGGAGGCGGGTGCACGCCCACACTGGGGAGGAGGCGAACGGGGAGGCGAAGGAAAGAAGCAGCGGCAGCGCAACGGCGGCGGGAGGGAGATGACGGGAGAAGGGGAAAAAGAGAAGCGAAGCAGAGAGGGACGGAGGAGGATAAGATAAACAAAGCTGAAAAGAGCCCCGAAAAAACCTGGCGAAGGACCCAAGCAGATGAAGTTGTTGGTGCCGCAGCTGTGGGTATCGCCTTCGGCGGAACTCCCATGGGGCCACGAACCGTGTGAGAGGTGTGCCAAAATGATGGTGGAACCGCATGCGAATTTTGCCACTGGGGCCTTCGAAAGGTGTGAAGGGCGTGCCTGCCAAAATGAAGGTGGAACCGCATGCGAACTTCGCCAGTGGGGCCTGCAGTGCAGTTCCCTATGGGGCCACGGGGGTGGAGCCGCATGAAAAGTTTGCCAATGGGGCTTTCGATAAAGCTCCCTTTGGGGCCACGAAACGCGTGAGGGGTTTGCCAAAATGGAGGCGCAACCGCATGCGAACTTTGCCAATGGGGCCTTCGGTGGAGCTCCCTATGGGGCCACGGAACGTGTGAGGGGTGTGCCAAAAATGGAGGTGGAACCGCATGCGAACTTTGCCACTGGTGCCTTCGATGGCGCTCCCTACGGGGCCACGAAACGTGCGAGGGGTGTGCCAAAATGGAGGTGGGACCGCATGCGAACTTTGCCACTGGTGCCTTCGGTGGAGCTCCCTATAAGGCCACGAAGCGCGTGAGGGTGTGCCGACATGGTTGGCACGCGGAGGGCAGAGGCACAGAGGCGGAGGCGGGGGAGGAGGAAAGGAGGAGGTGGGACGCGGGGCGCTCTCCCTTTTATCAAACGAAGACCCAACACCATATGATGCCGAGAACAACAACAACAACAACAACCATTTTAAGGCTGTACGTTCTTACTTGCCCGCGAGTCATTCAACACGTATACCCTACACCCTCGATACCCGCCCTCTTCGTCTTCGATCACACCTCTTTCGGGGGGATTATTTCTCTTTGCTGGGGCCGGCGGGCTTAGACGTACGGGCAAACCGGAACGGGCGGACAATCCTTCGGGGGCGTACATTTCTCTGCCCGCCATTGGAATTGGCGCGGGCCCTGCAAGAGGAGGAGGGGAAGAACGAGGGAGAGTGGGAGGAAGGGGAGGGGGAAGGACGAAGGAAGAGGGAAGATACCACGTTGTGAAGGCGTCCTTGGCGCGCGCGTGGTTCCTGAGCGCCGAAACGCAATTCCAGAATAATTTGTGGGGACGTCGCACGCGAGAGCGCAGTCCTGAGTACATTGCGAGGAAATCTCAGGCGGAAGCGGGGGGCCTGACTAAATTGCGAGGAAGTCTCAAGCGGGAGCGCCGTTCCTGAGCAAATTGCACGGAAGTCTCAGGCGGGAGCGGGGGTCCTCACTAAATTGCGAGGAAGTCTCAGGCGGGAGCGCCGTTCCTGAGTCAATTGCGCGGAAATGTCAAGCAGGAGCGGGGGTCCTGAGTAAAATTCAAAGAAGTCTCAGGCGGGAGCGCCGTTCCCACGTAAATTGCACGGAAGTCTCAGGCGGGAGCGGGGGTCTTGATTACATCGCGAGGAAGTCTCAAACGGGAGCGCTTTTCCTGAGTAAATTGCGCGGAAGTCTAAGGCGGGAGCGGGGGTCCTGAGTAAAAATCGAGGAAGTCTCAGGCGGGAACCGTTGTTGTTGTAGCCCGGGGGGCAGGGGCACAGTTTGAGCAGGAAGACTTTCCTTGAGAAAAAACAAGGTGCGAGCCCCAGGGGTGGCACTTCAATCGAAAAAAATCAATGTGCACCGGTGGGGGGGATCAACAATAATTATTCTTCAAGAATGAGAGTTCAACAACAACAACAACAACAACAACAACAACAACAACACCAACAACAAGTTTAACACTGTTCACTTTTACATGTTCGCGTGTCATTCAATATGTATACCCCAAACCCTGGATACCGGCTCTCTTCGTCTTCGATCGCACCCCCTTTCGGGGTGCAGATTCATTCCCTGCCACGCGTGGTCGGCGAAGCCCTTGAAAACGAAGGGCAACAGATAACGGGGGGGAGCGAGGACGAAGGGATCGGAGGAAGGGGGGAGGGGGGGTCCATGAGGAGGGAAAACGATGATTTGCGCTGCGAGTGGCGATCCAGATTGCGCCATGGCGTGCGCCAGCCACTCTAAAACAGGTGAACAATAAGTGTCGCCATGGGTCGCGCCATAAACAGCGCCACGTACCACCCCCTTGAAAGAACAGATCGTGGATACCCCCACGGGGGGGGGACGTACAACTGCGAATTGGTGTCAAAAACAAATGTCGTGGAATCCTGAGAAGACGCGGGATGTTGGGAGAGTGGGGCGGAAGGATCGTGAGAACTGCCACCGTGTCGAGAGGAGCGCGGGGATGTGGAGTGGATTGGGATGGAGTGGACAAGAGTCGGGGTTCAGGAGAAGGAGCGGCAAGGAGTGGAGAAGAGGAACAAGGAGGAGTGCGGAGGAGCGGGGGGCGCACGGAAGAATCTGGGGACTGGGAATATTTTGGGAGAAATGCGGAATGCGAACGCAAGGGGTGGAGATTGTTGGGGTGGGATGGGGTGGCCTGGGGAGGAGTAGGCGGGAAGCGAGGAACTGAGGAATAGCACGATGGAGTACGAACGAAATTAAACTGAAGATAAAGGGAAAGAGTAGAGAAGACTGGGAAAGAACGTTGGAAAGTGGGGGCAGGTGGATACGAGCGGAGACTGGTGCGGAAACAAAACGCGGGGGGACTGGAAGGCACCCGAAAGCCTCCTACGACCTCTCAGGTGGCCACGAAGGGCGACAGCGCGGGGCCACGAAGGGCATGCATATGGGGCCACAACGGGCGCGAGCGAGCGGGGGCCACGAAGGGCATTCGCATATGGGGCCACAGAGGGCGACAGCGGGGCCACTGAGGGCAGCACAGGGGCCACGAAGGGCAGCGAGAGGGCCACGAAGGGCGACAGCGGGGCTACGAACTGCATGCGTATGGTTGCGAGGAAATCCAAAGCGAGAGCGCGATTCTCAAATAAACGGTGAGGAAGTATCAGGCGGGAGCTGCGATTCGGTGGTACATTGCAAGGAAGTCCGAAGCGAGAGCGCGATTCTTCAATAAGTTGCAAGGAGCTATGAGGAGGGAGCCGTTGTTGGCGCGGGCCACGACGGGCGCGAACGAGCGGGGGCCCCGAAGGGCATACGCCTACGGGCCGCAAGACAGGGACGGAGCCGCTGAAGGCAGAAACGTTGCCACGAAGGGCAGAGAGGGGGCCGCGAAGAGCGGCAGCGGGGCCACGAAGGGCATGCATAAGGGGCCACGACGGGCGCGAACGAGCGGGGGCCACGAAGGGCATACATATATGGGGCCGGAAATGGCGACAGCGGGGCCACTGAGCGCAGAAAGTGGGTCACGAAGGGCAACGAGGGGGACACGAATGGCGACAGCGGGGCGACGAAACGCATGCGAATGGGACCACGAAGGCCGCGAGCGAGCGGGGGCCACGAAGGGCAATTAATCCGGGGGCACAGAGGGCAGCGACGGGGCCGCTGAGGGCAGAAACGGGGCCACAAAGGGCAGAGAGGGGGGGCCACGAAGGGCGACAGCGGGGCCACGAAGGGCATGCATATGGGGCCACAACG
>CAUYUJ010016085.1:42500-80000 GCA_963575745.1 Prorocentrum cordatum | reverse complement strand
AAAAAAAAAAAAAAAAAAAACGAGAGGTAGAGAAAGAGAGAGAGAGAGAGAAAGAGGGGATAGAGAGAGAGAGAGAAAGAGAGAGGAAAAAAAGGAGGGAGGAGGCAGGAGAGGGGAGGGAGAAGGGAGGAGGGAGATGAGAGAGAGAGGATAGGGCAGAGAGGCATAGGGATGAGGGAAGAAAGGAGGGAGAGAGAAGGGAGGAGAGGGAGGAGTGAGGACGGAGAGGGATAGGGAGGCACCAACTATACACCAACACCGATCCCGGCCAGGATCAACCTGGGCCCAGGATCGGTGTATACGCCCTCCTGCCATGGGCAGAATGCATATACACCGATCCTGGGCCTAGGATCGGCCTGGGCTGGATCGGTGTAGGTGTATAGTTGGTGCCCTCCGAGGGGAGGAGGAGCAGGAAGGTAAGAGCGTGAACGTTCGAGGAAGTCCTAAGCGAAAGCGCCGATCCTGAAGACAATCCCGGGCGGGAGCCCACGACGGGCGGGCGATCCCCTGACGGGCGGGTTGGGCGGGTGGGACATTCAATCGGGATGCCTGAGTATGGCGAGAGCGCGAGTACTAAGTAAATTGAAACGGCGTCCTTGGCGCAGCGTGATTCCTGAGCGTCGAAAGCGCGAGTTTTGAATAAATTGCATGGAAATCACATGCGAAAGCGCAATTCCTGAATAATATGTGAGGGGTTCTCTGGCAGGAGCGGGGGTCTTGATTAAACTGCGAGGAAATCTTGACTCAATTGCGAGGAGGTCTCAAGCGGGAGCGCCGCTCCTGAGAAAATTTGCGAGAAAATCTCAGATGGTCCTGACTAAATTGCGAATAAATCATAGGCGGGAACACCAATCCTGAGGTGATTGTGAGGAAGTCTTAGGAGCGGGGGTCCTGAGTAAATTTGGAGGAAGTCTCACGCGGGAGCAGTTGTTGTTGTTGTAATCCGGGGGGCCCGGGGCCCAGTTTGAGCAGGATGACTTTCCCTGTCAAAAAAACAAGGTGCAAGCGTCGAGGGGCACACTTTGATTGAAAGACAGCATGCACCAGTGAGGGGGGGCAGCATTAAATTTCCTTCATACATCAGAGTTCAACAACAACAACAACAACAACAACAACAACAACAACAACAGCAGCAACAAAAACAACAGCAGCAACAGCAGCAGCAGCAACAGCAGCAGCAGCAACAGCAACGACAACAACAACAATCACAACAACAACCACTACCGCAACCACAACAACAACAACCACAACAACAACTATAAGTTTAAGGCTGTTCGCTTTTACTGGCACGCGTGTTCTGCAGTCCGTGTACCCCAACCCTCGATACCCGCCCACTTCGTCTTCGATTGCACCCCTTTTCGGGGGGGAATCTCTTCCTTGTCGGCCACTGACTGGAGTGCGAAGGAGTCTCGAGCGAGAGCGCAGTTCCTGAGTTTCTGGGGCCTCTCTGGCTGGGGGCTCTCGGAATACCGATGGAGAAATGCCGAGCGGGAGCAACAACAACAACTATCATTTCAAGACGGTTCGCCTTTATCTGCTCAAGTGTCCAATAACGCGTATTTCCCAAACCCTCGATACCCGCCATCTTCGCCTTCGATCGAGCCCCTTTGGGGGGTATACCTTTCTTCCCTGCAGGCCCGGCCCCTGCAAGCGGCGGGGCGGCCGCGGACCGTCGGCCTGGCCAGCGGCAGCGCTGATCGGCGGGGCGGCCGCGGACCGTCGAGCCGACCCCAAAAGGGACGGACAGGGGACCGACCACGACGACGACGACGACGACGACGACGACAACGACGACGACGACGACGGCGACGACGACGGCGACGACGACGACGAGCGAAAGCGAGACCGAGAGAGAACGACAGCAGGGCCACGAAGGACACGAAGTAGGCCACGAAGGGCGACAGCGGGGACACGAAGGGAATGCTTATGGGGCCACAACGGGCGCGAACGAGCGGGGGGCACGAAGGGCAGATAATGCGGGGCCACAGAAGGCAACAATGGAGCGGGGGCCACGAAGGGCATACGTATAGGGGGTCGCGGAGGGCAAGGACGGGGCCACTGAGGGCAGCAACGGGGCCACGAAGGGCAGCGAGGGGGCCACGAAGGGCGACAGCGGGGCCACGAAGGGCATGCATATGGGGCCACCACGGGCGCGAACGAGCGGGGGCCATGAAGGGCACACACACCACACACACACACACACACACACACACACACACACATATATATATATATATATATATATATATATATATATATATATACATATATATATAGATATGGCGCCACGAAGGGCAGCGAGGGGGCCACGAGGGGCTGCAACGGGGACACGAAGGGGAGCGAGCGGGTCACGAAGGGCGGCAACGGGGCCACGAAGGGTTGCAACGGGGCCACGAAGGGCAGCGAGGGGGCCACGAAGGGCTGCAACGGGGCCACGAAACTAAGCGATGGGGCCACGAATGGCTGCAGCGGGGCCACGAAGGGCAGCGAGGAGGCCACGAGGGGCTGCAACGGGGACACGAAATAAAGCGAGGCGGCCACGAAGAGCTGCAACGGGGCCACGAAGGGGAGCGAGGGGGCCACGAAGGGCTGCAACGGGGCCACGAAGGGCAGCGAGATCCCGATTCCTAGGTAATCTGTGGGGGGGTCCTAAGCGTGAGCGCGACTTCTGGGTCCTGGGTGTCGGGAGCGCGGCGCTTGAGTAAATTGCAAGAAATTCCAACGCAAGGGCGCTATTCGCCAGCAACTTGCAAGCAAGTCTCTAGCGAGAGCGCGACTCCAGAGCGCCGGAAGAGCGATTCCAAAATAAATTGTAAGGAAGTCCCAAGCGAGAGCGCGATTCCTGAATAACATGCGAGGAAGTCTCGGGCGGGAGCGGGGGTCCTGGCTAAATTGTGAGGAAGTCTCAGGCGGGAGCCGTTGTTGTTATAATCCGGGGGCCAGGGGTCCAGTTTGAGCATCAAGACTTTCCCTGTCAAAAACAGGGTACGAGCGTCGAGGGACACTCTTTGATTGAGAAAAAATGCACTGGTGGGGGGATCAACAATACTTATTCTTCAAAAAACAATTACAACGACAACGACAACGACAACGACACCAGCAACAACAACAAGAACAACAATAACAACCACAACAACAACGACGACGACGACGACGAAGACGACGACAACCACAACCACAACCACAACAACAACGACAACGACATTGACAACAACAACAACAACAACAACAACAACCACAACCATACCAACCAAAAAACAAGAACGAAACGAAAAACAACAACCACCTGGATAGGTACTTGAATATATACAATTGCATGCATATACACATGTAAGTATACAAATACAAATACAAATACATGTGTATGCATTGTTATATAGATAGGCATCGACATATGTATATGTATGTGTGTCTATACGTATACATATACGTATGCGTATATACATGTACATAGATTACTATGTATATACATTTACGTGTACATGTACATACACATATACATATACACATACCTATACATATACTTATACATACACATATACATAGACATATACATATACATATACATATACATATATATACATATACATATACATATACGTATACAAATACATATACATATACATATACGTATACGTATACATATACATATACATATACATATACATATACACATACATAGAAGGCGGGCGCGTGACACCTGCATTCCGCTGGTCGACGTGGCCTGCTCGGACTTGATACTCTGCATGTTGCCCTGCGGGCCGGACCCTCCGCAGGGGCGCTCGAACGGCACCAGCGCCAACCCCCTTCGGGAATCCCGCAGACTGAAACATCGGCTGGCCCTTCGACGCTCCCGGCCCCTGGAGGAGGCCGCTTCCTGGCCGCTGGGCCGTCCACACGAAGTCGGGGTCCCGAAACGGTGCGGAGACGGATCGTGCGACGACCCCGGCATCCCACGGGCCTCACCGCACGCTGCGTCGCCGCAGGGCTCCGGGACCCCTGGGGGGGGCACAGCCGCCCGAGACGCCCTCGGAGAACGGCCCGAGGGCCAGGACCGTGCGGTCACCCCGAGTCCCCCCGGACTCACCACTGGGAAATGAGAGGGAGGGGCAGAGAGGGAGGGCTGGGGGAGGAGAGCGGCAGGGAGGGCGAGGGAGGATGGATCGGGAAGGAGGAGGGGGGAGGGGAGGAGGAGGAGTCCCAGCAATTCGGGGGCGAGCCAAGAAACCCAAAGAGGGCGCTCGACTCGCCGCGGTGGGAGGCAGCCCCAGGGAAAGCTCCTGGGGGGGCGGACTGAGCCCCAGCCCGAGCCCGCGCCGCGATAGCAGGTCGCGGCGCCGGAGGAGAGGGCCCACGTTTGGGGCTCCGCAGAATGTCAACAGGGGTCCACCTCGCTCCGTGCCCCCAGACCCTCGCAGATCGACCTGGCTCGAGAGATCCCGCAGAAAGATGGGTGGCTTTCACTACCGAAGTGCGTCCCAAGCCGACAGCGGTCGATTCTGGGCAGGCGCGACCTGCTGTCACAAACGGAGTACGTCGGCGGCGACACCCACAGCGAGTCCTGTCCAGAATGGAAGGAGACGCTATCGGGCTCCGCCCCCACCCCAAGCATCGGAACAGTTTTTCGCCCTTGGGCCCGAAAATGCCGCTGGAGGCCGAAATCAAAGAAAAACAACCACTACAAAGCTCCGAGACGCCTCCCGAAAGACACCAAGAAGCCTCTTGAAGAGGTGTCTTGTCCACGACCCCGTCTCGCCCCAAGCGCCCCGGGAAGCAATCGAGATGCTTCCTCCTCCTCCTTCTCCTCCTCCTCCTCCTCGCCCGCCACGAGCAAGCCAACAGATAGCAACAATGATGCAACATGGGCCAACGGAATGAGCGAATCGATCAAATCCGCCGATCTAGCGTGCGAGTTTAAAAGAGCCTGAGCTGCAGCTCAGCTCTGCTGGGGGTTGCCGGGGTAGCTATGCCGGGGAAGGGGGAAGGTGAAGGATTGCTCCTGTTCTAAGCGTGGCTCTCGCTTGACACTTCCTCAAAGTGAACGATCCGACGGTTGAACAGATGTAGCGACTGTACGGATACAGGCCGATTCGTTTCCAAAATGTTGGTCTCGGCTTCGATGTTCTGAAACTTATGCACACGGTTAAACGGTTGGGGGTGACGTTTGTTTTTGAATGGCAGGCACATTGACATTCTCGTCTTTCAAGGAGTCTTATGGTGACAACGAAATATTAGAGGGACTTAGAAAGAGGACTTGGCACGAGAGGTGCAGTGCAGCATCGCTAACGCATCCTGGGTTTGTTATGATCCTCCTTTCCCATCTCCAGCCTCCTCTTCCTCCTCCTTCTCCTCATCCTTCCTCCTCCTCCTCCTCATCCTCCTCCCCCTCCTCCTCCTTATCCTCCTCTATTGTTTTCCTTATGAATAGCTTGTCCCTGTCGCACACCGAGGCCAGTCCCTGAATATTGAAATTTGCAAGAGCTTCACCGATGCAGGGCGGTCCGCTTTCAAAATGTGGTTCTCGCCTTAGCGCCGCGCACACTCAGCACAATGTGCTGAAAACTTGCAAGAATTTCACGGATGGAAGGGGGTCCGTTCTCAAAATGCGGCTCTCGCCTTGGCGGCGCAAAAAAACGTTGTGACACAGTGCCGGAATTTCAGGGCGCGACAGTCACGTTGAATCGCGGCGTTGAAGTCCCAGGAATGGTGTGCTGGCATTCAGGATCGCCAAGACGCAACAGTAACGGTGATTCGCGGCGCTGAAGTCCCAGGGATCACCTCCTCCTCCTCCTCCTCCTCCTCCTCCTCCTCCTCCTCCTCCTCCTCCTCCTCCTCCTCCTCCTCCTCCTCCTCCTCCTCCTCCTCCTCCTCCTCCTCCTCCTCCTCCTCCTCCTCCTCCTCCGCCCCCCAGATGGGCGCGAGGAGGCCCAAGGATCGAAAGCAGCAGTCGGGAGGCCCGAGAAGGCGGCACTCGCCCAGGGGTTGCCGAAGCTGCTCCTGGCCCCAGGGTGTCCCCCGCTTCTCGCGCCCTGCTGGAGCCCCGTGAGGCTCTGGGCCTCGCGGGGCGTGCTCTGGAGGCCCCGGGGGCCTCCCAGAGAAATCCTCGGGGCGCAGGGACCTCTGGCAGCCCACAAGAGTGGGGCGCGAGTTGGGGGGGGGGGGGGGTTCTCCTGTGGACGGCTGCATGCTAGGCTCAAGACTGGGCTAACAGGCAGGCTCACAAAGCGGGTCTGAGCCGAAAGGGCCTGAAGAAGCAAGAGCACCGAACAATATGCCCCAAAACCATTGCCGATGAGACCGCTCCGAAAGAAGCAACAGCCGGGACGAACGGCGGGGGGGAGACGGGTGCCCTTCCTCGGGCCCCGAAGGGCCCCACTTGGAGGCCCGGAAGGGCCCCACTTGGAGGCCCTGCAGGGCCCCTTTTTCCTGCAGCCTTCGCTGCCCCCCCCCCTATGGATCGCCCCCCCCCATGACAGTCGGACTCGATTGGACAGGACACGCGAGAGGACACAAGACCCTTCCGAGGGCCACTTTGCCACAGGGATGTAGGAAGCATAAGTCGCGAGACACAGGACACAAGGGTACCCTTACTCTGGCAGGGTCGACCTACTCACCGCCTGTACGCGGCCTCCGAGTGAGGCGTGCTCTGCAGGCCCCGAGGGCCTCCCGGAGAACTCCTCGGGACGCCAAGACCTCTGGCAGCCCACAGTGGGCCCAGAGGTGGCCCAAAGAGGCATCCAGTGAGATCCCCGAGGCCCTTTAATGCTGCCCTTGATGGTCGTTCGTCCACTCAATGTAGAACATCATGCAAGGTATGTTACGCTGATGCAAATAAGACGGTAGACAGTGATCGGACCGACTGCAAGAACATTATACCAGATGCAACAAGTAGACTGAAATCAAAAAAGTAGGTGTAACAGCCCGAACGCTACGAAAGTACACAATACGCCGCAACATGATAATAATAAACAATGGTGTGGATGTTTACCTTCATACGAATACGTATCATTGTGTACCGATACAGTACATGATCGATTAACCACGATTACAGTAACATGCTGAGAATTCGATGTGCTACGGCACACTATCATAGCCTATGTGATGATAATGCTAACACGATGTGGATTGGCACAGGGTGATACAGATACGTGTAGAAATACGAGAAAACGCGTTGCACGGGCGCTTGCCTTGGGAACATTCGGCGGCGCGTTTCGAAACAGGGCGCGGGCCCCCCCCCCCAACACCCGGCGCCGTCGATCAAAACCAAGGGGCCTCCCCTCCCCCCACCCCCCCACCCCTTCCTAACCCCCCCCCGCCTCCTCTCCCAAAGAAAGGGGTGCAACAAAAAGAAAAACCTGGCGCCGGGGCCGGCGCTGGCGGCCGGCCGCCAGCAGCGCCGACGGCGGGGACGCAGCGACGATGACCAGATGCAGCAAAGGGGGCGGGTTTCAAACCCCCCCTGGGCGTCGGGGGGGGGTTCAAACCCCCCCCCTGGCGCCGGCGCTGGCGCTGGCGGCGGCCAGCAGCGCTGGCGCTGGCGCCGGCGACGGCGGCGACGCAGCGACGATTACCACCACTACCACCACTACCACCACTACCACCACCGCCACCACTACCACCACCACCACCGCCTCAACCCACCACCACCACCACCACCAACCTACCACACAACCACCGCCACCACCACCACCACAGCCACCACAGCCACCACAACCACCACCACAACTCACCATCACCACCACCAGCACAATTACGCTACCGAGGAACCCCACATACTTATATTATGGCTGGAGTGATGACAGCTGAAGTAAAGCATGTGAAAATGATGTTGGTGGCCGTTGCCTGGCCGATACCGTTGGTGACGCCGGTCAAGAGGAGAGGTGGAAAGGAGAAGCCCCGTGCCCGCCACACTTTGCGAGCCCGAAACGGATAGCGACCGCACCCCCAAGGCACCCCCTGCGGCGTCGAGGAAGTGCAACGCCTGCCACACCAGCGCACCCCCTGTGAGCCGAAGAAATGTCACGCCTGTCACGCTCTGCGGGCCCGAAACGGATAGCGACCGCACCCCCAGCGCACTCCCTTCGGCGTCGAGAAATTGCCACGCCTGCCACGCTTTGCGAGCCCGAAACGGATAGCGACCGCACCCCCAGCGCACCCCGTGTGGCGTCGAGAAAGCGCCACGCCTGCCACGCTTTGCGAAGCCGAAAGGATAGCGACCGCACCCCCAGCGCACCCCATTTGTGGCATCGGGAAAGTGCCACACCTGCCCCACGTTGCGAGCCCGAAACGGATAGCGACCGCACCCCCAGCGCACCCCCTGTGGCGTCGAGGGAGGCCGCCTGCCACGCGTTGCGCGGCCTACACGGATAGCGACCGCACCCCCAGCGCACCCCCTTTGTGGCATCGAGAAAGTGCCACGCCTGCCACACGTTGCGAGACCGAAACGGATATCGACCGCACCCCCAGCGCACCCCCTGTGGCGTCCAGAAAGTGCCACGCCTGCCAGGCTTTGCGGCAGTGTCGTGGATAGCGGCCGCGCTGAGAGACCACCCCCCGCACACCCCTCTCATGGTGTCCAGAAACTGCCGCGCCTGCTAGGCTTTGTGCCAATATCGTGGATAGGGGCCGAGCTGAGAGACCACCCCCTGCGCACCCGCTATGGTGTCCAGAGAGGGCCACGCTTGCTAGGCTTTGCGGCAGTACCGTGGATAGCGGCCGCGCTGAGAGACCACCCTTGCGCACCCCCTATCGTGTCCAGAAAGTGCCACGCCTGCTAGGTTTTGCGGCAGTGTCGTGGATAGCGGCCGCGTTTACAGACCCCGCCCAGCGCACCCCCTATGGTGTCCAGAAACTGCCACGCCTGCTAGGCTTCGCAAGGTGTCGTGGGTAGCGGCCGCGCTGAAAGACCACCCCTTACGCACCCCTGATGGTGTCCAGAAAGTGCCACGCCTGCTGGGCTTTGCGGCAGTGTCGTGGATAGCGGCTGCGCTCAGAGACCACCCCCTGCGCACCCCCTATGGTGTCCAGAAAATGCCACGCCTGCTGGGCTTTGCGACAGTGTCGTGGATAGCGGCCGCGCTGAGAGACCACCCCCTGCGCACCCCCTGTGGCGTCCAGAATGGGCCACGCCTGCTAGGCTGTGCGACAGTGTCGTGGGTAGCGGCCGCGCTCAGAGACCACCCCCTGCGCACCCGCTATGGTGTCCAGAAAATGCCACGCCTCCGAGGCTTTGCGACAGTGTCGTGGATAGCGGCCGCGCTGAGAGACCACCCCCTGCGCACCCCCTATGGTGTCCAGGAAGGGCCACGCCTGCTAGGTTTTGCAACAGTGTCGTGGATGGCGGCCGCGCTCAGAGACCACCTGCTGCGCACCCGCTATGGTGTCCAGAGGTGCTCTGCTGTGCTGTGCTGTGCAATGCTGAGCTGTGCTGTGCTGAGATGCTGTGCTGAGATGCTGTGCTGTGCAGTGCTGTGCTGTGCTGAGCTGTGCTGTGATGAGATGAGCTGTGCTGTGCTGTGCTGAGCTGAGCTGAGCTGAGCTGGGCTGAACAGTGTTGTGCTGTGCTGTGCTGTGTACGTGTTGCGTGTCAATGTGCTGTGTGCTGTGCTGTGCTGAGCTGTGCTGTGCTGTGCTGTGCTCTGCTGAGCGGAGGTGGGGAGGAGAGGGTGTGACTGAGGAGCGCGGGTGACGCGGGTTAGAAAAAAAACAAAATCCCACGAACCGTGTGGGGAAAAAAACACCACCACTACCACCACCACCACCAATAGTAGCAGCACAACCCACCGCCACCACCACAAACCACCAGACCACCACTACCACCACACCACCACCGCCACCACCACCACCAGCACCACATCCACACACCACCGCCACCACCACAACCCACCACCACCACCACCACCACCACAAACCACCACCAGACCACCACCACACCACTACAACCATCACCACCACAACTCACCATCACCACCACCACCACCACAAAAACCCACCACCACTACCACCACCACCACCACCACAATCTACCACACCACCACCACCACCACCACCGCCACAACCACCACCACTACTAGCAGCACAACCCACCGCCACCACCAGAAACAACCACACCACCACCACCACCGCCACCACCACTACCACCACCACCACCTCCACAAACCACCGCCACCACCAAAACCCACCACCACCACCACAAACCACCACCACACCGCCACCAAACCACCACCACCACCACCACAACCCACCACCACCACCACCACAAACCACCACCACACCACCACCAAACCAGCACCACCAACACCACCACCCACCACCACAACCACCACCACCACAACAAACCACCACACCACCACCACCACAACCACCACCACACCGCCACCACAACCACCACAACCCACCACCACCACCACCACCGTCGTCCTCGTCGACGCTCCACGCCGCCGCCGCCCGCCGCTGCAGGCGCCGGCGCCGGCCCAGAAAAGGAAATCGTCGTCCCCGCCGCCGCCGCCAGCCGCCGCCGACGCAAGCGCTGGCCCGGGGAGAGGAGGGGAAGCAGGGAAGGAAGGAAGGAAGGGGGGGGGTCCATCCGGGGGGGGGGTCCAGTTTCAACCCCCCCCCCGCTCCAAGCGACCACAGAACGCGCTCTTTCAGAGATACGCATCTGAATATGAGTGAGTGTTCCCTTGTGATGTCTATAGATACACTTCGCCGCTACGGAAGCTCGGAGAAAATGCAGCGCTCCCCGTTAGGCGACGAAGCCCCGGTGCAACGTTTTCAGTGGCATTGCGCCCGCGACAAGAAAGGAGACGCCAAAGGGGCCCGTTAGGCCACGAAGCCCCAATAGAATGTTCTGTTCAAGCATTGTTTTGCTCAAGTCTCGGGCGGAACCGCCCATTCGAATTCGAACCGGGTGATTTCGAAATCCAGTCGAGGTCGTTGCGCGGAGGAAATCTCAAGCGAAAATCACAGTCTCGAAATTTCCTGTCAGAAAAATAAAAGTTAAAATGCCAAACTGTGTGGCCATTTCGAGACGACGGTTTCGCTGGAGACTTTCTCAAAAAAAAACAATTTCGAACAATTTCGAAACTTTCGAATTTGATTTCGAAATGGCGCTCCCCCCTAAGACCTCCTCCAAACTAGAATTCAAAACCGCTCTGGTTCGATTTCGAGCTCTGGTTTAGGATTTCCTTCGAAACAGAATTCGGAGGCGTTCAGGTTCGACTTCGAAGTGGCGCTCCCGCCCAGGACTCCCTGACAACTGTAACTCGACACCCTTCTGGTTCGATTTCCGAAATGACGCTCCCGCCCAGGACTTCCTCGAAAATAGAGGTCGGCAGTGCCCACGACCTCGAAAGAGGCCCCGACGACAGCCCCACAGGCCCACAAGAGCGCCCCAAGACGGCCCAAGACGGCCCAAAAGGCGCCCAAGACGACCCAGGATTCTCAACCAGGGCGGCACCGATTGGAACACCAAGCCAAAATCCGAGCCTGCTGCTCCAAGAGGCACCCAGGAGGCCCCGAGAGGCCTCCAAAAGGCCCCAAAACGCCCCCAAGAGGCCCCCACGAGGCCCCAAGAGGCCCACACAAGGCCCCAAGAGGCCCCCAAGAGACCCCAAAACAACCTCCCCAAAGGCATCAAAATTGCCTCCAGGAGTCCCCAGGAGGCCCCCGAGAGGCATCGACGAGATCCCCACGAACATCCTCAAGGCCTGAGACCCACAACCCAGGCAGGGTGGCGGGATGGGTTGACGGCCATTGTGTGTGTGAGAGGTGGTGCACCCTCTACCCCCCCCCGCCCGATGCTGGCGCGCCGCGACGCGCGCTGTGCTTTGGGCCCCATTGGCCCCAGTCCGATTGGCGCACGCCGCCCCACTGGCCATGTGCCTGGCAGGTCGGCCCCTGCGCTCTCGAATTGCCCCTGTTTGGCAGTTCGTTGCTGCCCCACCTTGGGGGGCAACGCTGCTGCGTCGCCCTCCCTTTTTGCCTCCCGGCTGCCTGGTGGGAGCCCTCGCCCAGCCCCCGCTTCCGCTTGGCGCCGCCCTGCTCTTGGCCGTGATGCGTGCACTGGCCTTGGGTTCGGCCCGCTGCTTTTGTGCCCTTCCCCCCGCCACCCCGGCCTCTTGCGTGGCCTCCACGCGCCGCTCTGCGGCAGCCGGGTGCCACGGCTCTCACTGGCCGATCGGTTTTCCCTGGCCTTTCGCCCTGCCTCTCGCCGCCTCTCCCCTCCCCGCGCCGCGGTCGCGCTCCGCCTCCGCCGCAGCAGCTCAGCGCAGCCACTACCGCCCTCCCCCCTCCTCGCCCCCGGCTCGCCACCCTGGCGGCCCTACAGTTCCCGCAGCCCCTCCGTGGTGAGCCTCGCCCTGCACTGCTGCCGCTGGTTCCTCCCCTGGGTGCGCCCGCGACGCCGACCCGCGCTTGCTAGGGGCTGCCCTCCGGCCCAGCCGCCCCGCGCGCCCCCCGCGGCCTCGCCGCGTGAGTGCGTTTTCTTCCTTCGCCCCCTTCTCTCTGCGGCCGTCTTTCATCTCCTCCCGTCCTCTTGCATACCGGACAATTCGCACTACCGTAGCCCGGGTTGCCTGTACGCGCGTGCGGACTGCCTCTGCCGCGCTGAGTCGCAGAAAGGATGTTCGTGTGTGTATGAGTGTGTGTGCGTGCGTGCGTGCGTGCGTGCATGCGTGCGTGCACGCATATATGCGTGTGCGCGTGTGCGTTTGTGCGTTTGTGCGTGCATGCGTGCGTGCGTACGTGCGTGCGTGCGTGCGTGCGTGCGCGTGTGTATATGCGTGCGTTTGTGTGTGTGTGTTGTGTGTTGTGTTGTGTGTTGTGTGCGCATGTGCTTTGTGTGTGCGTGTACGTGTGTGTGTGTGTATGCGTGTGCGTGTGCGTGCGCGTGTGCGTATGCGTGTGCGTGCGCGTGCGCGTGTGCGTGTGCTTGTGCGTGTGTGTGCATGTGCGTGTGTGTGCGCGCGTGTGTGTGTGTGCGTGTGTGTGTTTGTGTGTGCGTACGTGCGTGCGTGTGTGCGTGTGTGTATGCGTGCACGTGTGTGTGTGTGGATGACTGTGCGCATGTGTGGATGATTGTGTGGATATGCGCTGTGTGTGTCTGTTTGGTATTCCCCAAGCAGTGCTTGCACTTAGGGGTTCTGACTAGTGTCTTAAGGAACTGGGCCTGGCTGCCGGTCTGGCGGGGTCTGACGGCGCCGTGCTCGCCGTCGCCGCCTCGTCGCCACCCGTCGTCTGAGCCTGGCGGCCGGTCTGGCAGCTCAGTGCTCGCCGTCGCCGCCCCGTCGTCGCCATCGCCGCCCCGTCGCCGCCTCGCATAGATTCTCCCTTCTAAAAACAGAATAGACTCTACCCCCCCCCCCAGCGTTCGCCGCCCCCCTTTTCGGGTATGCAAAATCATATACGATTCAAACCACATGTGCATCCTAAATATGAATTTACACTATCCCTGAAGGGCCGGTATCGGTCCCCCTGAGGGTCCCTTGTAAAAAAAGCGATGCGCGGGGACATTTTTTGCTCTAACATAAGACTTGTTCACGAATCCCTTGCTAAAAATATGACGAAATGCGCACGCGCGCGTCGTCGAGCGCGCATGCCGAAATCCTTCAAAAACCTTCGGTGTCGGAAGGATTTCGCAATCGAGTTTCCCAAAAACATACAAAAACAAAAGGTTTCGCAACACTGATTTGCTAAAAAACTTACGCGCGAGCTCTTGCGAAAGTTTACAACAACCATAGGTTTTCCAGATTTTCACAAAATGCTACCAAACGGGCTTCGCGCGCGCGCATGACGACATCTGTCGAACGCACTTGCGCGTGTGCCGTCGCGAGAATCCTCTGTAGAAGTGCAGACGCGCGCGTCGTCGCGCGCGTTTGCCGAAATCCTTCAAAACCATCGGTTTCGAAAGGATTTCAAAATCGTGTGTCCAAAAAACATACACAAACATAAGGTTTCGCAACACGGATTTTCAACGAAAGCGTGCGCGCGCGCTCTTGCGACGTCGTCGTCGTCGCCGTCCTCCCCCCACCCGCGTCGTCGTCGTCGTCGCCTACGTCGTCCTCTGTCTTTCCTCGTGTTCGTCGTCGTCGTCCTCTTTGGCGTCGTGGTCGTTTCCGTCGTCGTTGTCGCCGTGGTCGTCCTTCCTCCTCCTCCCTCGTCGTCGTCGTCGTCCGTCGTCGGCGTCTCGTCGTCGTCCCTCCTATTTCGTCGCCGTCGTCGTCGTCGTCGTCGTCGTCGTCTTCCCTCCTCCTTCGTCGTTGTCGTCGTCGGCGTCGCCGTCCTTCCTCCTTCTTCGTCGTTCGCGTCGTCGCCGTCCTCCTTCCTCCCTCGTCGTTGTCGTCGTTTTCGTCGTTGTCACCGTCGTCGTCCTCCCTCCTCCCTCGTCGTCGTCTTCGTTGGCGACGTCGTCTTCGTCGTCGGCGTCGGCGTCAGCGTCGTCGTCGTCTTCGTCGTCGACGTCGGCGCCGTCGTCGTCGTCGCCGCCCTCGTCGTCGTCGTCGTCGTCGTCGGCCATCTTGCTTCTCCGGCCTTCTTGGGGCGCTCTTGAGGCGCCCCCGAGGGCTCCAAGACGACCTTGGAGCGATATCTGTGCTCGGTCCCGGGGCTCTCGACGCCGCATGGGTTCTGCTAGCCAAGTTGCGGGTGGGTGGGTGGGATGTGTCAACGCATGCGGAAAAATCAATTGCACCATATAGACTGGACCACACAGATTGCACAACATAGATCGCACCACATGGGTTGCACCATATAGATTGCACAGCAGAGATCGCACCATATATACATATATATATATATATATTGCACAATCAAGTTTGCACCACACAGATTCTCCTTTCTGAAAAGAAAATAAACTCTACCCCCCCCCCCTGGACTTAACGCTTCCCCCTGGGATAATATAATTTCATATATATATATATACACACATATATATATATATATATATATATTATGCACACCCATCCATCCTAAATATGAGATCATATCATCCCAGCCAGGCCGGTTTCCCCCCCCTGAGGGTCCCTTGTAAAAAACACGATGCGGTGACATTTTTGGTTCTAACATAACACTTTTTCACGAATCCCTTGCAAAAAATGAGACGAAGTGCACACGCGCACGTCGTCGCGCGTGCATGCCGAAATCCTTCAAAAACCTTCGGTGCGGGAAGGATTTCACAATCGAGTTTCCCAAAAACATACAAAGACACAGGGTTTCGCAACACAGAGTTGTTAAAAAAACTTCCGCGACAACGCTTGCGAAATCTTGAGAAAACCATAAGTTTTTCCAGATTTCCACAAAATTCTACCAAACGGGCTTCGCGCGCGCTCATGTCGAAATCTGTCGAACGCCTTTGCGCGTGTGCCGTCGCGAAAATCCCCAACAAAAAACGAAACGAAGTGCAGACGCGCGCGTCGGCGCGCAAGAATGCCGAAAACCTTCAAAACCCATCAGTTTCGGAAGGATTTCAAAATCGTGTGTCCAAAAAACCCTACAAAAACATAAGGTTTCGCAACACCGGTTTTCAACAAAAGCGTGCGCGCGCGCTTTTGCGTCGTCGTGTCGTCGTCGTCGTCGCCGTCCTCCCTCCTCCCGCGTCGTTGTCTTCGTCGTCGTCGCCTACGTCGTCCTCTGTCTTTCCTCGTGTTCGTCGTCGTCGTCCTCTTTGGCGTCGTGGTCGCTTCCGTCGTCGTTGTCGCCGTGGTCGTCCTTCCTCCTCCTCCCTCGTCGTCGTCGTCGTCCGTCGTCGGCGTCTCGTCGTCGTCCCTCCTATTTCGTCGCCGTCGTCGTCGTCGTCGTCGTCGTCGTCGTCGTCTTCCCTCCTCCCTCGTCGTTGCCGTCGTCGGCGTCGCCGTCCTTCCTCCTTCTTCGTCGTTCGCGTCGTCGCCGTCCTCCCTCCTCCTCGTCGTTGTCGTCGTTGTCGCCGTCGTCGTCCTCCCTCCTTCCTCGTTGTTTTCGTTGGCGACGTCGTCGTCGTCTTCGTCGTCGTCGTCGGCGTCGGCGTCGTTGTCGTCTTCGTCGTCGTCGACGTCGTCGTCGTCGTCGCTACGTCGTCTTGTCTCGTGTTCGTCGTCGTCGTCCTCTTTGGCGTCGTGGTCGTTTCCGTCGTCGTTGTCGCCGTGGTCGTCCTTCCTCCTCCTCCCCTCGTCGTCGTCGTCGGCGTCTCGTCGTCGTCCCTCCTATTTCGTCGCCGTCGTCGTCGTCGTTGTCGTCGTCGTCTTCCCTCCTCCCTCGTCGTTGTCGTCGTCGGCGTCGCCGTCCTTCCTCCTTCTTCGTCGTTCGCGTCGTCGCCGTCCTCCCTCCTCCCTCGTCTTTGTCGTCGTTGTCGCCGTCGTCGTCCTCCCTCATTCCTCGTTGTCTTCGTTGGCGACGTCGTCGTCGTCGTCGGCGTCGGCGTCGTTGTCGTCTTCGTCGTCGTCGACGTCGGCGTCGTCGTCGTCGCCGCCGTCGTCGTCGTCGTCGTCGTCGGCGTCGTTGACGTCGTCGTCGTCGGTTCGTCGTTATCGTCGTCGTCGGCGTCGTCATCGTCGTCGTCGTCATCGTCGTCGTCGTCGGCGTCGGTGTCGTCGTCGTCGTCGTCGTGTCGTCGTCGTCGTCGTCGTTGTCGGCGTCGTCGAAGTCGTTGGAGACGTCGTCGGTGTCGTCGTAGTCGTTGTCGGCGGCGTCGTCGTCGTTGTCGCTGTCGTCGTCGGCGTCGCTGTTGTTGCCAAGTGCCATGTGGTACCCACCGTCACGGACTTAAGAGATTTTGCAAACCAAGTTGCGGGTGGGTGGGATGTTTGCGCGAGCAGTGGAGTGGACAACTCACTGCGAACAGAAAGTAACTGCACCACTTAGATCGCAACACATGAATTGCTCCACGCATATCGCCCAACAAGCATGGCACTACATAGATTCTCCTTTCTAAAAAGAAAATAGACTCTACCCCCCCCGGACTTAACGCTTCCCCCTGGGATAATACAATTGCATATGTATTCTGCACACTCGTCCATCCTAAATATGAAATCATACCATCCCAGGCAGGCCGGTTTGCCCCCCCTGAGGGCCCCTTGTAAAAAACACGATGCGGTGACATTTTTTGTTCTAACATAACACTTTTTCGCGAATCCCTCGAAAAAAAAAAAAAAAAAAAAAAAACGGAACGAAGTGCACACGCGCGCGTCGTCGCGCGCGCATGCCGAAATCCTTCAAAAACCTTCGGTGTCGGAACGCAATCGAGTTTCCAAAAAACGTACGGAAACACATGGTTTCGCAACACTGATTTGCTAAAAAAACTTCCGCGCGAGCTCTTGCGAAATCTTAAGAAAACCTTAGGTTTTTCAAGATTTACACAAAATTCTACCAAACGGGCTTCGCGCGCGCGCATGTCGAAATCTGTCGAACGCCCTTGCGCGTGTGCGGGTGCGAGAATCCCCTGCAAAAAAACGGGACGAAGTGCAGACGCGCGCGTGGTCGCGCGCGTACGCCGAAATCCTTCAAAACCCATCGGTTTCGGAAGGATTTCGAAATTGCGCGTCCGAAAAACCTACAAAAACCCAAGGTTTCGCAACACGGATTTTCAACAAAAGCGTGCGCGCGCGCTCTTGCGTCGTCGTCGTCGTCGTCGTCGCCGTCCTCCCTCCTCCCGCGTCGTTGTCGTCGTCGTCGTCGCCTACGTCGTCCTCTGTCTTTCCTCGTGTTCGTCATCGTCGTCCTCTTTGGCGTCGTGGTCGTTTCCGTCGTCGTTGTCGCCGTGGTCGTCCTTCCTCCTCCCTCGTCGTCGTCGTCGTCCGTCGTCGGCGTCTGGTCGTCTTCCCTCCTATTTCGTCGCCGTCCTCGTCGTCGTCGTTGTCGTCGTCGTCTTCCCTCCTCCCTCGTCGTTGCCGTCGTCGGCGTCGCCGTCCTTCCTCCTTCTTCGTCGTTCGCGTCGTCGCCGTCCTCCCTCCTCCCTCGTCGTTGTCGTCGTTGTCGCCGTTGTCTCCGTCGACGTCCTCCCTCCTCCCTCATCGTCGTCTTCGTTGGCGACATCGTCGTAGTCTTCGTCGTCGTCGGCGTCGGCGTCGTCGTTGTCTTCGTCGTCGTTGTCGGCGTTGTCGTCGTCGCCGCCGTCGTCGTCGTCGTCGTCGTCGTCGTCGGCGTCGTTGACATCGTCGTCGTCGTCGGCGTCGTCGTTGTCGTCGTCGTCGGCGTCGTCATCGTCGTCGTCGTTGTCATCGTCGTCGTCGTCGGCGTCGTCGCGTCGTCGTCGTCGTCGGTGTCGTCGTCGTCGTCGTTGTCGGCGTCGTCGAAGTCGTTGGAGGCGTCGTCGGTGTCGTCGTAGTCGTTGTCGGCGGCGTCGTCGTCGTCGTTGTCGCTGTCGTCGTCGGCGTCGCTGTCGTTGGCAAGTGCCATGTGGTACCCACCGTCACGGTCTTAAGAGAGTTTGCGAAACAAGTTGCGGGTGGGTGGGTGGGATGTTTGCGCGAGCAGTGGAGTGGTCAAGCGCGGTGCAGGGTAGTCAACTGCACCGCATAGACCGCACGATAGAGATCACCCAAAATAGATGGCACAACATAGATCGCATCACATAGGTTGCACCACTTATAGTCCCCTTTCTAAAAAGAGAATAGACTCTACCCCCCCCCCGCCCCCGGACTTAACGCTTCCCCCTGGGATAATAGATAATATAATTTCATACATATATGTATATATATATATATATATGTATATATATATATATAGTCTGCACACTCGTCCATCCTAAATATGAAATCATACCATCCCAGGCAGGCCGGTTTCCCCCCCCCTGAGGGTCCCGTGTACAAAACACTATGCGGTGACATTTTTTGTTCTAACATAACACTTTTTCGCGAATCCCTCGCAAAAAACGAAACGAAGTGCACACGCGCGCGTCGTCGCGCGCGCATGCCGGAATCCTTCAAAAACCTTCGGTGCCGGAAGGATTTCGCAATCGAGTTTCCAAAAAACATACAAAAACACATGGTTTCGCAACACTGATTTGCTAAAAAAGCTTCCGCGCGAGCTCTTGCGAAACCTTAAGAAAACCTTAGGTTTTTCAAGATTTACACAAAATGCTACCAAACGGGCTTCGCGCGCGCATGTCGAAATCTGTCGAACGCCCTTGCGCGTGTGCCGTCGCGAGAATCCTCTGCAAAAAATGGGACGAAGCGCAGACGCGCGCGTGGTCGCGCGCGTACGCCGAAATCCTTCAAAACCCATCGGTTTCGGAAGGATTTCGAAATCGCGCGTCCCAAAAAAACCTACAAAAACCCAAGGTTTCGCAACACGGACTTTCAACAAAAGCGTGCGCGCGCGCTCTTGCGTCGTCGTCGTCGTCGCCGTCCTCCCTCCTCCCGCGTCGTTGTCGTCGCCGTCGTCGCCTACGTCGTCCTCTGTCTTTCCTCGTGTTCGTCGTCGTCGTCCTCTTTGGCGTCGTGGTCGTTTCCGTCGTCGTTGTCGCCGTGGTCGTCCTTCCTCCTCCTCCCTCGTCGTCGTCGTCGTCCGTCGTCGGCGTCTCGTCGTCGTCCCTCCTATTTCGTCGCCGTCGTCGTCGTCGTCGTCGTGTCGTCGTCGTCGTCTTCCCTCCTCCCTCGTCGTTGCCGTCGTCGGCGTCGCCGTCCTTCCTCCTTCGTCGTTCGCGTCGTCGCCGTCCTCCCTCCTCCCTCGTCGTTGTCGTCGTTGTCGCCGTTGTCGCCGTCGTCGTCCTCCCTCCTCCCTCGTCGTCGTCTTCGTTGGCGACGTCGTCGTCGTCTTCGTCGTCGTCGGCGGCGTCGGCGTCGTCGTCGTCTTCGTCGTCATTGTCTGCGTCGTCGTCGTCGCCGCCGTCGTCGTCGTCGTCGTCGGCGTCGTTGACGTCGTTGACGTCGTCGTCGGCGTCGTCGTTGTCGTCGTCGTCGGCGTCGTCATCGTCGTCGTCGTTGTCATCGTCGTCGTCGTCGTCGGCGTCGGCGTCGTCGTCGTCGGTATCGTCGTCGTCGTCGTCGTTGTCGGCGTCGTCGAAGTTGTTGGAGACGTCGTCGGTGTCGTCGTAGTCGTTGTCGGCGGCGTCGTCGTCGTCGTTGTCGCTGTCGTCGTCGGCGTCGCTGTCGTTGGCAAGTGCCATTTGGTACCCACCGTCACGGTCTTAAGAGATTTTGCGAACCAAGTTGCGGGTGGGTGGGTGGGATGTTTGCGCGAGCAGTGGAGTGGTCAAGCGCGTTTCAGGGTAGTCAATTGCACCGCATATATTGCACCAAATATATTGCACCACATGGAATTACAAAACACGTATTACTAGAGACACACTGTTTGGGACCCACGCCGGATAACATATATACGGGTATAAACATATTAGAGTGGGGGACGAGCGGTCTTACATCGTCCGACCCACCCCGCGACCCACCCAAGATGGCCCAAGATGGCCCAAGATGTCAAGATGGTCCCAAGATTGCTACAGATGCTCCAAAGACGGCCCCAGGAGGGCCCCAATCCCAAGAGAGCCCAAGACGGCCCCGAAAGGTCACCGAGACGTCCTCCAAAGGCGTCAGAGGCCCAAGAGGGCCCAAAGGGGCCCCTCGTGGTCCCGAAGAAGCGCCGAAGAGGCCCCCACAAGAGGCCCACAAGAAGCCCCCAGGCGGCGCCCAGGATGTCCCAGAGGAGCCCCAAGATCACACCAAAAAGCCTCCTTCGTCCTCCCTGTCCTTCCTCTCCTCCCCATCCCCCATCTTCCTCACCCTTGTTATTGCAACACCCGACTGACGCGGGAGCGCAGTCTGGCTGGAATCCGTGCCCCCAAGCCGAAATTGGCGGCGGAGTGCCCACCAACTTCTATCCAACTTAGTGGGACAGATGCTTCGGGCACTGGGAGAAGGCAGGGAAGCAGGCAGCAGCGGCGAAGGATGCTTCTATCCCCCTTCGTCTGTCCCCCAGGCAGGGGATGCGTCTGTATCCCCCATCTTCCTCACCCTGGATGGCCCTCGACGTGCGATCGATGCGAAGGAAGCAGACAGGGGATGCCTCTATCCCCCATCTTCCTCACCCTGGATGGCCCTCGACGTGCGAAGTATGCGAAGGAAGCAGGCAGGGGATGCGTCTAGGGCAACGAACAATAACACAAAACATGAAAACTCGGAGGTCCGTGCAGATTCCTCGGATCCGCGCTGGACCCCCCCTCCCTGGCGCGCGGAGCGCGCCGGGGGCGGCGCTGGAGGCGCCGCCAGTGGGCTCCAGCGCGGATCCGAGAAATCCGCACGGGCCTCTGAGTTTTTATATTTATGTCATTGTTCGTTCCCCTATTCTATCCCTCATCTTCCTCACTCTGTACGGCAGGTTCGTGTCGTGCCGACCCCAGCGTTGGTTTTTGACACCGCAGGGATCGTTCAACCTTGAACGATCGGCCGCTGCCGCAACGTCCGATCGTTCAACATCGATCGATTCTGGGTCGCTGGCGGCGTTCAACCTTGAACGCCCGCGCTGGGGTCGCCGCTGGTCGACACGACGCAAACCTACCGTATGGCCCTCGACGTGCCAGTGCCACTCTCGCGGGCCCCGCTCCCCTTGTCCGGCGGGAGGCCCCCGTGGCTCCCGCCCTGCGGGCCAGACACCACTCCCCAGCCCAGCAGCTTCCTCTGCTCCTCCTGCTCCTCCTCCTCCTCCTCCTCCTCCTCCTCCCCCTCCTGCTCCCCTCCTCTCCTCCTCCTCCTCCTTCCTCCGCCTCCTCCCTCCTCCTCCTCCTCCTCCTCCTCCTCCTCCTCCTCCTCCTCCTCCTCCTCCTCCTCCTCCTCCTCCTCCTGGGGCTGTGGGCACTGCCCTCACGTCCAGCGGAAGCGGATCAGCCTGGTGGCGACAACCTCGCCCTCCTCCCGCTCCTCCTCCACCTCCTCACCCTCGAACCTCCGAGAGCCCCCCTTAACGCTCTCTTCTCCTGCTCCGTGAGAGCACCTGAGAACCACCCGGTCCCCCCTCCCTCCCTCCTCCCTCCCCTTCTCCCCCTCCCCCATCTCCACAATTACACAATATGAAAATACTCTCCCAATTCCCCTGATGGCGTCCCGAAGATGGCCGACCCCCCCCCGCGTACTGTTTTTTACACACAGGATTCCCGGGAAACGGGTTTTCGCCTGCGTTTTTTTCAAAATGCTGCTCTCGCTGAGGCGCCGGCCTCATTTCTGCTCCCGAATCGTTCCGAATCGTGCTCCCGCTGCAGCGTGGGCCTCATTTTCGGATCGGTGTTTGGCCTCCGTCGTTCAGGATGGCGTTCTCGCCCCAGCGCGGGCCTCTTTCTCGCGCGCCCATCCGCCCGCCACCACCGCGCCGCACCACCACCACCACCACCACCACCACCACCACCACCACCACCACCACCACCAGCACCACCCACCACCACCACAACCACGCACACACGCACGCACGCACGCGCACCACCACCCACTACGCACGCGCGCGCGGAGCCACAGGTCCGCTACGACACGCGTCCGCGGATAGAGAAAATCAGCGCCATGGTAAGGGATGGGAGGGAGGGGTAGGACGTCAGATATGACGCGAGCGCACCTAGCTTGCCCTTCTCCCCTCCCTCCCTCCCTCCCTCATCCCTCCACTTCTCCCCCTTCGCCCCTCCCTCCCTCCCTCCCTCATCCCTCTCCTTCTCCCCCTCATCCCTCCCTCCCTCCCTCCCTCATCCCTCCCTCCCTTCTCCCTCCCTCCCTCCCTTCTCCCTCCCTCCCTTCTCCCTCCCTCCCTCCCCTCCTCCCTCCCTTCATCCCTTTCCCTTCCTCCCTCCCTCCCTCCCTCCCTCCCTCCCTCCCCTTCTCCCCCTCCCCCACGAGTTCCGGCCTCCCACGGACCGCTGCCCCGAAGCTCTGCACCAGTGTGCGGCACCGGCCCCCTGGGAGCAAACGCCGCCAAGTGCCTGGCCAAAAAGTGCCAGGCCGCCAAGCAGCGGCCGCCCGAGGGGGGGGGGGGGGGGGAATTCCACCCTCCCTCCCTCCCCCTCCTTCCCGTCCCCTGGAGCTAGAGCGCTTAGACAAAGACTCTGAAGATATGTTCAAAGATCGGTGGTCATGGTGTAAGTGCCCTGTGTGACCCCACTGCAGTGTGCAGGGAGACCCTTAAGCGCCGGCCTAAAGCCACACAGGCAAGCGCAACTCTGCGAGCCAAAATGCAATGAATACAGAGGCATTGGTTAAGCGAAGGCACGCGCGCACTAAACGGAGAAGGAGGATGATATGATGATGATGAAGCGCCTTGAAAGGTCGGTTCTCCCAAAACACAAACCTGAGAAGCCACCAATACGCCAAATGCGTACAGTAGAGAAAGAGGGAGGCGGGAGGAGAGGCGGTAGAAAGATGAAGCAGAAGAAAGGTGAAGCCCAGCCCAGGATTGAAACCCATGATACTGAAAGAAATCATGAATGATAGATTGTCCGATGTCCCAAATGAATCCCACCACAAGGTCTCTCTTGCTTTGAATGAAGAAGAGAAAAATGAGAAACGTAATGCAAGATAAAGGAGTATGCTCAAATTGATCAACAATCTTGAGTGGCTTGAGTAGCTCTTGAAGCCAATCTTGGGGGCATATGGTCCCAAGGTCTGAAGTAAGCAAGAAGTAAAGAAATCTTTCATTGAGTCCCATGAAACCCATTGAACATAAGTAGCAACCAAGACGGATATATGTACTGAACGAAAGTCTAAAATAGAAACTGAATGTCCCAAGCACGCAATGAACCCAGAGGAAGAGGACGAGGACGGGAGAAGGACAATGATGAAATCTTTCAATGGCAAAGCGGCCACGCGCACCACCCTGATGGCGCGGGTCCGGCGGGACGCCGCGCCGCCCGCGCACGCGCACAGTGGCGCGCGCGCGCGTTCTGGCACGCCCTGCTGCCGCACGGCGCGAGAGCCGAGCGGAGCTGGGTACACAGGGAGCAAAGCGGGGTGGGTGGGCCCACGAGTCCTGGCTCGATCTCGAGCCTACGACTACGGACCCAAAATGGCTAAGGCCAAGCCCCCGCTTCCCTACGCTTAACCTGCAGTCTACCCACAAAACAGACTATACAAGTTAAGCGAAGGCACGCGCGCACTAAACGGAGAAGGAGGAAGAGGAGGAGGAAGGAGGACGAGGACGGGAGAAGGACAATGATGAAATCTTTCAATGGCAAAGCGGCCACGCGCACCACCCTGATGGCGCGGGTCCGGCGGGACGCCGCGCCGCCCGCGCACGCGCACAGTGGCGCGCGCGCGTTCTGGCACGCCCTGCTGCCGCACGGCCAAAACCAAAAGAACGCAGCCGCGCGCGGGCGAAAGGAGCCCGGCGCGCGCGACCACTGGCCTGCAAGCCCGAGGCCTTCCTGGAGCGGGCGCCAGGCCGCCCCGGCTGGGCAGCGCCCCGCCGGCGGCGTGCAACGCGCGCCCGAGCTGGCCCCCACGGCCTCGCCCAGGCGGGGGGGGGCTAAACGCTCCCCAGGGCCGCGCGTCGCCGGCCCGCCAGCGCGGAATCGCGCACGCGAAAGGCGCTAGCCGCGCGCGTCGCGCAGGACGCGACTCAGTACACGCAAAGAACGGGCGCGCGCATGCGAAGGCGCACGCGCGAGCTGGAGGTGCAAGCTGGCTGCAGCCCAATGGACGCCACGTGGCCCGAGCAGCCCGTCGCTCCCCCCCGGTCCTCCTCCTTCTAATCCTCGTCGTCGGGCGGCTCCTCTGTGGCGGACAGCGCGCGGCCCTCGATGCCAGTGCTGCCGGCGAACATGCCAACGTAGGTCGATCCGCTCGCCCCCGTCGTCGCGCCCTTCGTCGGCGCGCCAGTCGCCGCCGCTGTCAGCACCGTGGTCGCCGTGGCGGCCAGAGCCGCTGTCGACGCCGATGTCGGCGCGACCGTCGGCGCCGCTGTCGGGGTAGCCGTCGGTGTCGTGACCAGTTCAGCCATCGGTGAACCGAACCGTGCATCTGCAGGTGCAGCGGCTAGTGCTACCGTCGTCGAAGCTGTCCAGGCGGTTGTCTGTGCCGCGGCCAGGGCAACAGACAGACGACCCATCGGCGCTGCCGTTGGTGCAGCAATCGGCGAAGCCGTAGGCGACGAAGCCGGCGCAGCCGCCGCCGCCGCTGTAGACGGGGCGGCCCGAGCCGCAGCCGGAGCAGCGGTCGGTGCCGTAGACGGCGCGGCCGTCGGCGCCGCCGCCAGCGCGGCTGTCGGAGTGGCCGTCGGCGCCGCGGTCGGTGCACTGGTCGGCGCTGCTGTCGGCGACGTCGTCGGCGCGGCCACCGTAGCCGCAGCCGGTGAGGCGGTCGGGGCCACCGTCGGCTCAGCTGTCAGTACCGCAACCGCTGCCGCCGTCGGTGCCGCAATTGGCGCCGTGGTCGGTGCCGCAATTGGCGCGGCTGTCGATACTGCAGCCGGCATGGCGGTCGGCGTAGCTGGCGGCGCCGCAGTCGGAGCCGGAGTCGGGAAACCCGTCGGAGAGCTAGTCGATGTCCCCGTTGTCGCCGAGGTCGCCGTGGCTGTCAGTGCCACATCCCCCGGGGCCGCGGTAGCCACCGCCACTGGCGCGAGACGCCCGTCCCACATGGGCGGGACCGTTGCTGACCCGGAGGCTGGTGCTCGCCGGGCGCCCCTGGCGGGCGAGGACGGGCGGGCATCCCTCGGGGCCGCGGCCGCAGCCGCCGCTGGCGCGCGCCGTCCGTCGCACATGGGTGGGCCAACACCCGCCCCTGAGGCGCCCCCGGCCGGTGCGAGTACGGCGGCGCCCCCCGGGGCCGCGGTGGCAGCTGCCTCCGGCGCGCGCCGCCCGTGAGGTCTGGGCTGCCTGGAGGCCGCCAGCGCAGACGCCAGCGCCGCTGTCGGCGCCGCCGTTGGCGCCTCGGCTGGTACAGTTGTCGGCGCATCTGTCATTGCAGCTGTCGGTGCCGTGGTCGGCGCAGCTGTCAGCGAGGCCGTCGATGCAGCCGTCGGCGTACCAGCCGTCTTATGACCCGCCAGCGCCGCCTCGATCTCCTCGGTAGCCTTTGGGCCGCTGTCCAGAACATGCCAGTCATCCGAGGAGCCCTCCACGAGCGCGCCCTTCAAGTTCACCGCGCCAGCGCCGCTGTCGGCGCCGCGGGCGGTACCGAAATCAGCGCTGCAGTAGGGGCCGCTGTCGGCGCCCCCGTCGAGGATGCTGTCGGCGTGCCTGCTGGTGCCGCAGTCTGCGCGGCGGTCGGTGCCGCAGCCAGCGCAGCGGTTAACGCCGCTGGCGGGGTGGCCGTCAGTGCCACCGTAAGTGCCGCGGTCGGCGCGGCCGCGCCCGCCGCCGGAGACGCCCCCCACGGGCACGCCCTTGAGGGTTGCCTCGTAGGCGCCGCCGTCGGCGCCGCGGTCAGCGCCGTGGTCGGTGCAGCGGTCGGTGCCATTGTCGGCGTAACTAACGAGGCTGTCGTCGGCGTGGCTGTCGAGGTAGCCGTCGGCGCGGCCGCCGGTGCCGCAGACACCGTGACCGCAGCCATTGGCGCCGCGGTCGGTGCCGCAGCCGGTGAGCCTGTCGGCGGGCCATTCGATCAGCCCGCTGGTGCCCTCGTAGGGCTCGCGGTCGGCGCGGCAGTCGGCGCCGTGGTTGGCGCAGCCGTCGGCGCCGCAGTCGGCGCGGCTGTCCGCGCCGCAGGCTGCGCCACTGTCCCTGCCGATGCCGTCGCAACTGCCGATGTCGTCGCGGCTGCCCACTGTGCCGCGGTCAGCTCGGCCGTCAGCGCCGCAGGCATAGCCGTCGGCGCACCTGTAGGCAAGGCGGTCAGCGCAACCGTCGTCGCAGCTATCGGGGCCGCGGCCGGCGTAGCTGCAGTTGGTGCCGCTGCGTCCGTAGCTGCCAGCCCCGTCGCTCGGGCGCGTGCCATAGGCACCCCAGGCCTTGACCCGCTGCCTCACCTTCGTAACGTGAGCGACAAGGCCGCCCTCCACCGGCGCGTTCCTAACCGAGAGGCCGCAAGCCTTCGCGAAGTCGAACGCCGTGTCGCCGCTGCTGACCAGCTCGCACTCGGCGTCCGGCACGGGCTCGGTCGCCAGTGGCCTCACGATCGTCTCGGCGCTGTCCACGACGGCTGCCCTGCCAATGCCGCGGGTGGCGGAGACGCCAGTGACGCTGTCGGCGCGGTTGTCGGTGCCGTAATCGGTGCTACGATCGACGCCGCCGTCGGCGCCGCTATCGGCGCGGCGGCTGCCGGTGCCGCAGCAATCGCGGGCGTCGGTGCCGCCGTTGGCGGTGCTGGCGGTGCAGCCGCGGGCGCGGGTGTCGGTGCGGCTGTCGGCGATGCAGTCGGCGCAGCGGTCGGCGAGGCTGCAGGCGCTGCAGACTGCGCGGGTGTCGGTGCTGCAGTTGGCAGAGCCGCCGGCGGAGCTGTAGGTGCGGGCGTCGGTGCAGTTGTCGGCGATACCGCCAGCGCAGCTGTCGGCGATGCTGTCGGGGCAACGGTTGGCGCGGCTGTCCGCGCCGCAGGCGGCGGGGCTGCTGACGCCAGCGTCGGCGCAGCTGCTGGTGCGGCTGTCGACGAGGTGGTCGGTGAGGCCGTCGCACGTCGCCGCGGCCGTGACCATGGAGGCCGGTTGATCCCCTATCGGATCGTACATCGCAAACATGAAGGCCAAGTGCTCGCCCATCGGACTGTACCAGATGCCCGTCTTGTCGCAGACGGCGCCGCTGCCTGAGCTGATGTGGGCAAAGCTGTCGGTCCCGCGGTGGGCGTACCTGTCGTTGTAGCCGTCGCCGTCAGTAACGCCGTCGGCGCCGCTGTACGCGCGGCAGTCGTCGCCACTGGCGGGTCTGGCGCCGGTGCCGCAGTTGTCGGAGAGGCTGTCGGTGCCGTCGGCGCCGCTGTCGGTGATGCCGTCGGCGCCCCTGCAGGTGTAGCTGCAAGCGCCGCGGTCGGGGCGGCTGTCGGCGCCGCCGTCGGCGCAGCCGTCGGCGGGGCCGTCGGCGCAGCCGGCGGCAGCGCAGCTGTCGGCGAAACTGTCGACGCCGCAGTCGGGGCAGCAACCGACGTCACTGGAGGCGCAGCCGCCGACGTGGCATTCGATACCCTCTACGGTCGCCGTCGGCCTCGCTGGGCAGTCGAGGCCGCGGTTGACGCAGAGCGCGGCGAAACTGGTGGTGCGGCCCTCAATGCGGCCGTCGGTGATGCTGTCGACGCTGCTGTGAGCGTGGCTGTCGGCGCCGTCGTCGACGCCGCCGCAGGCGCCGCTGTTGGCGCCACTATCGGCGAGGCTGTCGGCCGAAAGTCGCACCAAGCCGGGCAGGGTCGCCGCTGGCACTTCGCCCCTGAGGCTGGTCCCCACGCGGCTTGACCCAGCGGCGCCCTGGCCCTCAACCAGCAACGCCCCTCCCGCGTGAACCTCGCCCCTAAGGCTGGTCCCCCCGCGGACAGGCCCGGCTGGGCCAGGGCCCGCAGCAGACGGTGGGTTGTCGTGGATGACCCAATCAGAGAACGCCTCTTTCAAGCACGACCGCACTGGGAGTACCAGCACACGGCGGGGCACGCCCATCATGTCCAGGAACGCCAAGGCGCCGTGGGACACCGGCAAGCCCAGGAGCACCTGCACGCCGTCGAGCACCAGCATGATCTGCACCTCGGGCGAGCCGAGGAGTAGGAGCGCGCGTGTGGACGCGAGCGCGCCCCTGCGTCCCAGCGCGCCGGGGGGCACAGCCCCGCCACCAAGCACGCGTGCGCCGTCGAGCACCGGCGCGCCTGTGAGCCCCCGCCCGCAGTAGATCAGGGGTAGACCTGCAGCTGGGGTTCCGCTCCTCGAGCTGATCCCCTCGCAACTGGGCCAAGTCGAGCCCTTTCCACCGCGATCCAAGCCAAAATCTCCAGAGCCGTCTCGGCCAGGTACGCACGCTAGCCCACGGCCGCCGAGGTTGGGCGTGCCAGGGGACGCGTGATCAGGTAGGTGTAGACGCGCTGCGACCGGCAGGCAGTCGAACAAGGAGGTCGAGATGATCGAAGTGCCTGGCTTGGGTCTGCCGCCCGAGGTCGAGCTGAAGGAGAAGCCTGCTGGGCCTGGGCCGGGACACCCCCCGGCAAGTCCAGGATTTTTCTGAAAATGAATGGACTTCCCTGCCAGTGGGTCGGCGGACACAGAGGTCGGCAGCGATTGCCCAGCAGGCGACTCAAGATGAAGTAGTCCATTGCGGTGGCTGCATCGTCGGCAACGTAAGCGGGGATTGCGGGAACTCGAACCAGCCCCTGCAGCCTGCCGAGAGGTTCCCACGCGGCCACTACACCTGGTTTGAAAGCCATCGAGCACGAGCATCGGGGCGCGCATGAACACCGGCGCGCTGTCAAGCGAGAGCGCCCGGGTGCAAAAGGGGCCCCGCATGTCGGGGAGCGCCCGGGCGCTCCAGGGTCCGTGCATGTCCCTGAGCGCGACCACACCCGGCACCGGCCTGCCCAAGAAGAGCAAGGCCTTCGCGTCGACGTGCGTGCCAGAGCGGGTACCGGTGTCAGCGCCGCCGTCGATGTTGGCGATGATGCTGGCCGCTACGGCCTCGGGGACCACGCCGGGCACGCTTGGGGTCCTCACCAAGACATCGAAGGCAAGACCGGTGCCGCGGTCGATGCCGCCGTCGACGCCGCGGTTGGCGCCGCCGTTGTCGAGGCCGACGGGGGGGTGTCGCGCCGCGCTGGGCGGGACCGCCGCGGTGGGCTTCCCGCCCCGCGTCGGCGCGATGCTGGGCACCAGGGCGCACGCGTGCGCCACGTCCTCGGAAGCGTGGTCGGTGCCCTGGGTGACGTAACTGACAGCGTCACTGACGGTGAAGCCGTGGGCACGGGTGTCGGCGCAGCTGTCGGTGATGCAGTCGGCGCAGCTGTCGGCGAGGCTGACGGTGCCACGGACGGCGCGGGTGTCGGTGCTGCAGTTAGCGGGGCCGCCGGCGAAGCTGCAGGTGCGGGCGTTGGCGCAGCTGTCGTCGATGCTATCGTCGATGCTGTCGGCGCCGTCGGCGCTGCTGTCGGTGATGCCGCCGGCGCCCCTGCAGGTGTGGCCGCAAGCGCCGCGGGCGGGGCGGCTGTCGGCGCCGCCGTCGGCCAGCCGTCGGCGGGGCCGTCGATGCGGCCGGCGGCAGCGCAGCTGTCGGCGAAGCCGTCGACGCCGCAGTCGGGGTGGCAGCCGACACAACTGGAGGCGCAGCCGCCAGCGTGGCTGTCGGGGCCGCAGCCGCCGGAACGGCAGTAGGTGCTGCCGTCGACGCCGCCAGGGCTAGTAGCGCAGCCGTCGGCCAGGCTGTCAGTGCCGCAGCCGTCGGGTCGGCAGTCGGCGCCGCCGCCGGCCCAGCCGCCAGCGGGGCCGTCGGGGCCGCCGTTGTCGGAGCGGCGGCGGGTGCTGCCGCCGACGCCGCCGACGACGCAGCTGTCGGAGCGACTATTGGGGCCGTCGGCGCCGCTCTCGGTGAAAACGTCGGCGCCGCTGCCTGCGGTGCTGTCGGCGCCGCGGTCGGGGCGCCAATGGGTGCCGCCTTCGACGCCGCTGACGGCGCAACGGCCGGTGCGGCAATGGACCCCGCAGCCGTCGGAGCGGCAGCCGGTGCCGCCTGAGTGGCTGTTGGGGCCGCAGCTGTCGGAGCGGCAGTCAGTGCCGCCGTCGACGCTGCCGAGGCTGTTGGGGCTGCTGTCGGCGAAGCTATCGGTGCCGCAGTTGTCGGAACGGCAAAGGGCGCCGCCGTCGGCGCTGCCGTGGGCGTGGCTGTCGGGGCGCCGATCAGTGCCGCCCTCGACGCCGCTGGCGGCGCAACGGCTGGTGCGGCTGTTGGCTCCGGCGGCGCCGCAGTCGGTGATGTCCTCGGCGCGGCCGTCCCCACTGTCGGTGATGTTATCGGCGCAGCCGTCAGTGCCACGGTTGGCGCGACTGGCGCCGTCGCCGCCGCCGTAGGTGAAGCCGTCGATGCGGCCGGCGCCGCTGTCGGTGAAGCCGTCGACGCGCCCGTAGCCAGCGCGGCCGTCGGCGCCGCGGTAGGCGCCGCTGTAGGTGCCATTACAGCCGCTGCCCGTCCGCCGTCGCCTCCCGATGCCGAGTCTTGGCGCGCATCGGGTCGAGGCGCCGCTGTAGGTGCCGTTGCAGCCGCTGCCCGCCCGCCGTCGCCTCCCGATGCCGAGTCTTGGCGCGCATCGGGTCGCTTTTGAGCCACCCCGGCACGCCTCCTCCTTCGGGTCCGCCGATGGTCCCGAAAAGGACGAAAAGGACGTGGTAGGGGGTGCCCCCCGGCCGATCCAATCACAACACAGTCCATGGGGTCTGCCGTTGAGCCTGGCCATGCCCTCGAACTTGGGCTGGAGCACGCTCTCGAATACTGGCGTGCTGCAAAGCCCAGGCGCGCTTCGGAATGCGAGCGCGCTGATGGGCGTCAGCGTGCCTGTCGGCGCCCGCGTGCTGCCGAGCACCTGCGTGCCCTTGACAGAGGGCCTGGCTCCACGCCTCGCCAGGGCGCGCGCGCAATCCTCCACGTGACCCGAGGGTATGCGAACGGTGAGGTCCTCCGCCACCGGTAACCCAGCCGCTGGAACGTCGCCCCTCAGGCTCGTACCCTCGCGGCTAAGCCCCGCCGGCATGACCAACGCCAGCTGGGCGGTACGGGCAGCCACGAAGCTGCACCGAGCGACGCCTGCCTCGTGGTGCGTGCCTCGGTGTGCGACTACGCCCACGGTCGCGCCGTCGGCGTCGGGGGCGCCGTCGCTGGCGCCGGGACAGGCGGTGGCGCTGGCGGAGGCGCGGGCGCCAGTGCCAGCGCGGGCGTTGTCGGCGGTGCGGGCGCCGTCAGTGTAGACGGTCGTGCCGACGTCGGCGTCGGTGCTGGTCTCTGCACTGGTCTTGGCGTCGGCGCAGGCGCCTGCGTCAGCGTCGGCGCTGGCGTCGCTGTCGGCATAGGCGGCGCCGTCGGCGCCGACGTCGGCGGTGGCGGAGGCGGGGTCGCCCTCGCGGCAATCCCCGCAACTGGGCAGGCGCGGAGCGGCATGCAGCGGTGGCGGCGAGGGCCGCAGCGACGCCCAGGCTGGGCCAGCCCCGCCGGCAACGTGCGGCGCGCGCCTGAGCTGGCCTCCCCGGCCTCGCTCAGGCAGGGGGCAGACGCGACCCAGCCGCACGGCGCCGGCCCGCCGGCGCGAAGCCGCGCCAGCGAAGGGCGCCAATCTCGCGTCGCGCGCTAAGCGTGACCGAAAATGGAACTGGCAGCGCGTGCGCGCAAGAACGCCCGCACTTGCTGCGCGGCCAATGCCCGTGCTGAGATCTCTGTCGGCGCCGGCGTTAAACCCAGCCCCCGCGCTGGTATCGATGCTGACGCCGGCTCTCGCGGCGGCGTCGGCGCCGGCGCTGGCATCGGGGCTGGCGTTGATTTCGGCGTAGGCGGCGTCCCCGACAGCGCCTGCAGCGGCATCGGAGGCGCCGGCTTCGGCGCGGGCGTCGGTGTTGGTGCTGATGTTGGCGCAGGCCGGGATGCTGGGGCCGACCTTAACGCTGGCGTCGGCACCAGTGCCGGATCCCACGACGGAAAAACCGGTGCCAAGCCTGGACCAACCCATGGCCCAAACCTCGCTGGCCCAGACCTCGGCGTGGGCGATAGCGCCAGGGCTGGCGCCTGCGCTGGCAGCCGAGTAGGCGACGGCGCCCGTGCGAGCCCTGGACCCGAGGGCGCTGATGCCGACATCGGCGGTGACGCTGGGAGCGGCGGCGCGGGCGTCGGCGTCGGCGCTGGCGCCGTCGCCGGCGTTGATGTCGGTGTAGGCGGGGACATTGGGGGCGTCGGCGCTGGCGTCGTAGGAGGCGCTGATGTTGGCGCAGGCGGTGACGACGGTGTCGACGACGGTGGCGGCGTCGGCGCTGGGAGCGGGGCCCCCGTCGGGGCCCGCGGCGCCGAGCCCGGCCCAGTCCATGTCCCAAACCTCGTCGGCCTCCACATCCGTCTCGGCCCTGTCCGTCCCCGCGGCCCTCCACGGGCCGTCGACGTCGGCGCTGGCGTCGGCGGTGGCGGAGGCGGAGTCGCCCTCGCGGCAGCCCTCGCAGCTCGGCAGGCGCGGAGCGGCCTGCAGCGGCGGCGGCGAGGGCAACTGCGACGCCCCGGCTGGGCAGGCCCTGCCGGCAGCGTGCAGCGCGCGCCTGAGCTGGCCTCCACGGCCTCGCTCAGGCGGGGGGGCAAACGCGACCCAGCCGCGCGGCGCCGGCCCAAGGCGCGAAGCCGCGCCCGCGATGGGCGCGAGACGCGCGCGCCACGCTTGCCGCGACGGAAAGCAGAACTGGCAGCGCGCGCACGCGAGAACGCCCGCGCGAGCTGCACGGCGCCTGCGGGGCCAAGCCCGAGCGTGCGGGAGCGCGTAGCCGGTGGTGCAGTCGCCGACGTTGGGGCCAGCGTCGGCGCCAGCGACGGCGCGGGCGCCGGTGCCCGTGCCGACGTCCCTGCCGGCGTCGGCGTTGGTCCCAGCCCCTGCGCTGGCATCGGTGCTGACGCCGACTCTCGCGGCGGCGCCGGCGCGGGCGCTGGCGTCGGAGTCCGCAAGGTCGGCTTTCCGCGGCACGTCCTGCACGATGGAGTCGAGCTTGGCCGGAACAGCCGTCCCAGGTCCTACGGCCTGCTGGACAAGGGCGGCGTCGGCCTTCGGCTGCGCGTCCTGGCCGATTTCGACGAGCCTAGAATGGGCACCCGTGATGGACACCCCGCCCGGCTGGACCCGGGCGGGGACGAACCTCCACTGCGCGCCAGCTAAGAAGCGGAACTGAGCAGCGTGCACCCCATGGTGCGTGCCCTGGTGCGCGACCACGCCCGCGACCGCGACGTCGGCGCCGGTGGCGCTGTCGCTGGCGCTGCGGCTGGTGGCGGCGCCGGCGTGGGCACGGGCACCAGTGCCAGCGCGGGCGCCGTCGGCAGCGCAGGCGCTGGTCCCAGTGTAGACGGTCACGTCGATGCCGGCGTCGGTGTCGGTCTCCGCGAAGGTTTCAGCGTCGGCGTAGGCGCCCGCGTCAGCGTCGGCGCTGCCGTCGCTATCGGAGCAGGCGGCGGCGTTGGCGTCGACGTCGGCGCTGGCGTCAGCAGTGGCGGAGGTGGAGTCGCCCGCGCGGCAGTCCTCGCGATTCGGCAGGCACGGAGCGGCCCACGGCGGTGGCGGCGAGGGCAGTTGCGGCACCCCGGCTGGGCAAGCCCCGCCGGCAGCGCGCGGCTCACGCCCGAGCTGGCCCCCACGGCCTCGCTTAGGCAGGGGACCAACGTGCCCCGATCGCGCGGCGCCGGCCCGCCGGCGCGAAGCCGCGAAGAGCCCGAGACGCGCGCGTCGCGCTAAGCGCGACAGAAAGCCGAACGGGCAGCGCGCGCGCGCGTGGAAGCCCGCGTAAGCGGCACGGAGCCTGCGGAGCCAAGCGCGCGCGTGCGGAAGCGTGGTGCTGGTGACGCGGTCGCTGACGTTGGGGCCAGCGTCGACGCCGGCGGCGGCGCGGGCGCCGGTGCCCGTGCAGACGTCCCTATCGGCGTCGGCGTCGGCCCCGATCCCTGCGATGGCATCGCTGCTGACGCCGGCCGTCGCGGCGTCGTCGGGGCCGCCGCTGGGGTCGGCGGCGGCGTTGGTTTCGGCGTAGGCGGTGACGCCGCTGACGACGTCTGCGTTGACGCCGATGCCGGTAGCGGGGCCCGCGTCAGCGCCGAGCCGGAGCCACTCTAAGTCCCAGACCTCGCCGTCCGTGCTGGCAAAGGCGCCGGTGTCGGGGCTGGCGGTGGTGCACGCGTCGGCGCCGGTCGCGGCGTTGGCGGTCGCGGCGGCGGCAACGCCCGCATCGGCATCGGAGGCGTCGGCGTTAGCGCGGACGTCGGTGCTGGCGCTGACGTTGGCGCAGGCCGTGATGCTGGAGCCGACCTCAACGCTGGCGTCGGTGCGGGTGCCGAGTCCCACGTCGGAGCCCCTGGCGCCAGGTCTGGACCAACGCGCGGCCCAGACCTCGCCGGCCTCCGAGCGGGTGAGGGCGATAGCGTCGATGCTGGCGCCTGCGCTCGCCGCCGGGTGGGCGGCGGCGCCCACGCGGGCCTCGCAACCGAGGGCGTTGACGCCGGCGTCGGCGGTGACGTTGGGAGCGTGGGCGCTGGCGCCTGCGCTGGCGGCCGCGGAAGCGGCAACGTCCTCATAGGCGTCGGAGCCGGGGGCGCGGTCGCCGGCGTCGGGCTCGGCGGCGGCCTCGGCGTAGGCGTCCGCGCTGGCGTCGTCGCTGGCGTTGTAGTCGGTGTAGGCGGTGACATTGGGGGCGTCGGCGCTAGCGTCGCAGGAGGCGGCCCCGGTGCCAGCCCGTGTATCGGCGTCGATGTCAGCGTCGGCGTTGGCGTCGGCGCTGACGATGGCGCAGGCGGTGACGACGGGGTCGACGACGGTGGTGGCGTCAATGCTGGGAACGGGGCCCTCTTCGGGGCCCGCGGCGCCGAGCCTGGCCCAGTCCAGGTCACAAACCTCGTCGGCCTCCACGACCGTCTCGGCCCCGTCCGACCCCGCGGCCCTCCTCGAGTCCTCGGCGACGCTCACGCCCGCGGCGCGGTGGCGGCGAGCCTCATCCAGCAGCGGCTGCCCCAGCTCCAGGGCCCCCGGGGCTTCTCGTGGGGGCTCCTCGCGATCCATCGGCGCGACCTCCCAGGTCTCGGGCACAACCGTCAACCAGTACTGTTTGGCCTCCGGTAGCGCCCGCCCCGCCGCCTCCGCAGTTGCCCGCTCAGAGCGGCGCCCCGTGAGCGCGCCTCCGGCCCCCTCGAGGGGCAGGGCGCGCCGGCGCAGCCGCGCTTCCAGCTCGGGGCCAGCGCCGCGCCAAAGATCCGGAGCCGGCGGCGGAGGCGCCGCGTTGCGATATGCGCCAGCTCCGGCATCGGCGTCGCCGCTCGCGGCGGCGGCGGCGAAAGCGCCGGCGCCGGCGGAGGCGTCGAAGTCGCGGCCGCCGGCGTCAGCGGGCGCGTCGCAAATGGCGCCGGCGTCGGCGCGGGCGCTGGCGCAGGCGACGGGGCCAGCGCGGGCGACGGCGGAGGCGTAGGTGTCGGTGCGGTCGTCGGCGCCGGCGTCGTCCAGGTGCACAGCGCCGAGCTCCACGTCCGCGCCTGTCCACGACCCCATGCGCGCTCCCCCCCTGCGGTACTCCCTGGTGTCAGAGTCGGCGGGGGCACGGGCGCCGATGCTGGCACCGGCGCGGGCCTCGGCGACGGCGCGGGCGTTGGCGCCAACGGAGCCCCAACAACCCGCCGGCAACCGGGCGCCGTGGACGTCCTCGCGGTCGCGGACCAGTTTGACCTCTGACCCTCCCGGCACCCCCGCGTCGTCGTCGCCGTCGTCGCCCGCTCCCGGCGCCAGGCCCGAGGCAGCCGCGGAGTCGCCCAGGGCGCGATGCTCCCCGAGGCTGGTCTCCTCGGGCTCCTCGGGAATGAGCTCCCTCTGGATAGTGGTCCTCCTCATCCTCCCCCGCCTCCTCATCCTCGCTCTCGGAAAGGCCTCCTCCCTCGCCGCTCCTTCGCCTCCGCCGCCTACTCCTCTTCCTCCTCTGCCGCTGGCCCCCTCGGTCGTAGCGACCCCGCCGGGCTCGCGCGAGGGCGGCGGGACCGCCCGCTCGGTCTCAACGTCCCCAGCGGCGCGTGGCTCCGTGACGAAGTCCGCGGTACCTACTCCTGCCTCGCCCCCCGTCTCTGCGGCAGCCTCGAGCTCGTCGACGCGGGCCTGCAGGTTCTCAGCGATCGTGGCCCCCAGCTCGAGGTGGGTCGTCAGGCGGTCGATCCATGCCAACAGGCCGTCGATCCACGCCCACGAGTTGTCCACGTCGACGTCCGCGCGGCTCCCCGCCAAGGCCTCCTCGGCACGGAATCTGCGCGCCCGCTCGTACTCGCACGCCTGGCTCCTCCCTTGGGCGAGCCTCTCGGCCATCCTCTGTCGCCGTGCCGCCTCCTGCCGGCGAGTCGCCTCCTTCGCACACGCCTGGCGCCACGCTTCGGCTTCCTCGGCGGCGCGAGACCGCGCGGCCTCCAGAGCAGTGCACCGCGACCGGGCCTCGGCCAGCTTCTCCCCGGCGTCGAGCGCCTCGGTCGCCCAAAGCTGCAGGTTGGTGCCTTTCTCGGCCAGCTCCGCCTCCATGCGGCGATGTCGGCACTCTGCTCCCAACGCGCAGCAGGCCAACCAGCCAGCAACCAGGCAGCTAAAGCGCAGCGGGTCGAAGCTCAGCGCTGCCTCGCCGGGCCCGTAGGTGCCCGGGGACCCCGTCGGCTGGCCTGATGCCTCGCCGGGTCTCCCAGGATGCGTGGGCGGGGTGCGTGGCTCTTCCCTACTGGGACCGCCCTTGGCACCCGACCCGCCCGCTGGCTCGGCCGCGGCTGGGCTACCCGAAGGTCCGCTCCCGCGCGTGCGGCCGACGCCAGTCGTAGTGGAAATGGGGCCTGCGGGCCAGGCCGCGGCTGGGCTAACTGCGGGTTCGCCCCCGCGCTCGCGGCCCGGGCCAGGCTGCGAGGGTGTCGTCGTAGTCGTCGGCGGCGTGGTCGTCGTCGTGGTTGCGGTAGTGGGGACCCCAGGAGGTTTGGCCGGCGGCCCTCGCCCCTTCCTTCCCGCA